>CM067172.1:82895131-83114916 GCA_034093135.1 Erigeron breviscapus | reverse complement strand
GGTTGGGCGGGACCTCAATAAGCCACTTCTCCTTTCTACGGACCCCGACCCACAACTCTCATCCTGCCACCTGGCTACGTGACGGCCTTTCCGGTTGGGGCCCGGTTTTGTTGTTCTTGTTCCACTTTCCCCTCACCCCCGCCCGTTGACTTCTTCGGTGGCTACGGGACCCTTTTGTTGCATTAAGCCTGTGTACTCCCTCCGGTTCTGTTGACTTGTTTCACAAGGGCTGGAACTGGGTCTTTCCTTGGTGCCCTGGTCTCAGACTTTGCCTGTTGTCTTTGCCGCCGCGCCGGCAGAGGGGGCAACTTGAGGCCGTCCCCCCTTGTTTGCCCCCGCCCCTTGCCCGGTGGTCGCGTCTCGCTCACGCCTCGTCCCTACTCTTAGCGCTTCTCGGGCGGCCCCGCGTGTCTATTTGTTGACCTTGTATTTTCTTTTCCTTTGTTTGTGGCATTTCATTTTCGTAAAATCTTAAAAATCCATAAAAATTTGAAAAACTTAGAAAACCCAAAAAGATTTTTGTTTTATTAGTTTTCCATTTTATTTTTATTTTGTTTGAATTCTCATGCTTTTATTGAGAAATTGCAGGTCCGAAGGTCGCCTCGAGTGTTAAGTTAAGTAATTCGGCAAAGGTAAGTGCAGGTGTCGTTAGTATGTGGTCATGATTGGTCCTGTCGTCTGTTAAGTATTGACGAGTCGTTAAGTGGTGACTTGTACTTGGCAGTGTAACGCCCGTCACCCTCCTAACGCCCGTTAGGAGGGATTTTTGGTTCTTACTGTAACGTGCGCGTTACGGCCGTCATGCTCCATTTAGTTTTGTAACACCCGTTACCATTATGACGCCCGTTACGCTCTATGTTGTGAGGTAACGCCCGTTGCCATTTGTGACGGCCGTTACATGGAATTTTCTGAGGATAAGAGGGTCGATTCTGGGCAGACCTCACAAAGTTTAAACATAATCTCACACACTTATCGGCAGGCAAACAAAAAAAAGAACTAGGGTATTGTTTTATTGTTTTATTCCTCTTTTTTTTTTCTTCCATTAATCACCACAGACCTTCTTCAATCTGGTATGTTTCCTTCAATTTTTTTCTTTTACTCTTTGTTTATTTAATTCATTGAAGGGTAGTTTTTGTTTAAGAGGAGAATATGTGTGTTAGGTTTTGATTCAAGGTTCTTGGGGTATGGTTATTTGCTTGATGTTGATGTATAGATGCCTTATATTCTTTATATTTGTAGAAGATGATTGTTTACCCCATAGTTTAGGTTAAGTATGGGGGAGGATTAAGTGTGTTTGATTTTTGAGAAGATGGTATGATTTTGTGAATTGATATGGATGTGATGAGGAAATTTGGGCATTGTGGGTAGTATGTTAACTTTAATTGTGAAGTATTATGTTGTTGAGATTATTTGCGGCCTTATCAGTTATTTTTGATTTTGTAGATGGCCACCAAGAGACAACGTGAGATGAGAGCAAATAGGGCTGCTGTAGCTGAAGGTTCAGGTTCACAAGGACGGCAACCTGAAGCCCCTATCATTCGCACTCCCGAGCAGGTACCTGCAGAATATCAACCTAAGGTTACCCGGGAAATGATAAGGACTAGACCTTTTGTAGCCAACCGAAGGTTAGATCTTGATAATTTGGAAGAATTGGGTTTGGATATTGATGAGTTGAATAGTTTGTTGACACCCAATGGAGGGTTTTGTTTTCCATCAATACTACTATTTGGAAGGAGTTGTGTATAGAGTTCTTTAGCTCTTTCAGTTGAACACCGATGAGACTAGGTGTAAGGCCACAGTTATGACATTCACTTTGGGAGCTAGGGTTCACACTATGTCATTTCAGGAGTTTGGGGTTGCATTGGGTTTATATTCGGAGGAAGAGGTGAGAAGACCTCATTTACCAAGGGCATTGTTCAGTGGCCTGCAGGTATGACTGCTGCTCAGTTTTGGAATTCTGAAGACTTGAGCGATCAAGCGTATCATAATACTATTAAGAAGTCTGCTGTGAGAAACCCGGTGTATAGATTGGTTCTGAGGATGATAGCCGAGACCATCTCGAATAGAAACAACTGTCCTAACAATGCCACCAACACAGATTTGTTTTTCTTCTACTGTATGTTGAAGAAAGTTCCTTGTAACCTGGCTAGGTGCATAGCTTATTACTTGTACGAGCGGGGACATGGTAAGACTAGAGGGTTTATTGCTGGTGGGCACTTTGTTTGTCACTTGGCTAGGCGCATGGGGTTGATTCAGCCGGATCCATTTGGCCATATTCCGGGATTTCAGGCTGTTTGCCATAGTATGTTACTTGACAGGGCAGCTTTGATTCGGATGGGTATTCTTCTGCAGCATGAGAGTAGTAGTAGTGAGGAGGATGATGATATGGATGCTGATGATGGTGGTGATGGGGAGCCAGTTAGAGAGACTCCTAGTGCTTCAGTACCTACTGGAGGAGTTGGTTCCAGTTCCTCTGTTTTTGATTTTTCAGGTCTAGGGCAGCGCGTGGATGAGATTTTTCACGGTGTGACAGGGTTGCACGATAGGATGGACCGTCAGGATGATTGGTCCCGTTTCATTGGCAGCCAGGTTAATCGCCTGGCCTATCAGCAGGAGTACTACCAGCCACATTTGCAGCGCTGGATAGATTCTACACCTCCTCCACCTGGTCCATCCGATGTGCCTCCGCCACAGCAGCAGCAGTTTGTGCCACCACAGCTTTATCCGATCGGCCAAGCTGCATTTGATCACTATTATCCACAGCTGAGACAGCCGAGACCTTCAGGTGATGGTGCTAGCAGCTCGGGTCAGGTACCTGATAGCAGGGCGAGGTATTCTGGACCTGCTTTTGATTACTATGGTGCCGATTTGTTCAGTGAGAAGTATTATGGTGATAGCACCCCATCTGTTTTTCCACCACCGGAGTGATTGGCTTGATGATGTTGATGCAGTCAGTTGGTTGGCTTGATGGCTATGGTTATGCTTGTTTGAACAATTTAATTTCCGTACCTTTTATTTCTTTTATAGTTTGGTTTGTAATCACCCTTGTGGGTGAAAGACTTAGTACTTTTTATTTTTCTTTTATGCTTAAACAGCGGGAACTATGATATGTAGGAATCCTTGTGGTTTGTTCTATGATGCGATTTATGCAGGTTTAGTGATGGCTATGGTGAAACCCAAGTGTGGGGGAGACCCGTTGATTTGTTTGATTGTGTGATCGTGTTAGTAGCTCACTATGATGTCATGTGCATATGCTGGCAGTAAGTTCAGCGCTATATTTTTTGACATCTTTACTGACATGGTTTGTCCATCATCCGGTATGTGTTCTTATTTTTCCATTTTTGTCGCTTACCCCTATTTACCCTTTGGTTTGACCGAATATGGACATTGAGGGCATTGTCCATCTTAAGTGTGGGGGGGTGGCAAATAGGTTTAAGCTACCGGGTATATCGCTTTTGTTGTTTTTGCCATTGAGATTTCTACCGGTTTTGGATGTGTCCCTCTCATAGGCTTTTGGATTTTTCCGAGGGTAGGAGTCTCCATTTGGTTTCCATTTCGAGCTCTTCACTGTGATGTGCATGTTTGAGATTGGTGTTTTCAATTTGGTGGGATGATAGAAGTTGATATGGTTTTTGAACTTGAGTTGAGCTTGTCCTTGTGGTAAATTGCTTTTGTCACTTAATTCATATCTTAATAAGCAATTTTACTACAAAATTTTCCTTGGCAAAAATTTTAATCGGCGAAATGTGTTCTGAACGGTTATTTGGCTAGTCCTTCGGGATTGATAACATTACTTGCATACTCAAATATATCCAAAACACCCAAATGTGAGATTTCATCATTTCATATATAGTTGTGTCAGGTGACGGTTTTGGTTTGATTGCCTTGTAAATACGTCCCTCTCTTAGGCTCTTGGATTTATTCGGGAGTAAGGGTTTTCATTTTGATGCCCTGCACTAGGATGTGCGTGTTTGAGGTTAATCTTCCATTTCCGGGTTCTTTTTGATTTGAGTGTGCCGGTGATGTGTTGAGCTAGAACTTGGCCTTGTGATCGTGACGAGACCGGAGTGAGATCACTTTTGTGATAAAAGTACATTGGATGACGAATTGGCATATAGGTTTGACCCATACTTTTCTTTCTTTCTTTATTTTCACTTTTCCTTTTGTATATTCATACCCTTACTATACTTATACTCACTTACATATACATCCTTCCTTTCTTTTACATCCTTTTAACTTAGCCTTTTCCATTGTATATATCCAATCCACTTAAATATGTAAACTTTACCTCGCCATACCGATAGTCTAATTTTGGGGGGCCATTGATTGTCATTGGTTTGTTTGGGCGGTTTGGGAGAGCTTCAGTGGATTGTCAATTGGAATATTCTTGGTCTTTGGGAATGTTTTGGAGTGTTCAAAAGAAAGTATGTGTGTTAGACATTGTTCATCATTGTAAGAGGGTGCCTACTAGTAGAGTAAAAGTGGTTCAATTAAAAAAAAAAAAAAAAAAAAAAAAAAAAAAAAAGAAAAAAAAGAACTTGGGCTACTAGTGGGTACTTCTCATTTTCATATGTCTAAAGTTTTGTTGTATCGTTAAGAATGGAGAGGTTGGTGATTTGACGTTGTTTGAAGTTGATACACCACAATGGTGTCGAGTTTGCTTGATATTTTTGAGGTGTCTTAGCGGATGAGCAATTTATGGGTTCATGGTTTGTTGGCAATCAATGGTACGGGTTTTTGATTAGACTATTTTGTTCATATTTCATACTCACCTTATTCTTTGATTGTTTCATTTCATTTCTAACCTACACTCCCTCACCATTGTAAATATCCATTACATATACCTTAGCTTAACTATACAACCGTCCTATATGCCTATTTTGATGATGTACTTGGTGCTTACGCCATGTCGGTGGAGCTATGATCCTTGTTCAAGCCTATGGTAAGATATGCATCACGACTGTGCTATGAGTGATTCTTGATATATTCATCCCCAAAAGTAAGTTCGTTGGAGTAGAATGATATTGATAGGTTCATTTGTTTCACTTGTGCTTAGTTGTGTTATTGGCTTGCGGATTGTTCAGGTATTGTCAAACATTTCGGATTTTCAATTAAGATTAAAACTGCTTCACCCAACCTTTTTGTCATTTGACATGCTTGGTGTGGCTTCTTTTTGATACTCGTCATTGTTTATTTTGCTCCATTGTCAAGGATTACTTTATGCTTTGATTCCGGATTTGCTTGAGGACAAGCAATGCTCAAGTGTGGGGGGATTTGATGTGTCATATTCTATACCATTTCCCACGTGAATTTAGAACCATTTATTCGTTATTTTTATAGTTTTATTTCCAACTTTCGATGCTTTGAGGTATGTTAAGTGTTTTCAGGTTGGAAAATGATTATGCGGATGAATTGGTTGATTTTGATGATTTATGGAAGACTCGGGAGAAGGATTCGGATGAAACCAAGTGAAAGATGAAGAAAGCGGAGTCTGGAAGGTGTAACGGCCGTCACATCCATAACGGGCGTTAGTTGATCTAGGTCAAGTGTAACGGGTGTCACAAGTCTGACGGCCGTTATGTATTGAAGTTGGCAAGTTACTATGACGGGTCCCTTACGGCCGTAAGCTTTTCAAATGGAAGTGTGACGGGCGTCACATAGGTGATGGCCGTTACGGGTGTCAATGGATCGTGACGGGCGTTACAAATGGTAACGGGCGTGACACGACATATTCATATAAATTGCTGGTCAAGTTTCTGCAGAGAGGAACTTTTGGGAGATTTTTCCTGAGGGTTTTTGAGAACTTTATCCTTTCCAGGAGCTGCTCTATTAGGGTTCTATCAGGTTTCCAAGCAAGATTTCTTAGGCGGATCCACTGAAGATTCACGAGCACCCATCTGGATCGTATCTACTTATTGTCTTGCAATTTTCTATTTACTCAAACGATTGGTACAATATGTTTTATTATAATTTCTTTTATCAATTTCAATTTAGCATGATTGGCTAGATCTATTATCATCCATCTTGATGTAACTAGACGAATGATGTGATTGTTTTATGTTTTAATTCAAAGAGTTGATTTCAATTATCGTTGTGTCGTGATCTTGATGATTTAATTCCTTTTTATTAATTTGATATTGGTGGCATGTGTGTTCTTCGTTAGTGGTACTAGTCGAATACATATGTGATTTTCAAACTGTTGCTTGTCTATGAGCAATTATCACTAGTTCATGGTATGATAGTGAATGTCATTTTAATAAAAGGAATCATTTTGTCAACGTGTTTTGTAACGGTTGGTGGTACCACGTTATTTTCACATAGGCGCAATTGGTAATTGGATAATCAAACAAACTATTTGTTGGTAAGGTTGTCTGGGCATTGGTGGTACCGGCTTGGGTAATTAGACTAGCAACTTAGGTGTTTGGGTGATTTGTGAGTGGTTGGTGGTACCACGCGAGCATTTCATCTTTGCACGGTTATAGTGTCAACTCTAAACGAATTTGGTCTTATTTGGAAGCAATCATGTTAGAAGTCTAGTGAAGTCAAGGTGGATGATCCTTATTATTATTGTTTGAGCTCTTCTTTATTTTCAAGTATTTTATCATCTAAATTTACTTCAATTTAATCGTCAAAGTGTTCCACCCTTTTTCCAAGCTATTTTAAAGACAACTGAAACAAACCAATCCCCGTGAACGAATTCGGACTTACCTTTTTGCTATACTATATACGAACGGGTCCACTGCCCGTGAGTGTGTGGTAGTCAGTTTTAGGGTATTTCTTGTTTATAAATTTTAAACTCGATTTAGCACATCAAAGGCTTTTGTGATCGGTATAGATCACACTTTTGGTGCCATACAAGTAATGCCTCCAACATTTCAAGGCAAACACAACCGCTCCCAATTCCAAGTCATGGGTCGGGTAATTCTTCTCATGCACCTTCAATTGCCTAGATGCATAAGTAATCACTTTACCCCGTTGCATTAAGACACAACCCAATCCTTGCCCGGATGCATCACAATACACAACAAAATCATCGGCTCCATCGGGCAAGCTTAAAATGGGTGCATCACACAACTTATCTTTCAACAATTGGAATGCTTGTTCTTGCTTTTCACCCCAATCGAACTTTCTTTCCCGTTGAGTCAACAAGGTCAAAGGTTGGGCAATCTTGGAAAATTTTTCAATGAATCGCCTATAATAACCCGCCAACCCAAGAAATTGGCGAATCTCGATTGGCGTCTCGGTTCGTCTCCAATTCTTTACCGCTTCAATTTTACTTGGGTCCACATGAATTCCTTCCTTGCTCACCACGTGACCAAGAAAGTGGACCTCTTGAAGCCAAAATTCACATTTCTAGAACTTGGCATACAATTTCTCTTTCCGGAGAAACTCTAAGACTTTCTTCAAATGTTCGGCGTGATCTTCTTTAGTCTTGGAGTAGATAAGGATGTCATCAATGAAAACAATGACAAACTCATCCAAGTAGGGCGAACACACCCGGTTCATCAAGTCCATGAACACCGCCGGTGCATTAGTCAACCCAAAATGCATAACCGTGAATTCAAAATGCCCATAACGTGTACGAAAGGCCGTCTTGGGGATATCATCTTCATGTACACGTAGTTGGTGGTAACCCGATTGCAAATCAATCTTCGAAAAGAAACGAGCACCTTGGAGTTGGTCGAATAAATCATCAATTCTAGGAAGAGGATAACGATGTTTCACCGTGAGTTTGTTTAGTTCTCGATAATCGATACACATATGGAAGGAGCCGTCTTTCTTCTTGACAAATAGGACCGGTGCACCCCACGGTGATTGACTAGGGCGGATGAAACCCTTTTCTTAGAGTTCTTTGAGTTGGGCGGCCAACTCTTGCATTTCGGTTATGGCTAAGCGATAGGGTGCTTTGGCCACGGGAGAAGCATTTGGAATGAGATCAATACGAAAATCGAGTTCACGAGATGGGGGCAAACCCGGTAGGTCATCCGGGAATACATCCATGAACCTATTAACCACGGGCACGGCTTTTATTTCAACTTTTGTAACATTGACATTATATACTTTTCCTTCCCACGGCTCGGTCGTCTCGCCTTGAACCACTAACTCTTCACCATTCTAAGGAGCAAGTTGTTGTTGAGCTTGTTGTTTTTGTTGGCCTTGATTTCCCCGGTTTTGATTTGGACCGGCAATTTGAAGTTGATTAGGGTATACGGTCACTTGCACTTGTTGGCCAATGAGATTTGGCCACCGGTTACGGTAGTGATCTTCGCTACCACATTCATAACAAGTACCCGGAGCCATCGGGGGACGTCTCATGTTAAGAGGAGCAACATTCAAAGGAGCAACTCGACGGTTAGTAGGACAAAATTTTGAAGTGTGACCCGGTTGTTTACAATGAAAGCAAGCATCACACCTCACATTAGCCCAATGATAACGATTACACATTGGGCACAAAGGACTAGTCCCCGCATAACCACCTTTTGGGGGCTCAACATGCGGCACAACCGCCGCAAAAACTTTACCACCACGATTATGACGCTTGTGATCACGCCTCTCATCTTTCTTGGTGCCGCTTGACTCGGCCACATATTTTCTCTTGACATCATTCTTACCTAGTTCACCACCCTTCACAAGCTCCATTGTGACACTAGCGGTTCGGGTAATGGCTTCATTGATGGTTAATGGCATATATATAAATACTAACAATACAATGGGAGTGGTACGGAACTGGACCGCGAAATAGCATTAGATGGAAAACAAACATCCACAATTATTCAGTCATAGATTTCAACATTAGTTTCAACTAAATTTCGAGACGAAATTTTTTCAACTGGGGAGACTGTGACATCCGTCACCAAAACTGGTAATTTATTTTAGTCTCTAACTTGAATTCATAATTTCTTGAATAGTCAATGTGCCTACATAGTATAACAAGTGTAGAGATGTTGTGATCATTCTAATATGTGACTTTTAATTACTTGGATTCCAATAGTTTAGGATTTAGTCACTCTATCTTCCTAAACTTAGATGGTTATAATTATTCCCGTTGATATCTAGACATATAGTAATATGTCATATTCATTTCTAGACATTAATAAATCTCTATGATCATCAAAGTGAGTTACAATAGTTACATGAGGTGAATTGATAATAATAACTTCATTAAGCAAATTTAGGAAATAACCAAATTACCTAACGGAACAAAATTATTAAATAAAAAGCATATAACGAATTAAGTGATACATGTCTCCTGGTTAGTAAGTCGGTCAGAAGCAAAAGGGATTTAGAGTCCCATTTTAACTCATTCTATAATAATAATGATAATACTAGATAATTTATCATTTTAAGTAAATTAAGTACAAGCAAGTTAGTCATAATCCAACATCAACACAATATCCTATATGCTAGCATGGAATTCTCGGTTTAAAGGGAACTATATCCCAACAGAATTCTTGAGTATAATAATTTATTATCTATCTTAATTATAAACTAACTCAAATACTTATCTCTACATTTATAAAATATATATGCATCATTAATGATCAAAACAAAAATCTAAAACACAACTTCTGTTGCTTCTCTGCCGTCGAACACAAAAACCAAAACACCATCACAACATCTAATTTTCTTAATCACTTAATTGTCAAAGCATATACATAAATATATCTACTTATTGATCTTTTGTTATAAGTAACCTATTTGATGAATATATATTATGGCAAAATTTACAGAATAAAAGACTCTTTAAGGTTAAATCAAAAGCTTAAGATATACATATATATATATATATATATATATATATATATATATATATATATATATATATATATATATATATATATATATATATATATATATATATATATATATATATATATATATATATATATATATATATATATATATATATATATATATATATATATATATATATATATATATATATATATATATATATATATATATATATATATATATATATATATATATATATATATATATATATATATATATATATATATATATATATATATATATATATATATATATATATATATATATATATATATATATATATATATATATATATATATATATATATATATATATATATATATATATATATATATATATATATATATATATATATATATATATATATATATATATATATATATATATATATATATATATATATATATATATATATATATATATATATATATATATATATATATATATATATATATATATATATATATATATATATATATATATATATATATATATATATATATATATATATATATATATATATATATATATATATATATATATATATATATATATATATATATATATATATATATATATATATATATATATATATATATATATATATATATATATATATATATATATATATATATATATATATATATATATATATATATATATATATATATATATATATATATATATATATATATATATATATATATATATATATATATATATATATATATATATATATATATATATATATATATATATATATATATATATATATATATATATATATATATATATATATATATATATATATATATATATATATATATATATATATATATATATATATATATATATATATATATATATATATATATATATATATATATATATATATATATATATATATATATATATATATATATATATATATATATATATATATATATATATATATATATATATATATATATATATATATATATATATATATATATATATATATATATATATATATATATATATATATCTGTGTAAATTACTTATCTTTAATTTCTTTTCATATATATAATATATCTACTTATTGATCTTTTGTTATAAGTAACCTATTTGATGAATATATATTATGGCAGAATTTACAAGAACTAATAAAAGACTTTTTAAGGTTAAATTAAAAGCTTGGAGTAGATCACATTAATCTTAAAAGTTTACGTATTAATTGTAGTGTAGTAATTAATATAATCTAAGAAACCTACTTATGAAGACATGTACATCATAATAACAGATTTAGGTAACTGTTGGTAAGATCGGAAAGTCTAGATAGATATTTAGTTATAGTAGTCTTTAAAAGAGTAAGTTGGAATTATTTCAGAAACTTGACAGATTCAGTTAGTCAACTTTGAAGGGTTGTATCTTGGTCATGGAAGATGGTTAAGTCACGTTTTTGGTGTCTAAATTTAAGTTCAGGAAGTGTACTTTCTGTTGGAATTGGTTTCGTGTCAAAACATGAAGTTTAGGTTGGTAAAACGAATTTGATAAGAAAACTTCGCAAAGCTGAGTTTTCCGAACAGATTTGAGTTGACTTCAAATAATTATAACTTGGTCTATTTTAAGATCTGGAAGATGTTGTTTCTTCTGGAACGTGTTTTAGGTGTTAGAAGTTGATAGCAAAAAGAACGGATTTTTTTGAAGCTTTAAAGGTCTTTAACTTTTATAAAACTTTTTAATGCGCAAACAGTGACTTTTCTGACTAGTCTGTAATTATGGAATTTTTAAAAATAGTTAACATATAAAACAAATTCCGTAAAAATTTATGTAAGTGTCTAACACTCTGGAGTTACAGTGGTAAAAATTAAGGGTCTTGGTTAGTTCGTTTCATCCTTGATTAAAAATAGATAAAGTTACCAAAAATTTCAGTGAATATGAACTTGTAGAATTCAATGATAAATCATCAAAACAAATACTCTATGTTAAGTTATGTGACTTTTAACTTAACAAAGTATGACAAATCATGTTGTGAATATTTTGAAAGGAGCCATATGTGTATTTCATCAAATACGGGTTACAATGGACGGTTATTGACCATTTCCATACTTGTAACTTGTGCTTATATATGTTGTGTAGAACTAGTGATCTTTTGGACTTTGCACAACTACTTGCTTGTTGAGGTGAGTTTCGTGGCCCCTTTTTATATTATTACTTTGGGGGAAAATGATGCTCAAAACATTTTTTATTTCTTTTACTAGCTGTGCCAAAACTAGTTTGTTTTATTGGACAAATACGTGTAATTATGAAATGTGTATGCTAGCTTTGCTTGTGTTGATTACAATGATCCGATAGATGTCTGCCGATATCTATTGAAGACAATTGATTGCAACGGATAACAGTGATAACAATTAGCCAACTATTATACTCCAGCTGGTAGTTTGTTGGTAAACAATGTGTGATTGAGTTGTTGGGAAACAGTGATGTGATTGAGTTGTTGGAAAACAGTGATGAGATTGTGTTGTTAGAAAACTATGATGGAAACAGTGATGTGATTGAGTTGTTGGAAAACAGTGATGTGATTGAGTTGTTGGAAAACAGTGATGTGATTGAGTTGTTGGAAAACAGTGATGTGATTGAGTTGTTGGAAAACATGATGTGATTGAGTTGTTGGAAAACAGTGATGTGATTGAGTTGTTGGAAAACAGTGATGTGATTGAGTTGTTGGAAAACAGTGATGTGATTGAGTTGTTGGAAAACAGTGATGTGATTGAGTTGTTGGAAAACAGTGATGTGATTGAGTTGTTGGAAAACAGTGATGTGATTGAGTTGTTGGAAAACAGTGATGTGATTGAGTTGTTGGAACAATGTGTGATTGAGTTGTTGGGAAACAGTGATGTGATTGAGTTGTTGGAAAACAGTGATGAGATTGTGTTGTTAGAAAACTATGATGGAAACAGTGATATGTTTGAGTTGTTGGAAAACAGTGATGTGATTGAGTTGTTGGAAAACAGTGATGTGATTGAGTTGTTGGAAAACAGTGATGTGATTGAGTTGTTGGAAAACATGATGTGATTGAGTTGTTGGAAAACAGTGATGTGATTGAGTTGTTGGAAAACAGTGATGTGATTGAGTTGTTGGAAAACAGTGATGTGATTGAGTTGTTGGAAAACATGATGTGATTGAGTTGTTGGAAAACAGTGATGTGATTGAGTTGTTGGAAAACAGTGATGTGATTGAGTTGTTGGAAAACAGTGATGTGATTGAGTTGTTGGAAAACAGTGATGTGATTGAGTTGTTGGAAAACATGATGTGATTGAGTTGTTGGAAAACAGTGATGTGATTGAGTTGTTGGAAAACAGTGATGTGATTGAGTTGTTGGAAAACAGTGATGTGATTGAGTTGTTGGAAAACAGTGATGTGATTGAGTTGTTGGTAAACAATGTGTGATTGAGTTGTTGGGAAACAGTGATGTGATTGAGTTGTTGGAAAACAGTGATGAGATTGTGTTGTTAGAAAACTATGATGGCATTGAGTATTTGGTATGCATACATGCTACTACATGTTTATATTTACACTATTGTCCAAACTTCTTATATCATGCACAACAAATTCATATGTATTCCTTTAAACCTACGAACTCACCAACATTTTTAAAAATAGTTAACATATAAAACAAATTCCGTAAAAATTTATGTAAGTGTCTAACACTCTGGAGTTACAGTGGTAAAAATTAAGGGTCTTGGTTAGTTCGTATCATCCTCAGACTAATGGACAGAGTGAAAGGACCATTCAAACTTTAGAGGATATGTTGAGATCTTGTGTGATTGAGTATGGTGGTGCTTAGGATGAACATTTGCCTTTGATCAAGTTTTCTTATAATAACAGTTATCATTCGAGCATTGGGATGCCGCCGTTTGAAATGTTGTATGGGCGTAAGTGTAGGACTCCTGGTTGTTGGTTAGAACCTGGAGAAAAGCAGTTTGCTGGGCCAGAAATCGTTCAGATAACGGCTGACAAAGCGAATATTGCTAAAGAAGCGATTAAAGTTTCTAGAGATCGTAAGAAAACTTATGCAGATCAGAAGAGACGACTCTATGGAGTTTAAGGAGGGTGACATGGTTATGTTATAAGTGTCACCTTGGAAGGGTATTATTCGGTTTGGTAAGCGTGGTAAGTTGAGTCCTCGATTTATTGGACCATTTAAAGTCTTGGAGCGGGTCAATCAGCAAGCCTATAAGTTGGATCTTCCTCCTGAGCTAGATGATATTCATAACACTTTTCATGTCTGTTACTGAGAAAGTGTTTGGCAGAGGAAATGAGTGTAATTCCTTTGGAAGATATTAGCATTGATCCAAAGAAGAAGATGGTGGATGAACCGGTTGAGATTCTTGGCCGGAAACAAAAGAAGCTTCGTAGGAAGGTAATCGACCTTGTGCTTATTAAATGGAAGCATAATAAAGGTCAGAGTTTAACGTGGGAGACTAAAGCAGTAATGAGGGATCGTTACCCGCATTTATTTGTTGCTGAGTAGATTCCGAGGACAGAATCCTTTCAAGGAGGAGGTAATTGTAACATCCCGAACTCTTTTATTCATTTCGTTGACTTCGACCGTTAGTCAATGTTGACCTATCGTTAAGTGGCTTTATGTGGGCTTTATGTGAGTTATTACGTGGTTATTAAGGTAGCTTAAAATGTGTGTCCTTTAGTTGGACGGGATATGTGTTCCCATTTAGTGTGACCTATCGATAAATGTTTACCAAAATGCTTGTTATGTTGTGTGTATTCCCGTTAGGCAATATGTGAATTTAAAATGTAGTTACGTAGTTTGAGGGCTTAAGTGTGGACTGCTAAAAGTTGTAGTTAGTGATTAGAGATTAATCACATTCTAGTTTAGTTTCTAAATGCAGTCAAGAAAACTTTATAAGTTATAATATCCTTTTTGAGTTTATTATATGTGGCATGTCCTTGTGGGCCATTGTGGGCCATATAAGAAGAAATTAAGCGGCAGCCCAAAAGCCTTTGATTTGGCTTATAGTTTTATGCAGCAAGCCGTAGTAAACAAAATAGAAAAATATAAGGGTTCTTGTGCTTGTTGCCGCAGCAGCAACAAAAAGAGAAAAGAAGGCAAATCCATTTATTTCATTGGTTCATTGGTGTTTCGTGCGGCTCAAAAGAAAAAGGAAAAAGAAGCACTAATTTCAATCTATAGGTATGATGTGTTATGTTGCTTTGTTCAATCGAAAATATATGCAGACATATTATACACTATATTGATTTATGGCTAAAAGAGGAGATCCATGTGAGAGGTGTGGTGTCCTTTTTCAAGTTGTTGTATCTGACAAGTAAAGAATGGTTATTTATTTTGATCATTACTAAAACCAAAACTATACATATATAAAAGATAGTAATATTATTATTTCAAATGGGGTCATCATGTAGTCTTTTGCTGTATTTATTTTGGTTGGTTCTTTAAATTTTGCAGTAGGTGTCCATCCACAATTTTATGGGGAGTAATGTTTTCAGTTTTGTTTTGGTTTGGGGACACTTGCTAAGATGTCAAAGTGATGGTATAAAACAATTGTTTTGTTTTAGAGATTGCCGAAAGTGCAAAAGAAATATGAATGTTTTTGTGGTTTTATGCCATCGCGAGATAGAGAAGAAAAATTTTAGTTGTCAATTCCCTATATTTTTGTCACATATATATATATATATATATATATATATATATATATATATATATATATATATATATATATATATATATATATATATATATATATATATATATATATATATATATATATATATATATATATATATATATATATATATATATATATATATATATATATATATATATATATATATATATATATATATATATATATATATATATATATATATATATATATATATATATATATATATATATATATATATATATATATATATATATATATATATATATATATATATATATATATATATATATATATATATATATATATATATATATATATATATATATATATATATATATATATATATATATATATATATATATATATATATATATATATATATATATATATATATATATATATATATATATATATATATATATATATATATATATATATATATATATATATATATATATATATATATATATATATATATATATATATATATATATATATATATATATATATATATATATATATATATATATATATATATATATATATATATATATATATATATATATATATATATATATATATATATATATATATATATATATATATATATATATATATATATATATATATATATATATATATATATATATATATATATATATATATATATATATATATATATATATATATATATATATATATATATATATATATATATATATATATATATATATATATATATATATATATATATATATATATATATATATATATATATATATATATATATATATATATATATATATATATATATATATATATATATATATATATATATATATATATATATATATATATATATATATATATATATATATATATATATATATATATATATATATATATATATATATATATATATATATATATATATATATATATATATATATATATATATATATATATATATATATATATATATATATTAGGATATTTTTATGCTTTCAAATATAAAATAAAAAAAGGTATTGGTGTTGGTCGTGTTGTGACCTGCTGTTGGCAAATAGGCTTGGCAACACAAAATTCATTTTTGTTGTCTTCTGGTCATGTGACCATTGAAAGAATATAAGGGTAAAATCAAATAGTATTGTTTGTCTTGGTTTTTGCATTCAAGGATTCATGGACTAAAAATTAATAATAATTAAAAATAAAAATAGAATGGTGTCCTGGTGGTGGGCTAGGCATGTCGAACAGAAGAAAAAAAAATATAAAGGAAGGAGTTGTTGTGATTATCTCTTATATGTAGTACAACATCAAATAAATTGGTGGTTTTTTTAGTGTTGGTTGCTATAGATTCACTATGGGAAAGTATATAAACATAAATGGTCCTTGTAATCGTTATTTGTTAGTATAATACGTATATTGTGTCTATTTTGCCTAGACGTTTTGTTTGGCTTATTTTAATTATTGGTTATTCATAGGTTGTCGGGAATACATAACAAGCTTGGTAAACTATTATTATTTGTGGTTTGTGAAGCTGCAAAAGGTAAGATAACTTACTTTTGACACACGAGGGACACAACAAAACATAGATTTGATAATTACTTCCCCTTTTACGATGTTTTAATTATCTCATGCGTATGTTGGGTATGGGATGCATGTGGGGGGTTGCTTGTGGACATTTTATGCATGATTATGTATTTATGCTTGTGATAAATGGTTTGTTGTGTGATAGTTGTTTGTTGTTGGCTTGTACACATAGTACACTAGACTTATTTAAGTTGCCATGTCACGAAGCACGTTAAGGGCCCTAATAATGTAACGAGGAATTATCGTGTGTTAACGTGGAATTTATAGTGTGTTTAAGTCTCGAGCATAACGTGGAAAAGTGTTAAGCTTAACCCACATTAGTCCAATGGGCTCTTGTGTACGTGGATCACTCGGGGGCAATGTACATGCTTCCCGTGTGACTCAATCATCGTGGAAAGAGTATACCGGGTGGAGTGATTGACCACCATACGTGCGGAAACGGTTTGCTCATGGATTTGGTTATGCCTATCCATAACGACGCCGATGGACCCCGAAAGGTTACCCATCATGTCGGGTGTGAGGTTCCTGTAAGGTCTTATGACCGCCTACACACAACTTTTATTGTTGACTATAATGGCATAACTATACGTGGATATCGTGGAACGTGGAAATTGTGTTGTAACGTGGAATAATAAGGATTGCTAGGCACTTTATAGGATTAAATATCCCTATAATGTTGTTTACGTGGAACTGTGTGATTGTGCCTATACATATGTGTGAGATATATTCTTTATTAAAATGTTTTAATTGGCAATCCTTGTTTTGTACTAACCTGTTATCTTACTCGGCTTTTAAGCTGACACTTGTGTTTTGTGGAAAAAAAATGTTGTGCCCTCAGGTTAGGACTTGAAGCTGATCGATAGATGGTGAGATGGGTAGCTACTTGTGGAGCTTGAGGATTGTGGCTTTAGTTACCCATAGTTGCATTTACTTACGTAGACATTTATTTAGCCGTTTGGCCATTATTATGTTGGTTGTCTTTTACGTTGATTGTGGATTTCATTTGGGTTATTGTGATGATACTGTTGGTAACACCTTTTAAGACATTTATTATGTTTTATTGATTCCGTTAGGGATCAAATGGGTTTTTAAAACGTCGCTTCGCATTTTATTAACGGTGTTATATTTAAAGTGTAAATTTTTTTGAAATTCACATTTTTATAAAGCATGGTGTTACATAAAGACTTCTTTAATTTTTAATAAAAAATAGTTGAATGTATATATATTGCGTTTCATTGCCTAAACATCAATCATGTATAATAACATACTTAATACAATTATTATTTATAGATGTTTCAATTTTCAATTGTCTATACATCAATACATATACGAGAGAAAGTACCCGCGTGTTGCGGCGGTGAGATGGTGGAGGTGATAGGTCATAGAGTGTGATAGGTCATAGGAGGTGATATGTCATAGAGTGTGATAGCCAAATGCCTTAGCCGTACGGGCTCCGCCCCCGGATTTAAAAATTCGTCGAAAGTATATCGAATGACATCTCTAATGAAAAGAGCATGAAATTTTAAGAACACCCATATAACTTTTATAATTTACCGAAGTACGGTTTTGAGATAAAAGATTTTGAATGAATTAGAGGAAAATGATTTATGGAGAGAGAGAAAAAAATGAGTGGTTGAGATTTGAGTAGAGAGTTGAAAATGAGTGGCTGAGATTTCCTCTAAGGGTATTATAGTTGAAAAGTTGAAAGTTAAAAATTTGACAGGAACAAATGCTTTATAATGTAGTAGAGATAATAAATAAAATGAAGTATAAATTAAAATAATTATGAGTCAAACCGTGCAACGCGCACAGGTATTAGTACTAGTATATCTATATAGATAGATTGGTAAAGGGTAGATAAGTCATTTAGGGCTCTCGAACTTATCGAGTTATGAATATGAATCAAGATAAGGGTGAACAAGTCAATAGTTAAGCTCGATTTAGGCTTGAACTCGTCTAGGCCCAGCTCAAAACAAGTCTTGTACGAATGGAATTCATAGTGCTTGGGATTTTAATTTTATACTAGGGCCTCACCGAAATTCCGTAAGAACATCCAAACTCCGAATCGGAGCGCCAAAGCTTTTTCACGCGCACACACAAGAAAAATACACACATTCTTTGTAGACATAACTATTAACTATCAAAATCTTTATTACCCAAAGCATAATAATGAGGTAAAGTTTACATTTTTCTTTTAAATTACTCCAAGAAACTTATAATTACCTGTTGGGTCTTTCTCAATTTCCCTATTTTAATATCCTTTTTTCAGTATTAAGCCCTAGAACAAGTGTGTCTGGAGAGCTGGCAATGGAGCTTGATTACAACAAAGTTAATGTAAGTATTTAGAGTTAGCCCTTTGTTTATTCATGACATAGTTTGTCAAATTTTGATGATTTTGAAATTTGGGATTTGTTTCGGTTAGTTCGTTATGATTTGAAGAAAAGAACAGATTTCCGCTGCTGGATTGATAACTCATACATAGTCTTGTTTTACTCGAAATGTGAAAATTGTGAACTTTTGCATATATCGTAGTATATTTGTTTCTTGTAGTGTATTGTGACATAGTTACATACATGTATAGGAGGTTGTTATCGTAAAACCAACATGTATGTAATCATATATATTACAAATAAAAAGTATCTGAATAGTTGCTGGGAAAAAAATACGGAGTAATTATCTTGGATTTGCAGAATTAGTGAGTTTAGGTTTTGGGAATGAACCAAAGTTATATCTACCGTACAAATCAAGATACTATCTTTAGATGACAATATATTCTTACATGATTTATTTCAAGGTTGAAAGGGAATTTAGTTATTGCTATCATGTTGCTAGAACAAGTAGAACTATATTAAGGGGTTTTGTGTAACTTATGAACTAGTTAATATCTTTCTTTAATTGGAATGTTCTTGGAAATAACACCACAAGGGTGTTTTGTAAATATACCGAAGTATGCACATCTCTCGAGAAGGCATTGACAAAGTTAGAGGTGAATATAGAAAATAGGACATATATGGTGGAAGATGTAGATGTCATTCCTTTTCGTTTTTCTCTTTTTCTGTTTTATGGTTTTGTATACCAAGTTGAGGTTGAATTACAAGCAACATGAGGGGAATGATATGTGTTCAGATTTTTTACCATATATGAACTTACTCATACCAACTAATCCAACTTATATGGCCCATTTCACAAAAAACGGGGTGCATTTTGAAGGCCTATCTTGAGTTTGGCCGAAAGTTCATAGGCCCAAGTAGTTTATATTCTTTAGCTTTATGCAGTGTTGTAAAAGTCTGATTCCAAGGACGAGTTATTGATGAGTCCTCGCTACAAGATCAGTCACCAATGCGAGTTAAGTTATATCCGAGTAATCGCTACATGATCCACAATTTGGTCAAAATTCAGTCAAACTTTGGTCAACTTGGAACAAAATTAGCCAACTCACAGTTAACTCGGTCAGAAATTGGTTTGAAATACTTAAACAATTGTGTTAATGTTTCTAAACATACTTCTGTGAACAATTATATGGTCCTATGAACATGTAATATATAGAACTTGGAAATTTGTGTATAAAAATTCCAATCTTAGTGCTCCCCGAGTACTCTCCACCTAGGCCAATTACTACCTCTAAATTTCCCCACGAATCTAGTACTGACTATTTTTGGGAAACATTAAGAAGTACTTTATGCAAGTCTGGATAAGCATTTAGAAGAAATAGTAGATTGGGTATTTTTTTGTTGTCGGCACAAGAATTACTTAAAATATCACACCCATTCACATAAAACCCTAATTGTCTATGAGTTGATTGATGGCGGACAGACAAAAAGCGTATAGCCATTCCCAACTTTCTCTTTTGAGAAAAAGATCAAATCACAAGTTTTCTCGTTTTGGAAAGGTTAGATCGCCCATTTCATATGTGACGTTGATTAAATGCCCATATGGATTTTTACCTATCTTATACTTTTACAGAATGTTACCCAAATATGTTTGTTCAATTTTATTGTGGATCTTCCATTTGCAAAGTTTGTTTGTCCCGTTTTATAAATTCTACTTGTGATTAATCATAATAAACAGGGTAAAACCCTTTACCCAAAAAGTTTTGGGAGACGGATTCTTCCTTCATTTAGCACATGTGTTGTTGATACCCAATAGCATACGGATCATGATAATAATGATATCGGGTTTACCCACTGATGAACTTCCCTTATCCAAGGAATGGAAGATTCGTTTTAATTAGTGTTATCAAATTTTGATCAATAAATGCTAATATTTATGCCGAAAGTGAAGTAGTTGGTGCTTCTTATATATGTTGATATGTATATGTCCAAGCTGTTGCGATAATTTCCACCTCTACCAAATGTGGATTTTTGATACTGCTAAATGTTCTCTGTTCTGTACAACTAACATCATGAATATTCTGTTTATGGCTCAGTTACCCGAAGGAGTGGCTCCATTCACACATATTACCCGAAATGAACGTTCAGGCAGGAAGTAAGTTATTTCTTGCTCATGCGTACTATGCTCTATCTTTCTAGCTCATTCAATGAGTCATAGAACCCTGAAGCATATTCTTTTTGATCATTTTCTGCATTTATGTTTTTTCTATAATTTGTATACAACACATTCCATGTGCACTGATTATTGAAAAGGACAAAAGTCATAAAGCATATATATTGGTGAATATAGCCTGAAAGGGAATGGAGCATGAAAATATGTAAATGGGAGGATAGATTGTGGAATTCAGATAAATGAGCATAGTACATGCACATCAGATAAACGAACTTTTTAGGATGAGAGTTTAACAGTTTCAATGTGTTTATCAGTTTAGGGCTATAGACCCATGACCCATCTATCTTATAGTAATTTCGATTTTCATCCGGTAAGACAAAGTATCTACATACTTTAGGTGCAAAAGTATCTGATAAGTGGGGTTCATGCAAGGGCGGCATTGGTGATTGAGATCGTAGCTCTTTTGGCCTATTTGCCCTTTTATCACTGCCAAATCGTCTGAACTGCAGTGTTTTTTACTATTCATTATGAATCAGTAGGGTAAAGAATCAGAAACACTTTATCTTAGTAGGAACGGAGATGTTATCTTAATCATTTTTGGTAAAGAGGGTTTATGAAGAAGGCTTTGTTTGTAGTGTTTCCTTTAGATGAAGACGGAATTCGTTTAAAACTAATTATTTGATCCCTAAAGAATCAGAGTTGGAGTCGGAATCACTTTATTAAACAACAAAAGTTGATTATAATCTGTTGGTCCCTCGTCCCTCTCTCTCACGAACAACAACAAATACTAAAACTATTCTTCTTATTATTTCAACCGTAGGTTTACAATATATATAGTTTTCCAACAGACACATACGAACCATCATACCTCTTCACTAATTGGTATGAATATCTAACAGACACAACTATTCTAAACGACACGTCCCTTCACAACATAACTGCCTATAACCGAAAATAACTTCCATTCGGTTGTAGACTTTATTTCTGACACATTAAACCCCTTAACTTATATACGTAACTATTTGACACACATGGATTAATAGATTATTATCCAATACTCCCCCCTAATTTATTAATCCATGCCTTCAGTTCTTCAAGCGCCTCATTGTCTTTATCCTTGAACTTTGGCTTGTTTCCACTTCCTTTGTCTTGATCTTTAACACGAAATATGTCTTGAACTTCTTTCTTGATTTCACTTCTTTCTTCCTTGTCTTCAATCTCATCTTGATCATCCTTGTTAACTTTGTCGGTATCTTCCATCATTTGTATCATCTCATAGTCTTGAATCTCCAACAATGTGTTTCTTGTATCACGATCTTCGGATTCAACTTTCTTGTTTCTTGACTTGATGTCTTTCTCATTCTTGCATTCCTTTTGAAATCTTGATGGCGTCTCTTGATGCTTCTTGCATTCGCCATTGTCAACTCTTGGTTCTTCTTCTAGGAGTTTCTTATTCGAAAAAACTCCATGGTTATCTTTCTCAAACTTTTCTCTTTTTGTCTTTAACTCTTTTATCTCTTTGCTTGTGCAATCTCTTAACTTCTTCAGGTTCTCTAACTCCTTTTGCATTTGTTTCTCAAATGCTATCTCTCTATCTCTCATTTTCTTCTCAAACTCTTGTTTCTCCATCTCAAAGTCTTGAAGCATTTCAAACTTCCAAAACTCTAGTTTACTTCTAAAGTCAGTTTCAATCTCTGACCTCATATCTTCTAACTTTCCTTTTGGAATTTCATCTTCCTTAATGAGAATTCCATTTCTTTTCTTTTCTTCTAAGGAAGGATTGAAGAATCAAACATGGGTTAACAATTAGGGGGGTGAATGTTGGCCTTAATTGTTCAACCCAAGTTTGATTGTGTAATGGGTCAAAGTGTTATTAGTCTTAAGTATGTATTTTATGTTAGAAGTGTATTGTTTAATTAGATAAGGGGGGTTAATTGTAAGTCTTATAGAAACCGGTTTTAGTAACTGCCATAGAGACCTGTTGCGAACAGGCATGTTGGTTGGATAGGTCGGTTCAACATGTATATATATACCCTATGCGCGTCTGTAAAAAACCAACCCACAAAAAGTTAAATAAAACATAGTTTGTTTGGGTTCATCCTTTGTTTCTTGTTCTTATAGTTATATTGTGATTCTTGATTATGGATTGGCAATGATTCTGGGACAATAATTGGTATCAGAGCCGAGGGCTTTAAAGAAGATCGAAAATCATTGTTGCAATCCAGAAATCAAAGAATCAAAGGTGTTCTTCTGATCAGTGGCGTTTTCTTTTCTGTTTTTCTTCATTCAATCCGGAAAGAGATGGCCGATCATCATAAGAAGATTAGTGGTATGTTTTTCTGTGTTTAATCCAATTAGTGAGAGTGAGCGATTTGTTTGTCGAGAGAAGGAGGGCTGTTTGTGAATCGCAAAGAAAGACAGAACGAGAGGAAGTTGCTGTTGGCGATGCAGTCAAGAAGACAAAGAATCGTTGTATGTGTTGGGATTATGGCAGAAATTGGTGAAGAATTTAAGAGGGTGTTCGGTCAAAAGAAAAGCAAGATGGTTGATTGAAGAACATTAGGGAAGAAGATTTGTTGGTATTCTCGGATACATCAGAAGGTTAAGATCAGAAGACACAAATTTGGTTATTGTTTGTTGCTGTGCATTGGAATACAGAGACAAAGTCATACGGGCTGTTGTTTTGTGGAAAGTGGTTCATCAAAGAAAGGCCAGAAGGGCTGTTCGTTGTTGTATGAGGAAAGATTGGAACCAAAAGTGTTACGGGACATGTGCAAATTCAGGAGAAGGCGCAATGCGTGTTTCAAACGTTGTATGGCATATCCATGAGGGATTAGAGCGGCCATGGCTGAAAGCAAATGGGTCAAGAGGACCAGAGAAGATTGCTTGATAAGAGGACACGATTGGATTCTCAAATTTGCAAGATGGATTTGTGAGAAGAGAAAGTATGTGGCATGCAACAAACAGTGGTGTTACGGAACAAGAACAAGGAAGGATTGAAGAATCAAACATGGGTTAACAATTAGGGGGGTGAATGTTGGCCTTAATTGTTCAACCCAAGTTTGATTGTGTAATGGGTCAAAGTGTTATTAGTCTTAAGTATGTATTTTATGTTAGAAGTGTATTGTTTAATTAGATAAGGGGGGTTAATTGTAAGTCTTATAGAAACCGGTTTTAGTAACTGCCATAGAGACCTGTTGCGAACAGGCATGTTGGTTGGATAGGTCGGTTCAACATGTATATATATACCCTATGCGCGTCTGTAAAAAACCAACCCACAAAAAGTTAAATAAAACATAGTTTGTTTGGGTTCATCCTTTGTTTCTTGTTCTTATAGTTATATTGTGATTCTTGATTATGGATTGGCAATGATTCTGGGACAATATAATCAACAGTCATTTTCATAACCCAAATCTAACATCCTTTTTCATGCTTTTAGATTTGGATTCTTTTGTATGAAAAACCTATAGCTCCCAGGCTAATGTTTTGTATTAAATTTTTTTTATATAGTATGTTTGAGTGAACTGTAGATTTGGTGCCTTCCTCATTTTTAAGTTGTAGTTGCGGAACTAGGAAACATTAGAAACATTAAGGTAATACAACCCAGCCTTCTTGAAAAATCCTATTTGCAAATTTTGATAATAGGTCCATTCTTTCATTGAAGTTCTTCAGCATCAGAAGGCTGTCTTTGTACTTCTGGGATGCCTAATTACTACGACTACGGGTTGATATGGCTTTAATAATCCCGTATTCTCATGATTGTCTTATACATTCATGTTTATTTTCAGTTGCTTTTGATGCTTGGATTGGAAACAGTCTTCAAGCACTAGCATAATCTATCCCATAGGCCAAGTACATGTGTGTGTGAATTAAAGGTGGCTATTTCAACTCATTTACTTATTAATGGGTTGATTCGGGTTATTTTATATATCTGACTAGTCAACATGGGTTAATAAAGTGGGTCAAAAGTTGCCCAAGGTGTAATTATATGCATAAGACCTCCTACTAAGTACATGTACATTTCTTTTCTTTTTCTGCCGATTTTCACTGATACTTTGAACTTGAAAATTGTGCTGTTCAGAGCTTTAAGTTGTAGTTTTAAATGCAGATTCAGTTATTTTTCTACTTCCCAGCTGTGGTTCTAAGAAAAAGTTACCTCTAACTTTGTATATGAACTGGATATAACGTTCAACTGTGATTCTGAGACTCTTTATATGGTTGTAGGCAGATAAAGAAAAAAGAAGAGGATATCGCTGTTTGCGAATGCAAGTTTGATCTGGGCAATACTAATCTTTCGTGTGGAGAGAGGTGTTTGAATGTCCTGACCAACACAGAATGCACACCTGGTTATTGCCCTTGTGGCAGTTATTGCAGGAACCAGGTAAATCACGTATTCATTAATGTTTGTAATTACATATATTCGTTACTGTATAGTTTTTTTTTTTTTTTTTCCTTTTTTCCTTGAGCATTTATACAATGATGTTTTAAGGTCTCAGGTCTGCTAATCACTCATCTAGCTCTACTAATCAATGGATTTTAGTTGTAAACTAGGACAGTAGGACTTCATATTCATTTGCTTTACTGAAAACAGTGAACTACACCATCCCTTCTCCATCTGTTGAACGTCTATTGTCTTTAAAAACTTTTGAGAGTATATTGTATGAAACATTTTCATTGATTGTTATCCATCATTGGCTAACTTTTTGAGTGTTATTAATGTGAATCTTTGGAGAAGAGGTCACAAGTTTGTTGGACTGTCCTTTTATGATCTAGTGCTTCATCACAACCAAACTCTTACTTTTGAAACAAAAAATAATGGATTTATTAATTCCAAGACCCTTGAATAACCAGAAGTAAGCAATCAGAGCTATACAGAAAGAGACACAATCTTCCATGAAACCCCAACTGTTATCTGAACTCAACAATGATGGGTATATGAAACCGAAACCTAAGTAGTTAAAGACATAAATTTCGGTGTTTCGGTCAAACACTGGTATGCGAAATTTCGGTTTTCTCGGTGGTATACCGGTGGTATACCGATTTTAAATATTATTATATATTTTATATATAAATTTTTATATTTTATATAACATAGTATTTATGTATATACATAAATAAGAGTAAAAGATAAAACCTGGAAGTGCTGAAACAGAATTCACCGAAATTTCGGAAATTTTGGTCAAATTTCGGAAATTTCGGTGGTATTTCGGTCAAATTTCGGTCAAAACCACCGAAAATTTCGGAAACGATATCGAAACCGAAATTCAATACCGAAATTATGTCCCACCACCGAAAACCGGTATACCACCGAAATACCACCGAAATTTCACCGAAATTGATAACATAGCGAACACCTTTGAATTACACCAAAGCTAGTTATTGAAGTCAAGGCGCTACAATTCAGAGGAAGAAGCCTAGTGGATAAGCTGGTTGAGAAATGCAAGCCACATGTTTAATCTTGCAAGACCTGAATTAGTTCCATGATAAGAACCAACTGAAGAAAGGGACGACCCTCCTAAAACCTGTATTCTTAAACCTCCTATTTATAGGAGAATTCTAGACTCCTAATAAGTACATAGTGTAAGGCCATTGAGTCAAGTTATTTAAGGTCATAGTGGAACTAGGCTTCCAAAATATCCCATCATAATGGTCATTTTCAACTCATGGCTGATTTCACTATTATGAAGTATGTTTGGAAATGTGCTCTCAATATTTTAAGACGATATGTAGAAGTTCAGCTCAATAAACATAATGCTTAATCTAGATGGCCTTGTCTTGTTGAAGTATCGTTAATTCCTAAAGTGGGATGTTGTTGAGGCGTGAGTATTTTTTATTTTTTTTTTGTTGGTGGCAAGTTATCAGCCCGTAATGCATTTTTCAAAGGAATCACTTGTAAACATGATTTCATAAAGCTTGTAAAGTATCTCGTCTTTTTTTCTTTTTCCTTTCCTAATTGGTTTCATGTCTGTTATGACTCGTGGCGTGAAAAAATTGTGCCAAGATGAAGTTACTCAATTACACTGACCTGTACCAGGAAAACATTCAGAGAAATTTAACAATACACATTGTGCTGTTACAGAAGAAAATACAGTACAAGTTGACCAAGAATCATGTTATTGAAGCTTTAGGCTTTTCTTGTAGCAGTCAAATTCCGTTGGAAAGATATACCATCCCAATCTTGAAGTTTGACCTGCAGTAGTAGTAGTTATGTCTGATGTTTCTTGTTTTTTCTGTAAGGCTGTAAATTTGTTGAATATGATCTTTATCAGTGTTCAGAATCTTTGTCATGTTTTTGTGTGCCACGAAGAGACAATATTTTGTGATTTGGTGTTAATATATAGTTCTTCACCACTTGCAGAGATTTCAAAAATTTGAATATGCAAAGACAAAGTTATTCAAGACAGAGGGACGTGGATGGGGTCTTTTAGCTGATGAAAATATCAAGGTATCGACTACTGGCTTATGTATATGCTAATTGTTATGTGGGTCAATTTGGGTTATGTTTGATCTCTAAATGTTCAAATGGGCCAAATTAGAGAATTAGTTAAAGAGGCAATGGTTCAAAACCAAAGTGTATTTTTTAATGAATAGAAACAACCATTTCCGCATGAGTGCCCTATTGGGAAAAAGAGATGGGATGAGGGGAAGGCCCTTAGGTCAAACCTAAGCCCCTTGCTTTTCTTTTGTGGGAACAATCGTGATCTATCTCCCTCATGTTGGCCTACGGAAAGGGTTCGGAAATGGTCACAGGGATACCCAGGTTAGGCGCATGATTTGAGTCAAAGACTCGCCTTCCTTGGATAAGAACCTTCTGTGTGTATCTTTTTATCTTGATCCAGGGACAACGTGTAGGGGATCCCCTTTTTTTTATTCATGATACCTTGTAAATCATTTCATGTCATGCAAGAAAGATTAACATTTTGAGGATGTAGTTCATCTGTTACAAGCTCATTATTTATAAAAATATTGGACAAAAAGTTTTTTTTTTTTGTCAACCCAACCCGAATCACACTAACTGACCTGTTTTGAACCGTTCAAATGTTGAATGGAGCCCATTATGACCTGTTAACCAAGATGCTCTATCCATGGATGTTGCCACCTCTAAATTTATCGTATATCATATGCGTTGCTCATCTGTTGGTTTTCTGGATTTTTCTCTGCTTTTCATATGGTTAGGCTGGGCAATTCATTATTGAATATTGTGGAGAAGTAATTTCTTCAGAAGAAGCAAAGGAAAGATCTCACACTTATGAAACTCAAGGTAGAATGTGTGGGTTTATTGGGGTGGGTATGTGGATTGTTGAACCAATCAACATACTATATTATTGCTAACTACCTTTTGCATTTAATGTAGGTTTAAGGGATGCATACATAATTTCTCTTGATGCTAGTCACTATATTGATGCCACCAGAAAAGGAAGTTTTGGTAGATTTATAAACCACTCTTGGTAAGTTACTTTTGTAGAACTTAGAACAAAAGATTATTAAAAGATATCGATTAGAGGCGGCAATCGCTGTATTTACTTACGAATGGTTGAGTTTGGGTTAATAAAGTAAGATATACGTAGCTTAAGTGGAAACAACCAAACAGGTTAAATGGATTGTCCAAAGTGTATTTTTAAAGCCTAAAACCTCTTCATTTTAGTAGTAAGATTTGGATTATTATGAAAGTATTATAACTCCTCTTCCTTTTTTGGACAACCGTGGGATCCAGCCTTTGGTCCGCTCACTATATATTCTAACATTTGAAATCATACCTGACACTACTTTTCAGTAAAATATTAATAATTATGGACAAAAGCGTTTTGGGGTGACCTGACTCGACATGTACCAGAAAGTACTTATTTTGATCTGCTATAATACCCGCTCATCTTGTCATCTCTACTATATACAATGAATTGTACCTTCCTGAGGTGTGAACTGGGTTACTATCTTTTTGGTGCTGTGCAGCCAACCGAATTGCGAGACAAGGAAGTGGACAGTTTTGGGGGAAACACGAGTCGGGATTTTTGCAACCCAAGATATTTCTGTTGGAACGGAACTGGCATATGACTATAATTTTGAATGGTATGGTGGTATTAACGTGCGTTGTCTCTGCGGGGCTCCTAACTGTTCTATTTTTCTTGGTGGAAAGTCTCAGGGTTTCCTGGTAAAAATCTTTTTAAGATATTGCATGTCTTCATTTCTTTATTCAATAATTTCGGGAGTTCTATGAACATGATGTACACATAATATTCCCTAAAAAAATTAGAGTGGACGTTTCAACCAGTTTTCATATAAATTGGGCCTTTTTTATTGTTTATATCAAATGGCTCTAATCAAGCGGTTTAGCAAATCTTGGGAATGAGTCAAATTAGTCGAATGCCTTTTAAACTCTATATTGCCTGTACCGATGTGATATTTTTGCTGAAAAAGAGGTGATCGATCGTTTTTAATTCTTATACCTCGTTACATCATCATATCTTTGTTAACTCATTAAAAGTAACCTTCATGTAATTGTAGAGCCAATTTGGTATTATTAAGTGAATTTACTTATAATTCAATTTCAAATTATAATCATGTTAGATCCCACATGTTCTTGACTCTTCAATTTGCTTAATTTTCATTTGTTTTTCCAATATCTGTCTGTCTTGACCTTTGGAGAATAAAACAATAAATTCTTGTATTGTACCTCATTCATTGTTTTCTTAACAGGAGCATAACCATGTGTGGGAAGACGGTGATGACAGGTAGTATATTATCAATTATGCATATCCGTATAGATGTCTGTGAGTGTGTTTCATTCTGGTGTATTGTTGCTTTTGCACAATCCCATGGCAAATAAACTTGAACATTGTTTTTTGCACATAGCATGTTAGTTATAAGATGATAGACATATAGGCTATAGCTAGCATTTACAAAATGTTCATGGAAGCATTGTGTGTCACACAGTGTGTGAGTATGTGTATTCTTTAAATCACATTAGGTGAAACTGATAACTTTGGATTATGAGATCTAGCTAGCATTTAGAGGGTAAATGGGTGGAATAACATGTTCATCTTCTATTAGACATATAAATTGATAACCACTCTTCTGTTTATTTTAATCTACAAGATATCCTTTGAGAATCAGTATTTGTTGAGGCTAGCAAGGTTGAATTCTATTTACTTAATCTTCTTATTACATGTTATTAATTATGTATGTGGGGATTTTTGCTATGTCAATTGAAAAATGGAATCCAGCATCTACTTAGTTTAGGGTCTTACATGTCATCTCAGTTCGATAATTGGACAATTGGTTTACATATTGTTCGATAGCATTCTGTGATGATTTACTGGTCAGAGAGAGTTTTAACTAATATACAATAATGATAATCTGATACACTCCAAGTACATAAATCTTTGGAACTGCATAAAATCTAATATACTTTCTGGCTATCTTATGCTATACTTTATTTTCTTTGTAATATTTTCTTCTAGTTTCTTCTTTTCAAGAGTTAGTACATTGAATATCTATATTGATTGGAGGTGGCAAAACAAATCTATTTTTAAGTTAAACTATAGTACGAGTATTATACAAATCAGGTAATATTGAAAAATGTCAAAATGGAATGACGAGTTACAAGTCGTCTAATGTATATTCTAAAGCTCATATTTCTTATTTAGACGAATCATCGGTTTTCAGTGCTTGTCCCGTTATACCAAGAGGACATACCACATGATCTTTAGGTGTTTTATGACCTTTTGCGATTAATAAATTTAACCGGATGTACTTTTCCTCTTTCCATACATTGCTTATTTACGAAGTTAATGAAATACACGCACCTTAAATTTGTCGAGCCCATTTTTATCTGTTATCCTACCAACCCGAACCCAATTGTCTTGCCACTTCTATCATTCATGTTTCTTTTTTGTTTTTTTCTCCTTCAGATATACTGTTGATGCGTTCCCCCTGTATGATTCTGCTGAGGATGAGCCTTTGGATAAAGTCAACAAAATTACAGACTCTACTATTCAGGAGGCCTCCATAACTGTCAAAGCTGAGAATGATGCTCTAAACAACAATAGTTTTGGGTACGATCACAAGACAAGTTTGTCAGGATTGGTTGCTGGTGGGGCCATTGATAAGGTCAATCTGGAAGTTGAAGGCAAGAAAGATGGTGATCAGCATGCAATGGTAGTTTCTGGACCAAGGAGTAACGATGATTTTGGGAATTTCAACAATGGATCGGATATAAGTTCTGCAAAACGGGCAGCTAAACGCATCCCAAACAGAAAGCAAAAGCTTTCTGGTAGGAAGCAGGTCAATGGAAAACGTATTGCTCAACTATTTGCTTCAAAGAAAGTACAAGATGAACTCATAAAATGTGAGGTAAGAATGGTCTCTTCATATTTATTGCTTTATTAAACAATTTTCAGAGGCGGTAAGTGGGCATGTTGGGTATTTATATGGGCCAATACAAAACGGGGACGGGTTGACTCCAAAAAACTGTCTTTTTTAGGAATAAAAATAATAATATTTTGTGTTGTATATAATTATAAAAAATATATCTTACCAACAATAATCTAGCTATTTGAATATATTTATTTACTAGGTTGTGGGCAACAATATCCACAGAGGGCACCTTTTGATCGATTCAATTGAAATGAAGTTTTCTGTTTACCTTTTTTTTTTATTTTTTTTTATTTTACCCATTCACAAGGGAGTTGAAATTGTACTGACTAAATATTATGTTCCCTCCTATTTAACTTTTAAAAGAAGTCTGATGGTATATATAATCAATGTACTTCAGTTTGAGAATGAGAAATTTGTGAGCGTGGATGTTTTTTGTCCCCATAAAGTACTGGAAGATGCATTGAACGAGGAATTTTCACTGTCGGGGTCAAGTTATTGACGATCTTTATTAACTAAATTGCAATGTTACCAAATTACATTGTACCTACATTTGTTAAAGTATCAATCAGAGTCAAAGTATACACCATAACAATGCTGAATTTAGTTAAATAGCAAAGAACTGGACTGAGAGAGACAACAGATATGTTATGTCTGTTTAAGAAGAATTCTCATAATATACTTTAAGCTGAAAGCTAACTAGCAGCCTTAAAATAGAGATTTTCAGCCTATAAACAGCTTATGTTTATGCAATAATGCAAGTCCAGGAAAACAAATATCTGCCGATAATGATAACAAAAACATATGGTTTGCTGATTTGATTTGGTACATTAATTCTGATCAGTATAGCTCTATAACACATACAGTTGTGCAGGAAACATCTGCAATTAGATTTCGATCAAAGCACAGGCTATTAAGAACTGGTCCTAGCAATAAAGTTTAGGTTCAGTATTTCTGAAAAAATAACTAAATACTTCTTTTCTTGCTATTCTTGTTTTTTTTTTTTATTTTACCCATTCACAAGGGAGTTGAAATTGTACTGACTAAATATTATGTTCCCTCCTATTTAACTTTTAAAAGAAGTCTGATGGTATATATAATCAATGTACTTCAGTTTGAGAATGAGAAATTTGTGAGCGTGGATGTTTTTTGTCCCCATAAAGTACTGGAAGATGCATTGAACGAGGAATTTTCACTGTCGGGGTCAAGTTATTGACGATCTTTATTAACTAAATTGCAATGTTACCAAATTACATTGTACCTACATTTGTTAAAGTATCAATCAGAGTCAAAGTATACACCATAACAATGCTGAATTTAGTTAAATAGCAAAGAACTGGACTGAGAGAGACAACAGATATGTTATGTCTGTTTAAGAAGAATTCTCATAATATACTTTAAGCTGAAAGCTAACTAGCAGCCTTAAAATAGAGATTTTCAGCCTATAAACAGCTTATGTTTATGCAATAATGCAAGTCCAGGAAAACAAATATCTGCCGATAATGATAACAAAAACATATGGTTTGCTGATTTGATTTGGTACATTAATTCTGATCAGTATAGCTCTATAACACATACAGTTGTGCAGGAAACATCTGCAATTAGATTTCGATCAAAGCACAGGCTATTAAGAACTGGTCCTAGCAATAAAGTTTAGGTTCAGTATTTCTGAAAAAATAACTAAATACTTCTTTTCTTGCTATTCTTGTTTTTTTTTTTGTTCAGGAAGAACGAAATGAAGCGACCGCGAAACTTGATTCTGTGTATGACGAAATACGACCTGCAATTGAAGAACGTGAAAGGGACAGTCTCGATAGTCTTCCGGTTAATGTAGCAGAAAAATGGATAGAGGCTTCATGCTCAAAATTAAAAGCAGATTTCGATCTTTACTTCGCTGTAGTAAAAAATGTGGTATGCCCTCCTGTTACAAATGAACCAGATCCTGTTCCTGAGAGTGCTATTGATTGCTTGAAAAATTAATGCTGGTCAAAAATGCCATTCAATGGACATACAGCTTTGGTTATAAGGTTTGACTCTGGAGTTTGAGATGAGAATTACAACTATTGATGGTAGTTAATCAACCGGGAAACTGCACTTTTATGTTCTTGAAAATTTAGTGAGCGAGTGTTTAACTACCATCTATGCCTGGAGTTAAATAGGCTTTCTCTCATTGATGGATTTTTCTAAGAACTATTCATGCAGTTTTTCTTTTCATGTTTTTATGAATTGTTAGAAGTAGGATTAGGACAGTGTTCGTGATTCCTATCCAACTGTAATCATTTAGCATATTGTTATAACTTATAACTGGAGTCTTGACAAGAACTATTATGGCTCATGGGCTTAGCTACTTAGGAGCCGTGTGTGTTGCTTCAGGTTCGTTATAGATATTAGCTCACATCAGTGGTAAACACCCTGGCCTCTGAAGACAGAGGTCATGGGTTCAATCCTCATCCCATGCAAAGGTTGGAGGGCCTTTTCTACCATTTAGGTAGAAAATGGAAGCAGCCTCTCTACTTAGGTAGAGGTAAAGTCTGCCTACATCTTAACCTCCCCCATACACCGTCGAGGTATTGGGGCTCAAAACCTGCGGAAGGCGGCACTGAGCAGTTTCTTTCTTTTATCAATACTGACGTTGTTTAATTACTTATGCTATTGACCTTTTACAGAAATGGTTCATGTTATCTATTCTTCTCACAGCCTATATAAGATATAGAACGTATGTAGTGTTGGTTGCCCACACGTTTATGTGTGAGACTGTTTTTTTTTTGTTCAGGAAGAACGAAATGAAGCGACCGCGAAACTTGATTCTGTGTATGACGAAATACGACCTGCAATTGAAGAACGTGAAAGGGACAGTCTCGATAGTCTTCCGGTTAATGTAGCAGAAAAATGGATAGAGGCTTCATGCTCAAAATTAAAAGCAGATTTCGATCTTTACTTCGCTGTAGTAAAAAATGTGGTATGCCCTCCTGTTACAAATGAACCAGATCCTGTTCCTGAGAGTGCTATTGATTGCTTGAAAAATTAATGCTGGTCAAAAATGCCATTCAATGGACATACAGCTTTGGTTATAAGGTTTGACTCTGGAGTTTGAGATGAGAATTACAACTATTGATGGTAGTTAATCAACCGGGAAACTGCACTTTTATGTTCTTGAAAATTTAGTGAGCGAGTGTTTAACTACCATCTATGCCTGGAGTTAAATAGGCTTTCTCTCATTGATGGATTTTTCTAAGAACTATTCATGCAGTTTTTCTTTTCATGTTTTTATGAATTGTTAGAAGTAGGATTAGGACAGTGTTCGTGATTCCTATCCAACTGTAATCATTTAGCATATTGTTATAACTTATAACTGGAGTCTTGACAAGAACTATTATGGCTCATGGGCTTAGCTACTTAGGAGCCGTGTGTGTTGCTTCAGGTTCGTTATAGATATTAGCTCACATCAGTGGTAAACACCCTGGCCTCTGAAGACAGAGGTCATGGGTTCAATCCTCATCCCATGCAAAGGTTGGAGGGCCTTTTCTACCATTTAGGTAGAAAATGGAAGCAGCCTCTCTACTTAGGTAGAGGTAAAGTCTGCCTACATCTTAACATCCCCCATACATCGTCGAGGTATTGGGGCTGAAAACTTGCGGAAGGCGGCACTGAGCAGTTTCTTTCTTTTATCAATACTGACGTTGTTTAATTACTTATGCTATTGACCTTTTACAGAAATGGTTCATGTTATCTATTCTGCTCACAGCCTATATAGGATATAGAACGTATGTAGTGTTGGTTGCCCACACGTTTATGTGTGAAGACTTTTTTTTTTTAACATGTCACTCAACATACTTGCCATGAGCCTCAACATAATCGAGAGACATACCAACTGAATTAGATGTAGCTGACCCCAGGCTTCAGTCACACGGAAGTAGCAAGTTACAGCAAGGAAAACTGCAACGACTGCTATGTAATAAACAATCTAGTCCTATTAGATTATTCTTTAGCTAAATGATTTACTTTTTCAGGGTCAATTTTTTTGCATTACAACATATATCTGATAATTATATTTAGAACTTCATCAGCAATAGATTGTCTTTTCCATTACGATGAATTAAAAGGTCGTGATCATAGTAATTGTAACACCCGTCGTTTAAAATATATGGATTTCCAAAAAATTTCGCCTAACGGCGTCAAAAGATAGTGGAAGTAAACTTTAAATGTCCAAACCAACAAAATCTGTTTGGTTCATTTATTAATTGGTGTTACTAGTCATATCATCAAAACAAGTTTAAATGGAAATCCGTCGGTTGCCCAACATTAAACAACCGACAACATAGTAAGTGCAAATCATAAATCAATGTCTAATGTAAGCAGCCACTATGGGTAAACTACAGTCAGCTTCAAGATCATCTACCCATGCCTCACATCTACCTGCTCACTAATGTTGGACCTGGGGGCACAACACATTTTAAAAGAGCAAGTGTTAGCTAACGAATTAGCTAAGTAAGATAACACATCATTAATAAAACATTTGTCCATTTAAAACTTTATAGAAAAGTCATTTGAATCGTTAAGGCACATATCATCAATCATATCATTCACATACATATCATAGCATCAACATCTTTCATATTAGGATGAACCACCCTAAATGTGCCTAGTCATCTTTCATATCTTTTTTTTCACATATCATCTTTGCAAGTGTGACATAAGTCACGCATATCATATAACATATACATCTCATTATGTGTGACATAAGTCACACCCGACTAGATGGACAAACCTTACGGCTGTACATCAATGTCGTTAAGGAATGGCAAGTCAATCCAGGAGTAGTCCGTATGTTCAAAGACATTGGTGGGTAATCACGCCACCCGGAGATACTCAAACCACGTAATTATGTTGCAAGGAGCCACCCAAGCAACCACATATACGCACCCGTCGGGCAAGGGCAAGTACGGGTTAAGCTTAACACTTCTCACATCATTTACGAGCTCGATTTACATCACATATAGTTTAGGTGTCCACATTACCTAAACATCATCACATATTCATCTTTTACGTTTGGGCCCTTAAACGTGCACGTGTCATGGCAATTTAGTAAGTCTAGTGAACTAGATGAACAAGCCATGTAATCATGCATATTTCACATAACATCAACATATATCACATTTCAATTCATCTCAAGACATTACATAGTATTTCATAGCATATCATTACAGTCTCATATCATTGCATAACATTTCATAGCATATCATTACATTTCATATCATTGCATAACATTTCATAGCATATCATTACATTTCATATCATAGGGACTGCATTTCAGGCCTCAATAGTCATGTACATAGCCCATATCACCTCCCGTGTAACCCCGAATACCCATAAGCAATCAAGATAACATTTAGGAAGTTATTATATGAAAACCATGCTTTTGTTGAACCCTCAGCGTGTCAAAGTAGTGTATCTTACCTGATGACGAGCACAACGATACACCAAACACAAGTTAACAAGCTTCACAATTATCCCGAGTGACCTATATCGAGTTCATAGTCATTAAACTTGTATAAACCCATCCTAATAAGGTTATAAAACCATCAATTAACTTAGGTACACTTATAGGACCCTTAAACGCTTGTTTCGGACCTCAAACGGACTCACAGGCACTTTATGCGGTGCATGCTTTGAATATGCGTCGCATATTTGCTTCAAAAATCACCCAGAACCCTCCCAGGCCCCGATATGCGCCACACATAAGTTATATGCGCCGCATATGGGGTGCTGGTCGAAAGACTGACTCGCGCCCTTCACTTGCAGGAGACTTTTCGACCTCAAGACAACAAATGAGTCAAAACTTAGTTCTTAAGAAATGTAGGGAATTCAAAGACCTTTCCAGAAATATAAAGTTTGACTTGAAGTTCATTAATGAATGATTTATGATGTTTGCAAGACAAGTCTGCAGAATTCGTCCGAAACCTGACCATTTTTGGAAATCAACATTTTTCGCATATCTCTGGGCAAAATCACAGGAAACTTTGTTCATATCAAATTTAGGGGACACATAGAGGTTTTCAGAAATGTAAGATTCATCTCCTAAGTCGTTCATATAAAGAAGATATGATTTTTGCAATATGACTGAATTTTTAGACCTAATAAACCCTTTGTTTTGCAAATAATTTCCACCATCAAACATCCATGTCAAGCCACCACGACCTCTACAGTTCATACACATCAAATTAAGACTTACTTATCATTATGAAATCATCAACTGATTCATGGATTCATTATACTCATTTTACAATCGATTTGACACCCGAATGACCTAAATCGACTCACAAACGCAATCGAATCCATATCAAACCTCAAGAACAGATGTGAACCCTATATTGGTTCTATTTGAACATTAAAATGACTCTAGAAACAACTTCATACCTGTAGGAAATCTCAAGATACATATTGATTGCAATAACAATCACCGAATGACCCGAAATCACCGATTCTATCAATAAAACGTATTCAATTGATCAAGACCATATATGAACGAATTGAATAGATGAATATAACCAAAAATCAGTAGGGATTACCATCCTTACCTTAAAGATGATTATAGATTCGATCTACAAGCGTTTAATCACTCCGATTCAACCCGAAATCAAAGGAATTGAGCAAGGAAGGCAAAGGGAGGCACACCTTCAATTACACACACTTAATTCTGGAAAAAATTAGGGATTAGGGCTGCCTAATCCCCCTCAAAACCGTCCACTCCCTTTCACAATTACCAAAGTGCCCTTAACTTAAATCTAACGACCGTTAAGGCTCAAACTAACGAACCGGGAACTCAAACGACCGATGGAGCACCTTAATTACTATCCGACAACTATAATAACATCTTATGACCATTAGTAACTAGTTCAAGTATTACATTTATCATTCAAACATCAATAGTTAATTACTTAAGCATTTAAGCAACTAGCGGTGTCAAAGTCAACTAACGGTCAAAGTCAAAGCAATGATAGAAAAGTTTAGGATGTTACAATTACCTCCCCCTTAAAAGGATTATGTCCTCAGAATCATTTCGCCACTCCTATATAATTAACTTATCCATATCCTTAACTTTATCATTTCATTTCAGGATTCCCTTGGGTCGTTCTTTAACTTAGCATAGCCAAACTCATTTAGCTTCTTACATAGTCTTTTCTACTTTCACTTTACTCAAGCAACAGTTGTATGATTGCCAAAACTGAAAAATGGGAAGAATCTGATGAATCATCTGATGATGAAGAAGAAGTTAGGGACATGTGTTTCATGGCACAAGAAGATCAAGGTCATTTGGTCAAATCCGATGTTGAATCTGGTCGCTGGGTGGATATTGTAATGAAAAAGGTCAGTAATTTTGGCTTTGAAAATAATGAGGAACACAAACTGGACCTTTTGGTTCTTTTAGAGGCTGACATCTCATTTGTTGAGACAGTGCGTTCAGAAAGCCTAAAAATGTTTGAAAATAATGCTTCTGAACTAAACGCCAGTCATGCCAGACTGAAAGAACTGAAAGATGTTCAATTGGCTCTAAAAAGTTATCAGTCTATGGTTGCAACTTTAGAATTGGAAAAGGAAGAATTAAAATCCATCCTTGAAAAAGAACAAGCAATTATTAAATCTTGGATGAAAGCACCAAGGCCAGATGCTGCAATTAAAAATACTTTTGCATCACAAAGAGCAGCATATGAGTCTGGTGATCTTCATTTGGCATCCATAATCACTGATTTAGATGCACTTCCAAAGGAAATAAAGCCTGAAATCATTTTTCCTAAAGTTGGCAAGAAGAAAACTGTAACTAATAAAGCCCAGGAACAATCTGAGGGTAAATCTGAAACAGCTCAGACAACTGTTTCAGAAAGGAAGGCTAAGTCCAAAAAGCCATCCCCTCAGACTTCATCTAAGGTTCCTAAAGACCTAAAGAAGAAGAAATATTTCTCCCCTACTGAGCCATCTACCTCAGATTCAGGTAAGGCTCAGGTGTCAAATGAAGAATCAATTTTGTTAAGGTTAGAAAGTCAATTTCAACTATTGGCTAGACAAGTGCAGAGTTGTAATGCACGTTTAAAAAATGTTGAAACTCCTTCTCTTCAACCTAAACAAAATACAAAACCTTTTTCTAAGCAAATCAAGCAGAAATCTGAAAAGAAAAAGGTTGAAAACCCCATCAAACCAATTGCTTTTATGTCATCTGAAATTATGACTGAGATCCCCTTTGATCCTTCTGTTCCTTATGAACCAAAGAAATCTGAGACTACTAAGGTAGAGTCTAGTGAACCCATCCAAAGATGGGTTCCCAAAAAGAACTAATCTTTGTTTGTGTGCAGGGAGACCGAAAGAAGAATATATGGTTTCTGGACAGTGCTGCTGGCCGAACCATGACTGGTTATCAAACCCTGCTAGAGGAATATAGAGTGCAAGAGGGGCCCTCAATAGTTTTTGGAAATGATGGTAATGGAAAAACTGAGGGATATGGTGTGGTGAATAATGGTCAAGTCAAATTCACACGTATTGCATATGTGAACGGTTTGAAATATAACCTGATCAGTGTCAGTCAACTGTGTGATGATGGCTTCAAGGTTTTATTTGATATTTCACAAGGCACCATATTCAACAGAGATGGAAAGGTGGTACTGATTGCACCAAGGAAGGGAAACATTTATGTCATTGATATGAATCCTTCTACCACTGAACAATGTTTCTACTCAAAGGCAGATGAAGACACACACTGGCTGTGGCACAAGAGATTATCCCATCTGAACTTCAAAAATATTAATAAGTTGTCTAGAAAACAACTTGTTGATGGGATACCCTCTATGTCTTTCAACAAAGACAAGCCATGTCCAGGTTGTGAAATGGGTAAGCAGAAAAGAGCTTCATTCAAGACAAAACAAAGCTTTAGTATAACTGAACCTCTTCACATGCTTCACATGGACCTTTTTGGACCAGTGAATGTTCAGACCAAAGCAGGAAAGAAGTACACCCTTGTTATCGTTGATGAATATTCAAGATACTGCTGGGTGATTTTCCTCAGGTCCAAAAGTGAAGCTGCTGCTGAAATCATTGCTCTCATCAAGCAAATTGAGCTCAAGCACAAGCGAAAAGTTTGTCAGCTCAGAAGTGACAATGGCACTGAATTCAGAAATGCTACTCTGGAGTCCTTCTGCACTGAAACTGGCATATCTCAGAACTTCTCCTCAGCTCACACACCAGAGCAGAATGGTGTTGTAGAAAGAAAGAATCGTACGCTGATTGAAGCTGCTAGAAGTATGTTGAATGAATCTGGTCTTCCCAAGAATTTCTGGCTGAAGCTGTTGCAACTGCCTGCTACACTCAGAACAGATCTGTTTATGTCAAAAGACACAAGAAGACCTCCTATGAAGTACTCAGAAATAGAAAGCCTAATATTGGATACTTCCATGTATTTGGGTGTCCAGTATACATTCTGAATGATTCAAGTCAGCTTGGAAAATTTGATGCAAAAGCTGATGAAGGGTACTTCCTAGGATATTCATCAAATCGCAAGGCCTTTAGAGTCTTTAACAAGAGACTTGAAAAGGTTGATGAGTCAATTCATGTTACCTTTGATGAATCCAATTCTGCAATCTTTAAAAATTCCATTCCTGTACCACCCTCAGAAAGTCCAATAAGTTTTGGTGATTCTGATCCTATTGCTGAAACTGATCAGTCACCTGAACCTGCTTCTGAACATCTCCGTTCAGAACTAGTAATAAACAAGCCTAGCAACATTCCATTTTATCCTCCAGTCAGTTTCAAACTACCTTCTGAACTGACTATTGGATCATATGTACATGCTGCTTCTCCTCTGATATCAGGCTCCACTGAGCAACCTCAATCTGAAGAATTTCATGATGCAAGTCATGATCTGCAGGAAGAAGAAGAAGCTGAAGATGTATTTTCTGAAGCTCCTCCTGAAGTTACTCAGAGAAGTTCTTGCACTGATATCATTGTTCATCCTGGTCAATACTCTAAATGGACAAAAGCACATCCAATCGAGCAAATTATTGGAGAGTCCAGTAAAGGGGTTCAGACCAGAAGAGCCACAAGCAATCAATGCTTAAACGTCAGCTTCTTATCTCTAATTGAACCCAAGAAGATTGACGAGGCTATGCAAGACCCAAGCTGGGTTGAAGCCATGCAAGATGAGCTCAACCAGTTTAAAAGGAACGATGTATGGGAACTCGTTCCTTGTCCCAGTAACCTGAAGAAGGAACCTATTGGGACAAGATGGGTCTTCAGAAACAAGATGGATGAAGATGGTCATATCATCAAAAACAAAGCAAGACTTGTTGCAAAAGGATATGCACAAGAAGAGGGAATAGATTTTGATGAAACTTTTGCACCAGTTGCTAGACTTGAAGCTATCAGAATATTCTTAGCTTTTGCCGCTCATCATCAGTTTAAAGTCTATCAAATGGATGTCAAAAGTGCATTCCTGAATGGAGAACTAGAAGAAGTCGTTTATGTGTATCAACCACCAGGATTCATCAATGAAGAAAAACCACATTGGGTGTACAGACTGAACAAAGCCTTATATGGTCTGAGACAAGCACCCAGAGCCTGGTATGATACTCTTACTAAACATCTTCTTAAAAATGGTTTTAAACGTGGTGCAATAGATAATACTTTGTTCATATTGCATGATAAAAGTGATATCCTTTTAGTACAAATTTATGTTGATGATATTGTGTTTGGTTCTACAAATGAGAAGATGTGTGAAAATTTTTCTAAAATCATGTCTTCTGAGTATGAAATGAGTATGATGGGTGAACTGACATATTTTCTGGGACTTCAAGTAAAACAAACTGAAGATGGTATTTTCATAAACCAGGAAAAATATGTCAGAGATTTATTAAAGAAATATCAATTTGATTCAGTCTCATCAAAAGATACTCCTATTTCTGCTCCATTAACTCTGGATTCTGATCCACATGGAAAACCAGTGGACCATACAAAATATCATGGTATGGTTGGTTCACTGATGTATTTAACTGCAAGTAGACCAGACATAATGTTTGCAACATGCCTTTGTGCTAGATTTCAGTCTGATCCCAGAGAAGCACATGCAAATGCTGTTAAAAGGATCTTCAGATACCTTAAGGGTGTCCCCAGATTGGGTCTTTGGTATCCCAAAGGCTCTAGTCTAGATCTAATGGGTTATTCAGATTCTGATCATGCAGGTTGTAAGATAGACAGGAAAAGTACCACAGGTGGGTGTCATTTCCTTGGTGGCAAATTAGTAAGCTGGACCAGTAAGAAGCAGACTGCAGTATCACTATCCACTGCAGAAGCTGAGTATATTTCTGCAGCAAGTTGTTGTGCTCAGATTCTATGGATGAAAAACCAGCTGACTGATTATGGTGTTACTTACACAAAGACTCCAATCTTTTGTGATAACACTAGTGCCATTGCCATATCTCAAAATCCTGTGATGCACTCGAAAACCAAGCACATCGATCTCAGGTATCATTTCATTCGTAATCATATTCTGAAAGGAGATATTGAATTGCACTTTATTCCCACTGATAAGCAACTCGCTGATGTTTTTACAAAACCTTTAGATGTCAAAACCTTTAAACATCTGGTCAGTGAGTTGGGTATGTTAAATCCTTAGACTGGTAATCTTGTTATGAACGCCTCAGTGACACTGATCTGGTTCACCAGTCTGAGCGATCCATGTAATTTTTGCTCGCCTAGCTATCGAACGCCTTTGTGATACTATCTTGGCACTTTATAATTCATGGATCATCACTTCAGGGGGAATGTTAAATATTTTTCAAACTTTAAAATAAACCTTCATTTTTGAGGGGGAACCTTTTTGCTCAGAAAAATGTATTTAACTGAAGCACTTCAGAAAATCAAAAATATTTCAGTTGAACTTTATTAACTGAGATGGTTCAGATCTCTTTGGAACTGATCATGCTCAGAATTTATTTTGTCATCACTGAAAGACAACAATCTTTTCAAGATATTTTTGATACTTGGTCAATTGTGTGTACACGTGGCCTACTGCATACTATATGTTTTCAACTTACGTTGGTCATGCTTATGTGTCACACAAGTTGCGCCGTAAAAGGGAAAGAAATGAGTACTTTTTCTGAAAAAGTGTTGCAGGGTGGGGTCACTCAAACGTCTCTGCATTTAATGCGGACTTGACCCCAGAAATTGTTTTTAATTGGAAAATCACTTTACATTCCATCTTAAATTCAAATTCCTTTTCATTCTTTCATTTACTTCGTTTTTCATTTACTTTCCAATCATCAATCTCTCTCATATTCACTCTCAAATTCCTTAACTCTTCATATTCCTTTCACTTTCAACTTTCGATTCTTAAAAATGTCTAAATCATCATCTTCTTCACAACCCAAATCGCTCATCAATTTTAAATATACTCCATCGGATGATGTGAAAACATCTGCCACATGGCCAAAGAATTTCACCCCTTCTCAAATCCGATTTAACATGAGCAATTTCTTGGCTCAATTAAATGTGAAATCCAAAACCCTAATGGGAAGAATTAATAATTTTTGGGAGCAATCCCCTTTCCATTATGCTCTGACCGCTAATCCTCAGGCATTGTATCATCGATACTTGCTTGAATTCTGGTATACTGCTGTGGTGAGCAAAGATGAACAATCCATCTCCTTCACTCTCAATGAGGGCACCAAGCAATGTGTTATCACTCTTGAGGGGTTCAGAAATTCCCTTCATCTGAACTACCTCAAACCTTCCCAGGTATTTGCTAAATGACTCAAAGGAGTCAATTTCAGGGAAGTTCTAGTCACCACCGGTCATGGCGATATGGAGGATGCTGATGGTAATCTGAAGACCTCCGGACACATATTTATGTTTGGATTTGGCAATTGCTGGAGGTTCTTCTGGACCCAGATTGTGGAAAGTCTTGGTGGCAACCATGGAGGGTTGGACCAACTTTCATTACCCCAAGTTGAGATGGGGTATTATATTTGGAATGGGATACAAGCAGACTTTGCTGAGATTCTCTTTTCTCAGCTAATTACAAAACTAAAAGGAAAGAGAAGTCTGCATGTTGCCTTTCCAAGATTTCTAAGCTTATGTTTCATGGATATTCTTGGTGAAGCTTATAATCAAGCTGGACCTGAAGCTTCAGTACCTGAATACAGCAGAGATTTCTCAAAGGCATCCACTGCTGAAGATGAGCCTGAACTATCTACTGCTATGCTTCAGGTATTTAATAAAACTGTTTCAGCCACACTAGCTGGTTCAGAAAGGTCACTAAGTGGGCCACAAAAGAATGTGGGACCCGTTAGTCGACCTAAAGAAAAGTTGCTAATCATTAAATCTGGTAACGATGCACCTGCTTCTGCAGATGTTGAACCAGAAACTGGTGCGGGTACTAGTGACCCAAACCAGGGCATATCTGACCAAATGCAGTGGTGAATGCTTTCTGGGATGACGATGAGCTACCTCAGGGGAATCTCGATTCCCTTGCTGATTTTGAGTTTGACGAGGGATTATTGGAGGCGAATCAATCTGATTCTGAGCCAGCTACCATCCTCGCAAACGCCCCTCCTCCTCCCCCAGAAATCCAAATTCAACCAGACCAACAAGAACAAGATATTAATCCTTATGTTCCACCACCTCCATCTCATCAACATCCAATTTTTCCACCGAGCACTAATCCTGCCTATGTTACAGCCGGTACTTTTAATCCATCACTTCAATTTCTTCACCCCCAAATTCACAAAATCCCACCACCTATCAATTATGATGCCCCAATAGAGACGGACTTGGATTCTAAAACAGAATCTGAGAGTCCAACTGACTTACAACTGAACAATGTTCTGAAAGGGCTTGGTAATCTACCATTTGTTGCTCCTGCTTCTGCACAACCTCCACCACCTTTAAATGTAGAAGCACAGTTAAAAAAGACTCAAACCGAAGTCCAAAGCCTTATTCTGAGGGTGGAGGACTTAACCAAGTCTCTAACTGCCAATACTAGTTCTGTGGCTGAAATGAAAGAAGCTCAGATGTTTCTTGGAACTGAGTTAACCAAGGTTGCTGGAAACGAAGGACTAGTAGTTGGGAAGCTGAATGAGCTGGTGATGACTTGCAACAAGGTGAGCTCTGCAATCAGAGAAGCCTTCAAGCTAACAAAAAGAGATGTGCAAGCTTCGGTGGTTGCAAACTTGACATCTTGTGTTCAGCTGATGAAGCAAGATTTTATGGCTGTTGGAAGAGAAGTACATGAGTTGGTTCAGAAGCCAAGTATAAATGAAAAAGAACTTGGGGCTTCTATAAGTGTTGGTATTGTGGATAATCTGAAGTCTGAGCTAACTCAGAATCTAGTTACTCAGATTTCAGAATCCATTTCTGAGAAGGTTGGTGCGGAGGTTAGACTGATGATTGCTGAACTGACCAAAGACACAAATGTCAAAGTGGACAAGGCTGTGAATGAAGTAAAAGATTCAGTGTCCAAACTTGAAGGCTTAGTTCAGAACCAATCGAATCAGTTAGAAGAGATTCTAACTCATCTCAAGAAGGAAAATATTGTTGCTCCTCCTGTTCCCTCATTCACTGAAGAAGATAGAAAGCAGTTGAAAGAGATAAAAGATAAAGAGTCGCTGAATCTGAACTCCAATTTCAGATTAAGATCTCAGTTTGCTCAGCTTTCTAGAGGAATTTCTGAATGTTTACAACAACAAAGTTGGGAACCACTGAAAGGCATGCAAATGGCCATTGAAGAATTCGCTAAGTTGCCTTCAGAGGTCCCCAAAAGGGGAAAAGGTGTGCCTATTGGTCTGCTTGCAAGTACACAAGAAATCATTGAAGCAACCAAGAAGCAAACTGAGGTGCCATCTGGAAGTGCCTCAGTTCAGGGGGAAACTGAATCTGAATCTGGTAAGAAAGATAAGGGCAAGGCCCCATTAGAGGAAGAACCAACAAAGAAAAATTCTAAGGGTTCTGGTAATCTACCATTTGTTGCTCCTGCTTCTGCACAACCTCCACCACCTTTAAATGTAGAAGCACAGTTAAAAAAGACTCAAACCGAAGTCCAAAGCCTTATTCTGAGGTGGAGGACTTAACCAAGTCTCTAACTGACAATACTAGTTCTGTGGCTGAAAAAAATGGCCATTGAAGAATTCGCTAAGTTGCCTTCAGAGGTCCCCAAAGGGGAAAAGGTGTGCCTATTGGTCTGCTTGCAAGTACACAAGAAATCATTGAAGCAACCAAGAAGCAAACTGAGGTGCCATCTGGAAGTGCCTCAGTTCAGGGGGAAACTGAATCTGAATCTGGTAAGAAAGATAAGGGCAAGGCCCCATTAGAGGAAGAACCAACAAAGAAAAATTCTAAGGGTTCTGGGATTATTGTTGGAGAGAATGTGGATGAGCATGGTTATCCCCTACACGATCTTGATGCTGATAGTAAGAAATTAGAGGCTTTGCAGAAGCAGGTCTCAAATCAATTCATTATGTGGAGGGAAAACAAAGAAAGAGAAAGGGAACAACATCTGAAGATGGGGACCCTTGATCATATAGATGTTGCAGCTCTTGGTTTGTCACTGGAAAGATATTTGAAAATCAAAAATGATCCAAGAGTGCAGAAGTGTGTTGTTGATATGCTCGAGTATGAATGTGGGATGAATTACTCACCTCTGGAACAAAAGCTAGAGAGTCTAACCTTCAAGTTGTCTATTGAAGACTTGAAGAAAAATAGAGAAAAGGAAATGGCAATTAAAAGGAAGGAAATTCTGGCCGAAGTTCTGAAGGTTGAAAAAGAGTTGTTCAGACCAACCACAAAGCCCAAAGTAACTGGAACAAGGTCTGCAAGAAAGAATTCTCGTGATGTTTTCTTTACTTCCCTCAAACCATCTGATGATGCTGCTGAACTTGAAAGAAAACATGAGAAGGATCAGTATGATCATTACATGAATCATCGATCGCATTAGGCCAAAATCATTGATATAGAAGTTACAAAGGCTGATGGATTGAAGTTGTTTGATTTGATTGTAAAAAGAGAAGGTAGGGCAGCTGAAGAATATAATCAAGTTTCAGTTCACGAGTTTGGGATTTCAGAGCATAGGGAGATGATCCAGATTCTAAAGGGGAAGCCGAAATCTGTTTTGATTGGTGCATGGTTATCCAGAATACAACAAAAGATGCAAGCCAAAGTAGAAATTGAAAGCAGATTGTTTGGAAAGAAGGATCATTCTCCACTGAAAAGGAAACCTACTGAAGCACCTTCTGGTTCAAGGCCTGCCAAGAAGTAGTTCTTTTTTCAGTTTATCATGTACTTGTAATATATTTACATTTGTAACAAACATTTCAGTTTGTATATATATGTTGCAAATTATAACCAATAAGTAGATGGTAAGTTTAAGTTAGAAAAACTACAAGTAAAATTCTGAGACATCAATGATCTATAAGATGTACTTAGAAAATTTTTACAACTTAAACAAAAACTTGCATTCAGACTTACAAGCATGTATAGATAGAAGTCTGAGATGCATGCACTATTTCAGAACAAATAGGGGGAATTTGTTAGGTCGAAAATCGACCAAGTATAATTTGTTCAGAAATAGCTTGAAGTTCAGTGAAAACGTTTGTACAGAATTCTGAGCCGTCTCAGAATTACTTCACTGAAGCTTCACTTCAGTTCAGATCAAGATAAATCTGAAGCATTCATTCTGAAGTCAAAGACTGAAGTATGAAGAAGAGAATCATCTCAGAAGCGAGCAAAGAGTGATTATACCAGATCGAAGACTGAAGCATCTCAGTGTAAAGTATTTACAACACTTTATACTGATTACGAGGAAGACTTTTTACTTTACATACCTCTACCCAGTTAATAGATTTATCTATTAATAAAAGGTACAAGGTAAAAGTATAGGTTTGGAACATAGTACTATAAGTCACATCAACTGACTTATATACTCTTCCTAGTACAAGCATGTAAGGAAATAGGTTTAATTCCTTAAATGCTCACAACCACTTTTATACGATCTTGTCCATGTCATCATGAACTTGGTCTATAAATATGAAGTCTTCTCACAACTTGCAGAGAGCTTGAAACTTTAGCATTGCAACTTGTGAGATATACTCTAAGTAAACTTACGAGTATTTCCAAGTTATTTAGATCACTTGTTTTTCGGGATTGTTTAGATACTTACACTTGGGTGTTTATCTTTGTTCCGCAACAATCCTTGTATTTGTTTATATATCAATAAATCAAATACATTGAAAAGAAAACAACGTGTCTCAATGCTACATACTTGATTATACTTATATATATCTTTATATAGTTTCTGCCATTCAGTTCTTGTTATTTACTTTAAGTCAATTATTTCTTGTTATCCATATCTGGATCGTAAACTTAACTTGTCCATCAAGATTAGTTGTACTTGCCAGTCGGGTTTAGTTAATCATCTATATTTGGGACTCACACCGTCCTAACAACATTTCATCTTAAGGCTAAAGCTCAACTACTTAAGCCTAGCATGTCTGATCTTACGGTTTAAGTCCAAATCCTATGGTCTTATAGTCATTGGTTCACTTAAACCATTTCTCTGATACCAACTTGTAACACCCGTCGTTTAAAAATATGGATTTCCAAAAAAATTCGCCTAACAGCGTCAAAAGATAGCGAAAGTAAACTTTAAATGTCCAAACCAACAAAATCTGTTTGGGTTCATTTATTAGTTGGTGTTACTAGCCATATCATCAAAACAAGTTTAAATGGAAATCCGTCGGTTGCCCAACATTAAACAACCGACAACATAGTAAGTGCAAATCATAAATCAATGTCTAATGTAAGCAGCCACTATGGGTAAACTACAGCCAGCTTCAAGATCATCAACCCATGTCTCACATCTTCTCACATCTACCTGCTCACTAATGTTGGACCTGAGGGCACAACACATTTTAAAAGAGCAAGTGTTAGCTAACGAACTAGCTAAGTAAGATAACACATCATTAATAAAACATTTGTCCATTTAAAACTTTATAGAAAAGTCATTTGAATCGTTAAGGCGCATCATTAATAAAACATTTGTCCATTTAAAACTTTATAGAAAAGTCATTTGAATCGTTAAGGCACATATCATCAATCATATCATCTCACATACATATCATAGCATCAACATCTTTCATATTAGGATGAACCACCCTAAATGTGCCTAGTCATCTTTCATATCTTTTTCACATATCATCTTTGCAAGTGTGACATAAGTCACACATATCATATAACATATACATCTCATTAAGTGTGACATAAGTCACACCCGACTAGATGGACAAACCTTACGGCTGTACATCAATATCGTTAAGGAATGGCAAGTAAATCCAGGAGTAGTCCGTATGTTCAAAGACATTGGTGGGTAATCACGCCACCCGGAGATACTCAAACCACGTAATTATGTTGCAAGGAGCCACCCAAGCAACCACATATACGCACCCGTCGGGCAAGGGCAAGTACGGGTTAAGCTTAACACTTCTCACATCATTTACGAGCTCGATTTACATCACATATAGTTTAGGTGTCCACATTACCTAAACATCATCACATATTCATCTTTTACGTTGGGGCCCTTAAACGTGCACGTGTCATGGCAACTTAGTAAGTCTAGTGAACTAGATGAACAAGCCATGTAATCATGCATATTTCACATAACATCAACATATATCACATTTCAATTCATCTCAAGACATTACATAGTATTTCATAGCATATCATTACATCTCATATCATTGCATAACATTTCATAGCATATCATTACATTTCATATCATTGCATAACATTTCATAGCATATCATTACATTTCATATCATTGCATAACATTTCATAGCATATCATTACATTTCATATCATTGCATAACATTTCATAGCATATCATTACATTTCATATCATTGCATAACATTTCATAGCATATCATTACATTTCATATCATTGCATAACATTTCATAGCATATCATTACATTTCATATCATTGCATAACATTTCATAGCATATCATTACATTTCATATCATTGCATAACATTTCATAGCATATCATTACATTTCATATCATTGCATAACATTTCATAGCATATCATTACATTTCATATCATTGCATAACATTTCATAGCATATCATTACATTTCATATCATTGCATAACATTTCATAGCATATCATTACATTTCATATCATTGCATAACATTTCATAGCATATCATTACATTTCATATCATTGCATAACATTTCATAGCATATCATTACATTTCATATCATTGCATAACATTTCATAGCATATCATTACATTTCATATCATTGCATAACATTTCATAGCATATCATTACATTTCATATCATTGCATAACATTTCATAGCATATCATTACATTTCATATCATTGCATAACATTTCATAGCATATCATTACATTTCATATCATTGCATAACATTTCATAGCATATCATTACATTTCATATCATTGCATAACATTTCATAGCATATCATTACATTTCATATCATTGCATAACATTTCATAGCATATCATTACATTTCATATCATTGCATAACATTTCATAGCATATCATTACATTTCATATCATTGCATAACATTTCATAGCATATCATTACATTTCATATCATTGCATAACATTTCATAGCATATCATTACATTTCATATCATTGCATAACATTTCATAGCATATCATTACATTTCATATCATTGCATAACATTTCATAGCATATCATTACATTTCATATCATTGCATAACATTTCATAGCATATCATTACATTTCATATCATTGCATAACATTTCATAGCATATCATTACATTTCATATCATTGCATAACATTTCATAGCATATCATTACATTTCATATCATTGCATAACATTTCATAGCATATCATTACATTTCATATCATTGCATAACATTTCATAGCATATCATTACATTTCATATCATTGCATAACATTTCATAGCATATCATTACATTTCATATCATTGCATAACATTTCATAGCATATCATTACATTTCATATCATTGCATAACATTTCATAGCATATCATTACATTTCATATCATTGCATAACATTTCATAGCATATCATTACATTTCATATCATTGCATAACATTTCATAGCATATCATTACATTTCATATCATTGCATAACATTTCATAGCATATCATTACATTTCATATCATTGCATAACATTTCATAGCATATCATTACATTTCATATCATTGCATAACATTTCATAGCATATCATTACATTTCATATCATTGCATAACATTTCATAGCATATCATTACATTTCATATCATTGCATAACATTTCATAGCATATCATTACATTTCATATCATTGCATAACATTTCATAGCATATCATTACATTTCATATCATTGCATAACATTTCATAGCATATCATTACATCTCATATCATTGCATAACATTTCATAGCATATCATTACATTTCATATCATTGCATAACATTTCATAGCATATCATTACATTTCATATTTGTCACTTTAGGTTGGTCTATTAACCATTTTTCTAATAACAGCTGTAATATGTCGAGTAAATGCAACGAGCACGAATTGCAAGTATCAACATCTGTCTAGAAGTCTAGAAGACCTTCCATCCGGTAAACTTCTAAATGAATATTTGGGAAGTAACCTAGAACTTTCGAAAGCCCCAATAATCAACGCCCACAAGTGTGAGGAATGAAATCCGAACCCGGATGTAATTCCCTAAAATCAAAATTTTTACCAACGAGCCACCAAACGAAGTTGGCTAAAAACTCTATTTTTCATATATAAAAGCTTTATAAAAGCTACAAATAGTTAAATTGAACATAGGCATGTAATTCCTAATGAGTATATTCTTTGTCCTTTAAAGTATTAAGCCTTATGCATCAGGTAAAATGAGGTGTTTTATAATTGTTTTACTAAAATTATAAATTTTTGAATTTGATTTGCATAAAAATGTGAAAATTCACATGATCTTGTAGCATTTAGGATATATTCATAGTACGATCATGGTTTGTATGATGTGGCTATGATATAATGTCAAGGTACCTTGACATAATATATCATGGATCATTATCTGCTTCAAAGTATCATAAACATCTTGGTGTTCCAAGGTGAATATTAACTCCTTCTAGAGATGATAATTATGTTGTCGATGAATTTTCAGCTAAATAGTTAATTATATTCTTGTTGCAAAATTATGGACTTTTTTCCATCTCAATTGACCTCCTTTACCCTGGGTAGCCTTTTTCTTCTGAGTGTGGAATCATTTAGTCATTGTTTGTAAAAACTCACAAGTTATATAGTTAAGAAGACTATTATCCTCCCCTTTCTTATATAGTATTTCAAAATCAAAAGGAGCTAAGTGGGCTTGCCATCTGGCAAACATTTGTTTTGACACATCATGCTTAAAATCTTTATTAAACATGAATTTGGCAGCTTGACAATCCGTTTTTATAATAAAATGTTGATTGTATAAATCTTCTTGAAATTTTAAAACACACTTAATAATTGCAAGAATTTCTTTAGCTATAGTTCGCATAATTTTTTTTGTTAACTGTTCCCTTTTCAGTATTATGTCCAAAGACACTAACATTTGTTTGGAAAAACATCATTTATTATTTAAAATTATAAAACAGTTGTTAGTTATAATTTTTTCAAATAGTCAAAGATGTTTATAATGTGTTTCAATATCTTTTGAAAATACTAGAATATCATTGATATATACTATAATAAAATCACCACAAGGGTTACAAATTTGCCCAAATGACATAGCATTATAGTTTGCCGGTAAAAAAAATGGCATTCAAACACTCTACCGTACAAAAGACCAATGTGAACATGAGTCTAGTTCCATTATTGTTTATCCTTTTGTAGAATACAAGTTGCCTAAAAAAAATTCATCATTCACCCAAGCGATCGCTAAGAATACTGGTCATCGATCTTTTGATCCAACTTCAAAATTGGATTCATGGTTCTCAATTTTGCTTTCTCGCTACGAAAAGAACTCACACAAACATGTATGTTTTGTGTGAATGGGTTACATAGAATAAAACCAACTATATCATCATAAAAAAATATGAAAGCAAAAACCATTGCGATTACACAAATTTTGTGCTCTAATGTTTGAGCTGAGTGAACATCAAAATTCGAGTAAACAGGTGCTCAAATTGATGCATAAAAGCCGATGATAATCCATATAACAAGAAAATATGTTAGCAAGTCGACCAAACAAACATGATGTATTGTCTACTCTTTAAATGTCCATTATAGGGTTATGATCATTTGAAAACTAAATTTTTTATGAAAACTAAAAAACTGGTCAAAACACACTGTGATCTGAATCTAACACAATGTGTTTTTATAAAACACATTGTGTTAAGTTCATATCACAGTGTGTTTGAACAATTTTCTGATTTTCATGTGCTATCAAAAATACACTGTGATTTAAAACTTAACACAATGTGTTTTTAGATTACACAATAAAAACACAATGTGTTTTTATAAAACACATTGTGTTAAATTCAGATCACGGTGTGTTTTGGTCAGTTTTCTACAGAAATTTTAGTTTTCAAATGAACATTTCACGTCCATTATAAACATAAAACATCTATGACAGTATACTACATGAGTGGGAGGGTAATAACAGAAGCTCGACACTTGCTATGTGATTTCATGAAAGGCGCTTGAACCTCTCAATTCAAACCAGCCTCTTTGAAATTATTTTGCGGAATCATTTAAGACGACCAGATAGGATGTAATGGAGGACAGAAGATTCAAGTCAGAAACAATTGTCAAAAAGATATAAATTATAAATGTACCATTTACAAGCAATTTTGGCTGTTGGAACAATGGCTAGGAATACAAGGAAGTTCACCGACAAAACATTATGCAGGGGAAAATAAGGCAAGAACACCTCGGAATCTTGATAACACTTGTTCCAATGCTAGTGACAGAAGACAACTTGATAAGTTATCTTTCATTAAGTTCAACCTATTGAACTCGATAACCTTAACACTAGGTCATACCCCTAGAGATTAGCCAAACACGATAAATAGTACAATCGAGCCCTGTGGCATAAGTTGACAAGAAACGGAGTCATACTTTGAGTCTGGATCAATAAAACTGCCCCCTAGAGTAGAACATGCATGAAAAGATAGATCTATCCCGTTGTATTTCCATTTAGGCTACTTCTACATCTGAAATATAGATAAGAAACATCTGTTCATTTCAAGAAAATGTGATAGGAAGTGCAAATGATGCCAGAAATAGATAAAGATGCATACATTTACAGGATATACAATCAGCAAAGCTAATAGGCCCACATGATATTCATCAGCATACGAACATCTTTGTCTTCGAAAGTGAGCTCCAAGTAATCTATGCAGTAGGATTTGTAGGTGGATCTTCCTTCAAGCCTTTAGTGAGCAAATCATAGTTGATTGATGCGAGTTGCGATAGATTCTAAAGTAAACACAAGGTAATACCATGTTAAGATATATATAATTACAATATGCATGGATGAAAATGTAGCCAAAACTAGTACTAGAACAGAAATATATTGATTAAGAGAAACATTCTGTACTAAAACAAGTAAATAAAGCATATGTTAATACTTGATAAATAGGTGAACTCTCCTAGATAACATTCTACTTTCAAAGTGGTAAAACAACTCTCCATAACTTATTTATGGAACTACTATCATTACGTTTCTGATTCTGAAAGTACAATCGTTCCTTACTAACAAATCCTAAATAATGAAATCTAACAATTATTAACATGCCACATTTGTTACTAACATTGGCAGGAAAAAAAATGTTATGAGCTGCGCTTGAGGCTGTTAATGTTTTTAGTATAGTTTGATGAACCCCTTCTAACCCACATAAAGCAACCTCAAAGGCAAAAAGCCAATAGTGAAAATCGGAAAACATGCCTAGCAGAAAAATTAAGAGAATTGGTTGCTTTGTTTGGTTGAGTAAAACGGAACGAGGAATATAAGGTAAATGAACCATCCATTACCATTTTATTTGACTGTTCGGTTTTGCTTTTGCTATATTTGGATTGGATGAACTAATTGACTATATCCATATAGCTTAACATAAATTACTTCATTCATCTCTCAAAAATCAAGATAGAATTTTAGTGTGAAATTAATTTCTGTGACTGGGAAGTTTAGACTATAAACATTATTGTATATTTTAGTAATCACAATATAATACAATATTAATAGTTTTCATATTTAAAGAGCCTAAAGTATCTATATCAATAGTTTTTTGAACCCTGAAAGGTTTGAAATAGATATAGAAAGTGACTTTGCATAGCAGATTACTTATAAGATTATCATGTATAATTGTTAATGAATAATTTTATTATTGGAAGACTAATTTCAAGGGGGGACCCCATAGGTATATCCATATTTTACCTGTCCCGCAAAGATCATTGTACATTTGTACTAAAAAATGTTCTAAAGAGGTCACTTTAAATTAGTTGTGTTCCACATTAATGATTCCGAAGAGGTCACCAAATTTAAAGTTTTTGTCATATTTGAGTCATCAACAACCTACCGACCATCAGGTAAGCAGGACAATAAACAAGTTTTCAGTGATGTATTATTCACAACATTCAAAAGTAAAACGATCAATGTGGGACAAATGGTAGAGTACGTACATATTCTATGGAATTCGCCCAATTTTATTGTCCATTTTAAAAATGCAATTGAACAGAAATAATCTAAAAATGTTGACAGACCATTCAGATAAGCTAATCTTCATGGACGCATGTCAAATTTGGTGATAAGAGCACGACTTTGAGTCCATTTTTAATTATCCTTTCATTATCAAGTGTCATTGGGATTTCTTCAGAGCAACCCAAATTTAGTATTTAAAAAGCATTTCTCTTATTTTAAATAAAATACTATTTGGGTGTTTTTAGAGTAGAGGAAAACTACTTTCCATGCACATACTATGAAGGTACTGACAGTTGATAATAAACAAATAGTATACCTTGAAGGAGAAATTACTAAACGAGTAGTTGACAGCATATCCGGATTCAAGTTCAGTTAGACCCTCAAACTCATCAGCCTGTTTGCGGTCACATACCAAGGAAAGTTAAAACAGAAAGAAAAAGGTCAAGTGTGATCATTAAATTATGCATGTGAACAAATTTATAGAGGTACTGACCCCTTCATCATTGTGATGGCTTACGCAACTACTGCTACCACTCATGCTTCCATCGTCACTAGAATTTTCTGTTTCACTGGCTGCATATACCTGCTCTGAGTTACTCCACGTGTAGCGACTTGTGAAATAACTGGTGTCCAGAGCACTCTCTGATGATGGAATGAATGCAGCCTGGCACAATAGTGGCATCATCAGTTCAAGATATTTGTTGCATATAGGTGGCAATATGGGTAGGTCTGGTTGGGTTAGATGGCAAACATGTTTCTTTGTTCCATTTTCTTGATATTTCATATATAGCTATAGCATTATTTATTTTATCACAAAAACAACAATAGTACAATTATGAACTAGATCTTTGAATAAAAACGATTTAAAAGGATTCATCCACTATATAAATTTGAGTGATTTCCAACCCATTTGATGTGTTTGCCCGTTGACCCAGATTAGATAAATCACAACCCGGATCAGTCGATCGACTTGTAAATGAGCCTGACACCACTACACATGTAACTATGTACAGTAAACAAAAGTATGACGCACTTTCTGCCTGGCAAGTGTATCCCAGTTAATATCCCTAAAATATGGGTGCTGTTTCACCTGCATATATCAAATGATTAAGATTGAGGGTCACATTCGAAGGTATGTGAGGAATATTGGGAAAAAAGAACCATATAAACCTCGGTTGCTCCCCTAGCTCCTAGTCTCTGGTTAGGATCTTCTGTCAAAAATCTGCACCAGGATTGCAAAGTCAATGCTTAATTACTACACTGTTTGATAATATGATATCTAATACATGTATTAAATTAAATTGATAGTAACAAAATTTGTAATGAAGAAGACAATCATGACATTCTAGTACCAAAATTTAAAAACAAGTAGCATATCTCACTTCCAGCATACAACTATACAAGTAAGAATTTTTTATTTCCATGTCATAGAGGGGTAAAACGGAAACCTACAAGTGTACTTGAAGAGTGAAATGAAATCATTATTAATCAAAATGGAGAAAATAACACAATATTATCTCCTATAATCTTATTCTATATACAATCAAATAATACAATATTTGGCTTTGACTTCATGTGACCCATTGTTCTAAGAAATGATCAATAGTCATCAAAACAAATACTTATACTAAAGACAAATTAAAAATCTCATATGGAAATAGTTCAGCAGATAAAATGAATTAAGTTAAGAAGTGTCTCTTACTGATCAATGAGATCCTGGGCTTCAGGGCTCATTTCCTCAGGTACCGCAGGCCAGGGTATGTTACGGTTAAGAATGTTATCAAATATCATCTGTAAATATAAACAAAAGGCACTAGAAAGATAAGATTACAACCGTAGGAGGCCTGTCAACAAAGACATACATCAAGAATCATAATATCATGTAAACACATAAATAAGTTGGATAAGTGAGTCTTTAACACAAATGCAAGAAGTACTTCTTACAGTGGTGGATATAATATAGCTATTAAAAATGAAAGAGCAATGGGCTCTTACCTGAGGGTGCTCTGCATTGAAAGGGGGGATGCCAACAATCAGCTCAAAGAGTATTACACCAACAGACCACCAATCCGCCGATGTACCTGTAAGATGTTGGATAACATTTTGTAGTTAATAGAGATGTTTAAACTTTTTTCCGATAGAAATATTTTACAGAAGTTAAAAAAACAAAAATTATAATAATATTGTATCTTAAGCCCCACCCTTTTATGCTTCACCAATTTTTGGGCTTAGTTACTGCTCATGACTAAAATAGTTGGGATGCTATCAGTGGCAAGTCTTTACAGATTACAAGATACTATAACTACTTAATCTTTGTATTACTAATCAAGTTGTCAACAAACCATGTCCAGTTCCAAGAAGAATCTCGGGAGCCAAATAGTCAGGTGTACCAACAGCAGAGCGGTTTTTACGTCTTTCTTGCTGACTCTCAGATAATGATTGAGATTCATTTTCTCCCAATAATGCTGTACCACTCACTGCAGGACCAGACAAAGGGTCTGTACTGTTAATTAGACCAACCTTTGAAAGCCCAAAATCTGTTAACTGCTCAAACCACAAATGAACTATGTATGGTTAGTGATTAAGATAAGATAGCATACCAAATTTATAGAAGAAATGAAGAATTCATGTACAATGTGATGCATGTCAAAAATAAGCATAATCGATAGTGGTAAAAGGAGGGTCAAGGCCATCTGGCAGGTTAATAACTAAAAAGTCAGCCAACTGCAATTAAAAATATTACATATATTTCCATAATAATCCAGCTGATTGAATAAAATGATGCGGGCATGCATCTAATGAGCATGGTGGCTGACTTTTAACTCATTTGACCCATTCAACATGTTTCCTTTTAACCTATGCTTATCTAATTTACCCATTGACCCATTGGAGATTAGTTTAAATGGAAGCCAGCAGAAGCTCTCTTTTTCGCATTTTTTGATCTAATATTTCCATAACAAAAATGTTCTACAACCTTTTCTTATATATGATAACAATCTATCTACAAATGAAAAGAAAACCGGCAAGTCAAAAGTATATACCTTAATATGACCGTCATGTGCAATTAATAAATTATCTGGTTTTAAATCACGGTGAACCACACGTAGAGAATGTAGATATTCCAACGCAAGAACCTGCGCAAAACATGACATCATATTAGATACAACCAATATATCAGCATTCATACTTCCACGGCAAAAAACACATACCACTTCTGCAATGTATATACGAGCAACATCTTCATCCAAGCACCCCAGGTTTCTCAATAAAGAATATAAATCCCCGCCATTCAAGTATTCCATGACGAGGTACAAATTTTCACGACAAGTGAACGAATAGAAGAAACGAACCTGGCACAAGAGATGCTCAAGTAAGAAGGATATACTATCTTATTCTCGAAAGGCGACAACTTCAACCCATTATGGTGTTGGGCGAGTTCAAGTTATGTTTCTTAATCAATTCATTTATGATACTAGAGATTGTTACGATATTATTTGAAAAACGAATCATAATTGACAGACTACTTATTTATAAAAATATATAAACTAAAATTGAGGCAAGTGTTTTGGGACAACCCAACCAGGCATAGCCTGTTTTGACCGTTACCCAACTCGCCAGACCCAACCATTTAGTCAACTATATATTTTGCAGGAAAGCAAAATAGAAGCTAAACATCGTTACCACAAAAGGATTGCGGACTGAGATCAAGATATCACGCTCCGCCAATATACTCTCAACAGCGTTCTTGCGGATCATATCAGCCTTCTTAAGGACCTGAAAACGAATCAGATTCATATAATAAATGCAATGATAGAATAAACTCTTCAAGATTTTCAAAAAAAGGAAACAAGTTTTTATACTCGAGGCATTACAAAAGAAAGATCAAGAAAAGAGATCCATGTTTCAAGTCACCTTTATAGCAAAAAGATCCCCTGTTGTTCTCTTTTTCGCTAAGAAAACCCGACCAAATGCTCCACGACTAATTGGTTTTATAATCTCAAAGTCATCTATTGAAGTCCGGTCCTTCCCTGAATGAATAGGACTTGTTCTCAGGCTCCGGACAACATCATCCTCCAATGGAGCATCTTCATCAATAACAGTACTCGAGATATCAACTTTTTCATCATCAACCATCTCACAAAGCTGCAAATACTTCTCCCTGGTAGCAAATAGCTCATCAGGTTATGAACGATAAACATATGCAGATTAAATCTCTGGAGCACAGAAGACATAGGTTGAAATAAATTTGTATATCTATATCATATTCTGGCTTTTAGAAACTTTACATGTGTTAGAAGAGCTAGATGATTAGTGTACATGCATGGTTACATAATGATGATGTCAAGCACATACCCTGGGTTAATTGATTCTAGTTATCAGTAGGGGAAGTATACATAAAATAGGCAGGTGGTAATAGGTAAGAATGACTATCGGTCAAAACAGGTTCTTTTCAAGGAGTTTAGCATTTCTTAACTGCTTATACATTTAAATAGAATCGGATATACACAGTGCAGAAGATGGTTTCTTGATTTGCTTCTGCTGTAGCACAACGTAATAATCAGATAACGCGATGCATGAGTGTTCGGAATTCTGGTTATTTAAGGACTTTAGGGGTTATTATTATTAGACTTTGATAATCAGTTTTAAATCTAATGGTTTGACACTCAAATAATTACATAAAGCATCTATCCAAAAACTAAAGAGTATTCGTTGTATTAAAAAAGGACTAATCAAATGTAATAAGCAATCTCCAATACACCCATAATGCCGATCTACTTGGGTTGGGCCATCCTGACAATACTTATTTCCATTTATTAATTCTAAAAATAATTGAGGAATTAGATCTGAACTATAAAATTATATTGCTAACATATAAATGCGTCTTTAAAAATGCAATTTCGGACATGTTTGTGCGACTTGCAACCCATTTGACCCGGACAACTTATTGCACACAAATCCCTTTGTAGCCAGGTTATAACTTCAATTTATTTGATCCACTGAAGATGATATTCATCACAAACTTATATATGTGTGTGTGTGTGTGTGTGTGTGTGTGTGTCACATTCACCAACTCTAGCTCTCATTAATGGTACCCTAATAAACGCAATGACAAGGAAATCACCTAATAAGCTTCTCTATGCGATCTCCAAATGTCTGAACGGTGAGAGCATCGAACTTTCTGCGGTCAATGACAACCCTTAGGTCATCAAGACAAGTTAACAGATATGCCAAAGAGCGATCATCATCTAAGGGCGTGTTTCCAGCACATCGAGCAATATCAGCCAGTTCATTCATCTACACATAAAAGAAATTCCAGCATGAAAATGATAATTGTATACAGCAAAAGAAAACACACAGATATCGTTTAAATATTGAAGTAAAAATACATCTATATGCTATGCCAGCTAATTCAACACATGAAAGGAAAAAATCGGAGGGGAAACTCATCCACACATACAGTAGAGCTATCAAAAAATTTCCACACAGCTGCTATATTGAACATTTGGACGTATATAAATCTATAAATAATTCTAGCAACTCGAAGATGAACAAATTATCCCTAATTTATAGATATTTACATATCAGGATGAAGTGATGAACAGTTCACCCATTAACGAAGGGAAATGTAGCTTGCATATATTAAGGATGGAAAACTTGTATGGAAAGAAACACCTATCATTATTTATTGTATTAAGCCGACAATACTTTATCACCATAGACAAACTTGATACTGGGCATTAAAAAATATTTGGGACCGGATAAGCCCATACTTTTACGATAAGCTAATGTGATGTTCTGCCCTGGAAATAGAACTATGTGCTTGCGTGCACTGCCTGATGGCAAACGATTTACTGGAAATCTAATTTAAACAGATTGATAATATATATTAATTTCATTTAAAAAAGTTCCATGCTAAAAGGGGATAAATCTGTAAGTATATCGGTCATTTTCTAAATAATTGGACTTATGTAAGATTCCATAGAGTAAAGTGAACTTTGTGCGCTTGGTACATAGGTGTTAGTGTGGTACAACATACACTCACCTTAGGACAAACAGAATAATGCACTGCAACGAACTTTTATATGGACAGATCAGTATGGCAATATGTCTCAGCTAACATGTAAAAAAAATAGGGGATACATGTTATGTCAATCATCATATACAATAAAATTTGACATTCCAGTATGGTTGGCAAATTATTTTTCTATAAACTTTCACATCATAGTGTTATAAGCATGTTATATAAGGATGTGAGGTATGTGCTTTTGATATATGTGTTTTGTTTTTCAGACAAGTCATGAATAAACAACATTCTTAATTGTTAGCCCATCAGAAATTTCTAATTGTGATGTCGGGTGTTCAAGTCTTGCTAAAGAAATTGGCTTTGTGACTGCTAACAAAAGAAGGGTTGTCATACGAGCATCTCCAATGTTAGCACCAATTAAACCTTTTACACTAACTCTAGTATATAAGTAAGGGGGAAAAAAAGAAAAGAAGAAAAGATCCTCTCCAATCCTAACACTAAAGAATACATTAAACTGCGTTTTATATTATTATATTTAATGAAACACTATACATTACATTAAAACCTCAATGTCTTTTATTTCTAACACTTTGAGTTAGTATAGTTGTACTTTACACCCTTACTAAAATTAAGTAAATTGATAAAATTACAACATATCTAACACAAAATAAATAGTACATAAAATCATATAACTTTCTTTAAAATTTTCAAAAGAAACCAAAAATGAATGAATATGATATAAAAAATAAAATATTTGCACATGCTGATTCCAACAAGTATTTAAAATTATATTATAATTAAATGATTAAAATATATTCTTTTATGATGTATATTAAGGTAATTTGAAGTTTTTAGTGTGAACTTTGGGGCAAACTTTTTTTAGTAAAAGGATATGCCAGAAAGATTTGTTCTTTACACTAAACTAAGTGTCTACATTGTAGAATAGTTAGGCATATGAGCATATCCAATCTTAATTCTTGATTTTCTGAACTGTTTGGGCCAAAGTCATCAGATTTTCAAAGCTACCCATCTATCCCTAACCTTTAATCAGTTTATTGCAGCTCTTACCTGATTCTGATATGGCATATCTTAACACCCCTTAAAAAAGAATAGTTATTACAGTAAACAGATGAACACAATACACAAAACTTATGCTTCATAGACAAAACATGGGTGCGCATTAATGCATGATTATAAGCAGTTAGTTTGGAAATGCTTGGAACTACCTGCGGAAGGTCATCATGTTCTGAGTAAGCACCCTTTCCGGCCAATAGCAAGTCTATCTGGCTGGTCCTAGGTGTCATCAATGGTGACCTAGGAGTCATGCTACCAGCAGATGACGTTGTCATTCCTTGATCAGACTTGGGACCAAAACGGGTCCTACATGACATGGATGGCAGACCTTTAAGATCCTCCATGGAAACAGAATTATCAGATTCAGGTACACAGTCAAGCATATCCTCAGAACCTCTTCGAGACAAATCACTTAGCTTTGGAGACATGGGATCACCCTCTTCAGTAACGCTCGAATTCGATACTTTAGCACCATCTGGGCTTCTAGCAACATGCTGATAATCCTTTTGTGAAATTGATTCCATTAATTTCTCCAAGGTCTCAGCAACTCTTACAAGCCGTTCATCTACACGTAAACCTGTTTGATCACATCGATCAGCAATTGCACAAACTCTAGAATGGTCTTCCACGTGTAATGTAGGAACTTCCTCCTCACAAATCCTACAAATTATCGAACTTTCATCGGTGATATTTGGTTGATCCCCCCATCCCCATGAGACTCGATGTTGATGCTTAAAAGGAGTGCTAGAATGTGCAAGCGGCTCCTTGACTGGTTCAGGAGGTTTCATAGTAGTCAAATCCACTTCATGCGCTGCTGTTTGTAAATTATCACTTGATTGTTTCACCATAACTTCTTCTTTTGGACTTTTTCCTCCCGGAGATGGAAATGGCTTCCAAGATGCCATTCGGTCTCTTCCGGAGGGGGAAACGGAGTTTTTTATCGTTTCTAAGGGAGGTGGAGTTAAAAGATTTTCAGGTTTTAAGGCCTTTTCTTTCTTCAGATCCATGGGGGGTATTCCGTGCTGTTCCTCACTGAAGAATTTCCTTGTTGATGTTACTTTTGATCCTTTGGAAGCACCAGGAATATGCTTATCTGCAGAATGCAGTGATTGGCGAAGTTGAAGAACAAGTTCATCTTCGGCTAACCCGCTTTCTTTGTGGAATTGTAGGAGTCGAGTACATCTGGTGAGTATAAAAAGCATACGGGTATGAAGCTGCTTTAAAATGCCCATTGGAAGCTCTTGACGTTTGTCATCAAGTTCTTGAACAATGCCTTCACATTGCAACCAAAACTCTCCAGGTGATGTCATCGCACATCTCTGAGCTAATACCAGTAAGTCCTCTAAATTCTCTTGCCATTGTGGCTGACTTTCAGCATTCTTCTCCAGAATGCCAAGCAAATCTCCAGCAAATATATGGAGATCAGCATCTACTTCTTCTTTTGCTTTGTCAAACTTACCCCGTATCATTGACAAAACCTCCTGCTCAGCTATAATAATATTAGAGTAAAGAAAAAAAATAGTCGGGTGAAAAAAATATATTAGGTAGATGTGGCAATTTGGATCCATTTACATATGAAAGGGTCTATTGGTTTTGCTTAATCTATAAATGGTCAAACAAGTAAAATCAAGATAACTAGCTCAATACAAAATGGGTCAAAAGGTTCGAACGGGTAAAATGTAGCGGAAACCGTACTTTCATCCTATATGGTTATTTAGAAAATTAACGTTGTCACACTTATCTATACAAAAATCCAAATTATTACAAATGAGGGTTTGAAATATCACGGCCCGAACTGAGTGATATGATCATATGACCCATGCCAAAAAGTTGCCCCTTTTTCTAAACCCATGCTAACCCAGTGACCCGTCACAGATCTGTAAAAATAGTAAAAGGATATGTGTACCTCTACATTATTCAAACCACGGGGCTTCCAAAGTGGGTAAGGTCGTACGCCTTTTGAATTCAACTCATGGGAGAAACTTTTGATGTCTGTGGGATATCTCTTTCTGGGTGCACTTGTAACTCGAAGTATAGCTTGAAAGCGGGGTGATTCGGATTCCTTGGGATTCTCACAGTCATATGATGTCTAGAGAGACAGAAACTGATGTTTTTCAGTTACAGATCATAGAGATAAAAGTAATAGAACTGTGTATCTAGAGTCCAAAAGAAAAAATACCTTCGTCTCTGGAGTACAAATATCTGAACTCCTCAAGTTTCCAGAATATCCCCTTGACTTAAGACGCCCTATCAAGGTAATTGTTTAGCCAATATGCCAATAGGTTGACAAAATACTAGCGGAAAAGAAAAGATTTCATATTTATTTAACCAACATCAAAGAATATGCAATCCAAATCAAAGATACCAAGAATTCTTTTGTAACCGTTAAGAGATTAGTATAAACACTGATAGTTGTGGCCTAAGCATCTATTCTTGTCCTAACAAAAGAACAAAAGAAAAAGGTGTTGGAATCGATATTTCCGGTCTTTTATATCAAGTAATCAATAAAACAACAAAAGTATTCCGGATATGTATTAAAACCACACATATCAAAATCAAAACTTTCATAGTGTTTACATAATCTAGATGGTTATTACTTCATATCCTTTAACTCTTTTATCAAAAAATTAGTTATGTTCATTGAGGCCTTTGGAAACATCTTAATAAACACATCAACGGGTATATAACAAGGAAGACATGAAAGCAACTGTGAGGAAACAACTACTATTGTTAGTTTACAATAATTCTAAAAACTTCTTAGAACAAAAGGTTCCAACAAAAGGTTCCACCAATTAATTATCGTTTTTTCTAGAGATTCGACAGCAATATCAAATCAACTCTTTTATTAGTTCCTGGTTTGCTACTATATTCTTAAGCAGTAACTAGATGACCAATACTAATTTCATGGAATTTCATACATAAACAACATGATGCATTTATAATCATGCAGATTCTCGATCTTCAATTACACATGTAATACATTATCTATTAAAAGTGGCTACTGCATACCACCTTGACTATTATTCAGATAACTCAAATCCTTGGTTTAAAAGACGATAGGCGCACAAAAGTAACAGGTGTCCATTTCCGAAGCGCAAAAGCGGTGGAATTCTCGTACGCGGGCATGCACTTTTGAGACAAAATTTATACATAAATAATTTTGTACTTATAAGTTATAAGACATAAAATACTGAAACACTATCATATATATGTGTGTGTGTGTGTGTGTGTAACACCCTTTTAAGTAGCAAACCAACCTAGTTCTCAAGTTCTTTGGCAAAAATCATGAGCAAAACACCTAACTGTACAAAAAGCGCCAGTATTTTCACACAAAGCGACAGCAGCTTCACCTTAGGTCGCCTTGCGCTTAAGCACGCCTAAGGCATGCTTGTTAAAACCAAGCTCAAACTAAGGTTAGAATATACTCTTACACAACAGCCTATTGGTGATTTCAATACATTCCTGAAAACTCATATACCATTGCACAATTACTTAAGTGTTGTCACTAGGGGTTGTTTGGCACTACTACCTCTATTTAACATTTACTCGGCGAGCAGAATCAAAACGGGTTTTCTTTCTAACAATACCTTAAAAAGACATACCTACATTCCTCAATCTAAACCTAACATTACAAATATACTAAAAAAACAAACACCGCGGTATAAAAAATCGAAAATTTACCAGCTTCAGATGAAGACTCTCCATTTCGTAAAGGAGACTGCCCTAACGGCAACCCTTTATTCGCCAAATCCGAACTAGCACTACTATTACTACCACTAGTACAAGTACCAACATTATCAGCCCAAGAAGAAGCAGCCTTATCACTCAAAGATTCAACCTTTTTCTTATCACCAACAAGACCCATCTTTTTAATCCCAACCCCATCACTATTTTTCGATTTCGAAAGATTACTAGCCCCAATTGAAGAAGACCCCCCTTTTCCATTACTATCTTTATTAAACCCAAGAAAACTTTCTTGGGGCAATGGTCCGGATCTAGTCTTGATCCTATTCAAACCCAATGAAGATGCCAAGATGGGTGAAACAGCAACAACCTCGGGTTTTCGAGTAGTCGAACCGGGTGGTTTCGAGGTAATCGGAACTTGGGTTGTTGCTGTAACAACATCTTTTTTGATTTGGGTTTTTGAAGTTGGAGTTGAAGTTGAAGATTTTGGAGGATGTTGTTGTTGTTTTTTTTTTAAATGATGATCAGATCTAATTGGGGAATTGGAATTGGAAGTTGGACTATTGGATCCTTCAGGGCTTGAAGTACCTGATGATGATGATTTCTTTGATGAAAAGAATCTGCCTTTGAATACCATTTTTACTGTTTCTTGTTGTTAATAAGTGTTGGTGGGGTTTGTTTATCAGAGGTCAAAGATCTAGCAATAAATATATAGATATATTTATTCTGTATGTATTTATATATCAATCAATGAAACTGCTGGTGTTCTTTTAGTTTGAATAACAAGGAAGAAGACAGGATTGGATTAAGATTAATAATACTTAATAAATACAACACTTGTTTGGAAAGTGATGGGCGCCTCCCCAAGAAATATATGATACTCCTTTTGACAAAATTATACTTTTACGACCCAAAAATATATCTATATGACTATATCTATATCCGATTTAGTTACCAACATTATCCAAGACTATAGCTAGCCTATCCTGAATTTTTCCAAAGCCCTCATTTTACCTTCCGACCTATAAAATAAAAAGTAAATTACTGAAATAGTAAATGTGGTTTGGTTAAAATTATTGGTTTCACACCTATAAGATCGAAATTATGCCAATGATACCTATCATTTACAATTTTGTACTCAGATCATACCTCGCGCTGACGGTCGTCGTTAAATAGCATCACGTGCCGAGGGGTGAAGTTTGACACTGTTAATCACCCATCATCGCATGACAGTAACCGCTGAAACAATTGGGTCCCAAAGAAAGTAAATATTAGAATATGGAGAGCGATGCGTGATAGACTTTCAACGTTAATTCAGATCCAGAATAGAGAAATTGTACCTTCATCGTTATTATGTGTACGGTGCCTATCACATGAGGAGTCTATTGATCACGTGATTACAGCCTGCCCGATCGCTATGGAAGTTTGAAATCTGCTTGGATCTTGGTGTATGATAAACCCGATATATGTTTTTCAGGTTGTGGACTTGGTTAACTTGCACAAGAACTTACCCGGGGATAAATATTGGAGGAAAATGATTGATGTCATTATCCGTATTAACATTTGGAGCTTATAGAGAGCAAGTAATGAAGCAACTCATGATCAAATCTATCTTTCTCCTAATCTAATCTTTGAAGAAATTCGCTCATTGGTGTATTGTGGATCTTGAATAGAGCTAATAAAGTGGGGTACGAGTGGGATAGATGGTGTTTTAGGCCTAGGGATGACAATGGATCGGATATGGATCGGATGTCGTCGTATCCATATCCATTTATCTTTTTAGCATCCACATCCATATCCATGTCCATTTAAAAAAAGTTCATCCATCCATATCCATATCCAATGGATGAGATGGATAAATGGATATCCATTGGATGTCCTTTAAAAAAGTTTTGTAACAAAATAACAGTTTGAAATGTGTAACATCCATGATTTTTACCGTTTGATCGTGCATGTAATTTGACTAACTAATGCAATAAATGAAAACTTTGGACATAATTGTGTACATTTATCTGTAAACTGGGCCAATTATAATGTCATATTTGGACTTCTAGAATTAGGCCCATGTTACCAGACCATGATATTGGCCCATACGTGTTATGGAAATATAGACGATAATTGAGTAACTGTAGTAACAGGGAAAACGTATATACGAAACCTTAAGTATAATGTACGGTTTCAATAGTGTCGGTGGAACAGTGTCGGTGGCACAGTGTCGGTGGTTATCTAATAATTTCATTAATGGGACAAAGACCGACATAACTTTATGTAAAGAATAATATTTGTGAAATATCCGTTGTTTGTTATTGATCATGAACCTAATCCCTTAGCTGGATAAATACCCCATTTATCTATCTAACCTATTATATCACTCAATCATTCATTCACTATCAGGAACACACACACACAAACTTTCTCTCATTTTTCTCTTCTTAATTTCTGTTTTAATCATCAAGATTGTTAAGCAAAATCAACTAATATTTTCTATAATAATAACAATCATCATCATCAAAGATTCAAGCCTTGGTTTATTTCAAGTATTTATCTTCATTCAAACCCAAATTCGAATTTATGCATCAAGACTTTTGGTAAGTAAATTCAATCCTTAAACACTTGTTTTATGTTGTAGTATATCTTAGATAACATATTAACTACAAAACTTTGATCAATTTTAGTGTTCTTGAGCAAAAATGGGTTAAACTAAGTTCATTAATGGTAACTTATGATTTTGGAAGTGGGTTTATGATTTGAGTTGTTATTTAGGCTTGATTATGTTTATGGATGATTATGTATAAGTTTGGGGCTTTGATTTTGTGTTTAACATAGCCAATTTTGGGTCAAAACTCGTACAGGCAGAGCACGGACGCTCATACGGACGATCCGTGGCTGAGTCCGTGCTATTTTTAAGAACATAAACATGATTCCAGAACTCGGACGCACGGACGGACGCTCGAGCGTCCGTGGCTGCATCCGTGGACTCACGGACGGACGCTCATGAGTCCGTGAAGCCTCTGTTCGTTTCCTTAACTTTTTCAAATGGTTATCGGTCGACTTCTAATGATCCAAAACCTATTTAATAGTCTTATATCATCATAAAAAGAGTATCAAACTTGTTAAAACACACATTTAAACACTTTGATTTTTCCATCCAAATTTAGTGACAAATCATGAACTTGGGTTATGATATAGATTAACTAGTAAGGCGTATATTAGGGACATTTTGTAATGATTTGATGTTATGAAGTAGGTTGTGATCACTGTTGAGACTTGGCGTTGCTCTCACCTATCGTTAGAGGTTATAATTGTTCATCTCATGTGAGTTTCGTAAACCCTCCCTACTCAATTGAGATTCGGGCTGAAAAGTGTACATGTTGTTTGATTGATTGTTTGTTTAATGTATTGGCTTGTTGCTCGGTTAATTATGATTTCGTTTATGAATACTTGTTGTGCTTTGGATAGTTGTACATACATGGAAGACAATTATACTTTTTATGAGTAGTAGATGTGGTGGGAAGGCTGCGGGTGACCCTATATATATAAGCATCGATGATTCCTTTAAAGTAGAATTGTAAGAAGTGTATGTGCATCGTATTGTTTAGTTGATTCACTTGTTATGATATGGACCGAGATGTTAATTGCTTATTTGTTGATTGTTGATGTGATTACTTGTGGTTTAATGGCGCATTGTTTATCATGTGAGTCACAACGGGTTACGATATATGGCGCATTGTTTATCATGTGAGTCGCAACGGGTTAACGATATATGACGCATTGTTTATCATGTAAGTCGTAACGGTTTAATGGCGCATTGTTTGACAAGTAAGGCGTAACGGTTTATGTATAATGATATTGTACTTGATACGTTGATTGTATTGATTTGTGCTAATGTGAAACCTTTTAGGGTTTCTTTGGATATGATTAAATATTCTAATCCTCGCTTATTGCTAACGGTTGTTATCCCAACACACTGGTTCCTGTTACTGGTCCCTACGAACTCACCAACTTTATGTTGACGCATTTTAGTACACTTTTCAGGTAATCAGGTTAATCAGAGACAAAATGGATGATATTGTGCTTGCATTGCTAGGATTGGACTTGCTTCGGACTTTCTGGATCCGTGATCCTTATTTCCCTTTTATGGGTTATGCTTAGGATCAACTACTATCATTTAAACATTTTCTTTTAAGTATTGATTGAGTGTGTATCTTTGATGGATGTTGATTATTGTAATATATTTGAGTGAGTTTGTGGATTGTTTCAATCTTATGAATGCATATAGTTTGACTCTACTTAATTTCCATGTCGTGCTGTGCTTTTCTAAGTGATACCCCATGATTCCGCCTTATTGGGGTGTTACAAAATGTGTAGTAAATATCGTTGTCATCGATAAATATGTTGTTTTTAACTTTATACAATCAAAATTCATGATTTATTCTATATTATACAATCAAAAGTCACTAGTTTCTTAGATTGTACAACCAAAAGACATAATGTGTTCCACACTTTTTGCAATATAGTAGTCTAAAATATTGAATACGATGACAAATGTACTTGAATAATAGTATTAGCTTAATTCGTTTGCACACTTTTTGGTTGCAACATCAAGGTTCAGGAACACACTATCTCAAAAATTACAAGTCATATATACATTTAACAAAAATGTAAAATATGTTAAACACATATACATTTATATATGTAATAATATAAATAAAAGTAACAAATTTATTTAATTTCGGGTTAATGGATGATATCCATGGATGATAAAGTTTCATCCATATCCACTCCATTAAACATCCATATCCGCTCCACATCCAATATACATCCAATTAACATCATCCATATCCACCAATAGTGGATCGGATCGGGTGGATGTTCATTGAATCGGATTACCATTGCCATCCCTAATTAGGCCTAACATTGCCTAATTCGTTTCTTGCTTATTGTAATATCGATATTACTAGCTCCTTGCTAGTATCGTTTTATTAATAATATTTCACCTTTGTCGTTCAAAAGAAAATCTATAAAGGTCTTGCACGTGAGGTATGAAACATGCAATATTATACAAATTACAAGTATCATCTATGTAATCTACACTATTATTTATCAAAAATTTGTAACTTATAAAAGTTTAATACTATTCTAAAATAATTTATTATTATACTTTATAAAATTCTTTATTTCGTAATAAAGTACCCTTAATTTGCAAAATATATATTACTACTGTATAGAAACATAGTTAATATTTTAAATCAATAGCAACAATTTTAAATCAATAGCAACAATTGATATATATTTTTTATTTTTATAAAAATCGCATTGAATGTTTAATAAAGATAAAAAAAATATTTCATGTAGGAGTATTTTAATATAATATTAAAAAAGTAACTCAACTTTAATGATTTTATTAAACGTTCGACGCGATTGTTATAAAAAAATTGCATAATAATAACTAATTAATGTTTTTTATTGTTAACCATGCATGGTACACATGTAATAAGGCTAGTAGCCAAATGTGAGAGATGAAACTTAAATCCTGATAGAATACCCAAAGTCAAAGTTTGTGACATCCGTCACCAAAACCGGTAGTTTATTATATTCTCTAACTTGAATTCTTAATTTCTTGACCAGTCAATGTGTCTATATAGTATAACAAGCGTAGAGATGTTGTGATCATTTCAATATGTGACTTCTATTACTTGGATTCTAATAGTTTAGGATTTAGTCACTCTAGCTTCCTAAACTTAGACGGTTATAATTATTCTCGTTGATATCTAGACATATAGTAATATGTCATATAGACATTAATAAATCTCTATACACTATTAGTAGTGATTAAATTCTATGATCATCAGAGTGATACAATAGTTATATGTGGTGAATTAATAATAGTATATTAAATATAACATGAAAAATTATCAGATTAAATATAAGCAAAATAGTAAAGATGCAATACCAACTCAATCTTCTAATTTCTAGCATAACAATTTACGGTTGGCAAGGAATCTAACCTTATTCATAATAATTTATTAAGTGTAATTTTAAACAAACTCAATCTCTACACCTACAAAATATATATGCATCGTTAGTTACCAAAGGAAAAAAAAACCCAAAACACAATTACTCTTTGTTGCTCCTGCCGTCGAACAAAACTCCATCACAAAATCAATTTCCTTAATCTCACAATTGTCAAGCATTCATCTCAAAGATTTTTAAAAGTTTGGTAAGTAAATATAATTCTCAATATGTTTTTAAGAATCTTTTTATATAAAATTTATGGTTAAAATCCTTATAGATTATATTTTATTTTGTTAAGGTATCTAAGGAGTGATCATCAATCTTGGGGTAAATTACTTATCTTTTCTTTTCATATATATAAATATATCTACTTATTGATCTTTTGTTATAAGTAACCTATTTGATGAATATATATTATGGCAAAATTTACAGAACTAATAAAAGACTTTTTAAGCTTAAATCAAAAGCTTGGAGTATAGATCACATTAATCTTAAAAGTTTACGTATTAATTGTAGTGTAGTAATTAATATAATCTAAGAAACCTACTTATGAAGACATGTACATCATAATAACAGATTTAGATAAGTGTTGGTAAGATCGGAAAGTCTAGATAAATATTTAGTTATAGTCTTTAAAAATCTTTTATATAAAAATTATGGTTAAAATCCTTATAGATTATATTTATGTTATTTTGTTAAGGTATCTAAGGAGTGATCATCAATCTTGGGGTAAATTACTTATCTTTTCTTTTCATATATATAAATATATCTACTTATTGATCTTTTGTTATAAGTAACCTATTTGATGAATATATATTATGGCAAAATTTACAGAACTAATAAAAGACTTTTTAAGCTTAAATCAAAAGCTTGGAGTATAGATCACATTAATCTTAAAAGTTTACGTATTAATTGTAGTGTAGTAATTAATATAATCTAAGAAACCTACTTATGAAGACATGTACATCATAATAACATATTTAGATAAGTGTTGGTAAGATCGGAAAGTCTAGATAAATATTTAGTTATAGTAGTTTTGAAACAGTAAGTTGGAATTATTTCAGAAACTGGACAGATTCAGTTAGTTAACTTTGAAGGGTTGTATCTTGGTCATGGAAAATGGTTAAGTCATGTTTTTGGTGTCTAAATTGAAGTTCAGGAAGTTAACTTTCTGTTGGAAGTGGTTTCGTGTCAAAACATGAAGTTTAGGTTGGTCAAACGAATTTTATAACAAAACTGCTCAAAGCTGGGTTTTCCGAACAGATTTGAGTTGACTTCAAATAATCATAACTTGGTCTATTTTAAGATCTGGAAGTTGTTGCTTCTTCAGGAACATGTTTAAGGTGTTAGAAGTTGATAGCAAAAAGAATGGATTTTTTTGAAGCTTTAAAGTCTATAACTTTTATAAAACTTTTTAGTGCGCAAACAGTGATTTTTCTGACTAGTTTGTAATTATCGAATTTTTAAAAATAGATAAAGTTACCAGTGAATATGAGCTTGTAGAATTTAATGATAAATCATCAAAACAAATACTCTATATTAAGTTATGTGACTTGTAACTTAATAAAATATGACAAATCATGTTGTGAATATTTTGAAAGGAGCCATATGTGTATTTCATTAAATACGGGTTACAATGGACGGTTATTGACCATGTCCATAATTGTAACTTGTGCTTATATATGTTGTGTAGATTCTAGTGATCTTTTTTTTTACTTGCTTGTTTGTTTTTTTTTTTTTTTTTTTTTTTTTTTTTTTTTTTTTTTTTTTTTTTTTTTTTTTTTTGAATTTTTTTTTTTTTTTTTTTTTTTTTTTTTTTTTTTTTTTTTTTTTTTTTTTTTTTTTTTTTTTTTTTTTTTTTTTTTTTTTTTTTTTTTTTTTTTTTTTTTTTTTTTTTTTTTTTTTTTTTTTTTTTTTTTTTTTTCTTTCTTTCTTTTTTTTTTTTTTTTTTTTTTTTTTTTTTTTTTTTTTTTTTTTTTTTTTTGGACTTTGCACAACTACTTGCTTGTTGAGGTGAGTTTCGTGGCCCCTTTTTATATTATTTCTTTGGGGAAAAATGATGCTCAAAACACTTTTCATTTCTTTTACTAGCTGTGCCAAAACTAGTTTGTTTTATTGGACAAATACGTGTAATTATGAAATGTGTATGCTAGCTTTGCTTGTGTTGATTACAATGATGCAATAGATGTCTGTCGATATCTATTGAATCTTTAAAAGTCTATAACTTTTATAAAACTTTTTAGTGCGCAAACAGTGATTTTTCTGACTAGTTTGTAATTATCGAATTTTTAAAAATAGTTAGCGTACAAAATAAATTCCGTAAAAATTCATGTAAGTATCTAACACACTAAAGTTCCAGTGGTAAAAATTAAGGATCTTGGTTAGTTCGTTTCATTCTGATTAAAAATAGATAAAGTTACCAGTGAATATGAGCTTGTAGAATTTAATGATAAATCATCAAAACAAATACTCTATATTAAGTTATGTGACTTGTAACTTAATAAAATATGACAAATCATGTTGTGAATATTTTGAAAGGAGCCATATGTGTATTTCATCAAATACGGGTTACAATGGACGGTTATTGACCATGTCCATAATTGTAACTTGTGCTTATATATGTTGTGTAGATTCTAGTGATCTTTTTGGACTTTGCACAACTACTTGCTTGTTGAGGTGAGTTTCGTGGCCCCTTTTTATATTATTTCTTTGGGGGAAAATGATGCTCAAAACACTTTTCATTTCTTTTACTAGCTGTGCCAAAACTAGTTTGTTTTATTGGACAAATACGTGTAATTATGAAATGTGTATGCTAGCTTTGCTTGTGTTGATTACAATGATGCAATAGATGTCTGTCGATATCTATTGAAGACAATTGATGGCAATGGATAACAGTGATAACAATTAGCCAACTATTATACTCCAGCTGGTAGTTTGTTGGTAAACAATGTGTGATTGAGTTGTTGGGAAACAGTGATGTGATTGAGTTGTTGGGAAACAGTGATGTGATTGAGTTGTTGGAAACAATGTGTGGTAGTTTGTTGGTAAACAATGTGTGATTGAGTTGTTGGGAAACAGTGATGTGATTGAGTTGTTGGAAAACAGTGATGAGATTGTGTTGTTGGAAAACTATGATGGCATTGAGTATTTGGTATGCATACATGCTACTACATGTTTATATTTACACTATTGTCCAAACTTCTTATATCATGCACAACAAATTCACATGTATTCCTTTTAAACCTACGAACTCACCAACGTTATGTTGACATTTTCGAGCATTCATTTTCAGGTAATAACAATGCTTAAGGAGATTGAGCATAAGGACTTTAGGAAGACTAATAAAGAGATCCTTCATGGGTTTCCTAGTTGCATTTGAACATTGATTTTCTATTTGCTACTTGCTACATCATTTGCTATTTGGGGCATGTTGCCTAAAACTTACATTTATTTGGATTTCATTTAGTACAACTCTATTATAAATTCCATATTCTATGCTATATCTTTCCGCCATATCCTACGATTCCGCCTAAGGTGGGGTGTGACAAAGTCTTTATCAAAACTCCACCAACCCCATTGGCAATAATAATAATTCATTAAAAATAACAATTTTATAACTTTAATACAAATTTCTTAAATATATTTTTTATTCTATTGTTTCAAACTTTAGATAATAACTAGTATGTGAACCCGCTTTGCAGCGGGTGTTAACATATTAGCAAATAACAAACCGTACAAGTTGATTTCACGTTGAGATACTAAATTATAAGTTTTGTTATATATAACAACAGTAAAACAACAACGTATAAAAATATCCATTAAAGTGATAATATCAATCGGTAATACAATTTATATGATAATTAGTTATAGTTATATTAATTTATATGTAATGATAATAGTTATAAAGAGCTGAATATAACTTAATTAATGTACTCAAAGTGTATGTTGGGTTGTTGTTGTATACTACTAACCATATTATATAAGTTCCATAAAATTATATTGTATTATAATTTTTTTAAGTTGGGTTGGTAAGTAGCCCAAAATTAAAATATGAAATAAGTTTTATGGTTACACTTTATGGTTCCGTTGAACAAACAGGAGCCCAAGGCTTGATAGCCCATTAAACTCATAAAAATATTTGCCCTGACTCCTTAGGTGTTATTTCCTTTCAAATTGTGTTGTATTTGGAAACCCAGTGTGGTTTATATAAACCGTGTGCTAGTGTGCTACCTGTATGGCTGTCTCTCACTCTCTCTACTTTATGTCTTTTATCTATCTTTATACACATCAACACATGTCACATTTCTTTATGAATATATCTACACCTGTCTATTTTCTTTTTCTATCTCTACACATTTCCTTTTAGATCTAATGTTGCATTCTTGAGTTTATTTATGTAAGGAAAGGAAAGGAAAAGGAAGAGGAATAATAGTTTTTTGCATTCTTGAGTTTTTTAGTAAAGAGAAAGGAATAGAAAAGAAAGGGAATTTAAGGGGTTTTTGATCCAAAAAGTTTCCTTCCAAAATTGGGCTGGAAAGGAAAGAAACCAATTAAAATTTATGTGTTATTACTATAAAGCCCTTGTCTATCATATTTTACTTACAATAAAAAAGGGTATAATTGTAAAGTTGTTATTACTTTCTTTTCTTTTCCTATACACTCAAGAATAACATAGTTGATTTAAGTTTTTCTTTCTTCTCATCTTTTCTATCCCTTCCATTTCTTTTCTCATAAAAAAACTTTGAATACAGCCTAAAAGTATTCCATTTCTTTTCTCATAAAAAAACTTTGAATACAGCCTAAAAGTATTCTCTCATATGTAATTGCTTATTTATCCACATTTGAAGAGGTGGATGTATATTTCTGTACATATCTCTCGTACTGTATAATTATTCATCATCAGCGGCCACTTTGTTTTTATTGCCTGGTGCGCTCACCGACCTGCGCTGGTACGTGGTTGTTGGTGGCGACGAAGATTGGAAGAGTGAACACCATCCATCTTTTTGTTATATATATAACATATAAGATATACAGTCAACAATCGTTATTTTGTTATTGTTAGCTTCTAAGTGCTGATGCTACCTAGGAGATCTTCGAAACGATGGTAAAGTAGTTGTTCATGTATCTTATTTATCTGTAGAATACAATTTTTGTTTTTGTTTTTCTTTTGTATCTGCCAGATGTTGTTTTTTTTTTCTTCTTATTTCCACCGTAATTAAGTGACGGGGGTGGTTGGTTTTAACAACCGAGAGGTTCATTAATTTGGGGTCAATCTTTCATATGTGTTTTTTTTTTTAAGAAAGTTTGTTAAATGTAAGTAAAATTTTCTGCCAAAAATAAAAAAGTTACACCTTTTGTGGTAAAAAATAGAGAATGGAAAAAGCATTGTAGAGAAAGGGGAGGGGGAAGTGTAAATGAAGTCAAAGATTGGTGGCAAAAACGAAATCCCAAAAGGTTACTGTAGATGGTCGGACCTTGGTTCTAATATCAATGAAATCGTTTATTGTTAGAAAACGGTGGCAATGGTCGGATTTTTTATTGTGACTTGTTGCTCTTCCTCTTGAGTTTTCTGTAAAGGGGCAAGAAGAGGAGGAAGGAGAAGAGAAAGAAGAAGAAGAGGGAGATGAGCGGAAGGATGAAGAAGAGGAAGAAGAAAAAGAGAGAGTTCTTGTGTCAAAAACATAAACAGTGAAAGTTATGTGGCTAAAGTGAAAAGGGCAAAAGTTTACTGGTCCTAATGACTTCAATTGTAATATATATAATATTAGGTCGCGTTTGGTTCACAGATTCTGATGGAATTTGATGGAATTGGAATGAGATTCCATTCCTTAGTGTGTTTGGTTGTTCAAAGACGAAGGAATCTCATTCCATTGGAATGTAAACATTCCCTCATTTGATGGAATCTCCATTCCTTGAGGGTGGGGGAAGGAATCTCATTCCATTCGTCACTTGAATCTCTAAAAAATCAAAAACATTCCGTCAAATTCCAATTCCATTGAAAAGATTCCATTCCTTTTAAAAACATTCTGTGAACCAAACGCGGCCTTAGTTTATATTCCATTAATTCTGGTCTAGTGATTAACTCAAATCGCTTAGTATGGGCATGAGGGGCATTGGGATTGTGAATTCTCCTCCATTGTCGATTCAGATATTATTAATTAGGTTTTCTGAAAAATTTTCCCTCAATTGATCAATGCTAAGAAATAGCGAAATGGTCGAGGAGTATTTATAGGGCCACAATCCCACAATATCCCTTGAGTCCTTTCTAAGGAGGAGAGTTTAGGTGTACAAGGGAATTTATTGCTAGTCCTATACTGCAACATAAAATTTATGTCTCAATACACATTGCATACATTTACAAGCCTGAGATTAAATACTGAAGGCTTCACGAAGGCAAGGTTTCGAAAAGAGAACATGATCTTACAGCAGAAAACAAGCAGCCATCAAATAATGTGCAGAAAGTGAAACGATTCTCTCAAGCAATACAAAAGCTCATGAAAACAACAAGAAGAAGATTCAGCCCGTGATGTTTTGTTCACTCGCCATAAGGCTGAAGATGCTGCTGGAGAAAAAACCAAAAGAATGTGGAGAAAAGAGGTCAAATGGGTCAGGTGACATGTCAAAACACATCTGGTTAGAACATGAATTTATAATGGTTTAGACCAGCTTTGGCTGATCACCGAAAATCACTTTGTCCCTTTTCTTGAACTATACAGATAATAAGAGGCTGAAAGCATTTAAATAGACTTCAGGTCAGTTTCTGCAGGTCACCTTAGGCCCATTTAACCTTTCCACAGTTGACACAGCTCAAATATAATCTAAATAAATCAACCTTTTCTTTTATGTAAATTGGATGAAATCAACACCTCTAGACTTACGACAGAAAGCACAAATTCAATTTCTGATAGCTCATTTGGGATCACTCTCACTGGTGCATGTACAAATGTATCCAAGTTTTTAGTATAAAGATCTCAACAAGGACCTATGGGTGTTACCTCAGATACATATAAGAAAAACCCTGAAGTTAACCATGCAATCCACTTCTTATATACCAAGAGGAAAACAAACACAATCATCTCCAAAGGATTCAGTATGAATTTTGGGTAGTATCCGATGATAAAATTTCCCAAAGAAACTTGAACTTTGGTTCTTTGACCATTCTTCCAAGGCATTGTGGTGAAGAGCATTCATTCGAATATAAGGTTGCTTTTATCAGATAAATTTCTCAGCATTTTCAGTCATCAATCATGCCGAGAGTCACCAACAAAGCACACATGACTGCCACGCTTCTTCCATGACCTAAGTAAATCATATAATGTGCATAAGGAATGTAAGTCCAGTTCCAGTAAGTCAGTAACAATACTACCATAAGATGATGTACAATGAAACAAAGAAATTACATCTAAATTCTAAACAGTTTGCTTAATTGATTCAAATTTGAAAGACTACACCCACAATTAAGACAAAAAAAAAAAGAAAGAACCAATGAATTAACAAAATTATGCACAAAATTCCCACAGTTTACAGGCATTTAAAACGTTAAGGTTATTAATTCAACATTTATCTATGTCTGCTCAACGTTTCATTTCTTATGGAACTCACAAGTACTAGAAATGAGGTCATGCAAGAAGCATAGAGCTAAATGCAGGATATAAGCATAACCACTTAATAAAATTAGTGTTTTACAATTTCCAGCAAAGTTCTAGACTTCAATCCTATTATTCTAATAGTATAGATTAGTGATAGTTACAAGATAATGATAGTATACATTATACTCCCTATGTTTATACTAGCTATTAAATAAACCTTCAAAATAGAATAACTCAAAGACATGATACGGTCTTAATAGCAAAATCTAACCAAAACTGCTCGACTAGAGAAATATGGATTTACATATTTGGTCCAATTTTTATCTTTTCTTCCATTAGACATAGTTACATACCTTCACCTGGTGTCCTTGATTCTGTACTGTCATGGCATGTTAACTTTATCTCCATCTGGATCCAGTCATGGTAAGGACGGACTGGGAGTGAGGCCACTTCGTGTCCTAACTCTGTCTATGATCATCTGCCTTCCAGATAAATCTTCTTCATAACTCACAACCTGTCATTATATCATCCCATGTTTAAGATGTGACCATTGCAGTACATTTATATAAAAACACTTTCAGAACTTTAACACTTACATCAACCACCTTAAATCTTGCAATTGAAAAAAAGCATCCACTTTGTGGTTTATAAATGTAAAGGAAAATTCTCTCCATCCAGTGATTTAATTGAAAAGCATGGAAGTTGAGTAACTAAATGAACAAAGTTTCCAGTCAACAAGAGATATACCTGGGATTCCGTTTGTGTTTCACTGAAACCTCCATTAAGGCCGTTATTTTCCTGTCCACCATGGTTGGTAATGTCTGCCGTTTCACTAGACCTGCGACAACAGCATACAAAACCCAGTCTGAGGAAGATGATCCAATGCCAATCAACAGAGAAAGCAAGATGTTACCTCCTTGTCCAGTGTTTAGACAACCCAAAAGTAGAATGAGGATCCTCTATCTGAACATTGTTGCCAAGCCTTAAACTATCAGATGCGAATATCTGATTTATAGCATAAAAATAAGGATTAGCCCAAAGTAGATATTACAAAGGTGGAAAACGGGCAGGTAGATGGATTGGGTTGGGTAATGGATCAAACACAAGTGAACTTTTATGATTGAATATATAGCTTGTGAGTCTTAACCCATTTAATTTGCTTCCATATACTCTACCCATTCAAACACATGTGACTCGTTAGAGAAGGAACCTAACCCCTAGGCAAATGGAACAAAATTTCCATCTCTGGCACATAAAAGTTTTCAAAAGAAATTAAAGATCAACGCATCAGGAAATACCTCAGATACATAGTTATCAGTGGCAGTTCTCTCCGGTGACTTCTGGTCATGAATCTAAAGCCAAGAAAGAATATTAACAGGCCATTTCACAATCAGCAAATGCAAAGAACCATAAAAAAATGTTTTTTTTTTACCTTGCTTGTCTGTTCTAACAAGTCCTCAATAGCAGCAGCAACATCAGGGACTGATTTAGAAACTTCCACACTATTTTCAGTCCCCTTATTTTCAGTAAAAGTATTCCCGTAAACAGGATCTATGCGACTTGATCCAGAAGATAGATCTTTCCTGCAGCCATCTTCAGAAAGCCTTGGCTTTTTATTGCACGTGGCAGTATTCTTTAACCCCTCTCTTACTCGGATATCATTTACATGGCCATTAATCATTTTAGGGTCCTGAGATTGACTTGTTAGTTGAGATGCACCAGTTTCTGAAATCATTCGAACTGCTTGAGTTGGATACTGGCTCATGGTGCACATCCCTGCCTCTCTGTCACTGACAGTAGCTTCTTTTGGTAAAAATCGACTAGAAGCAACAACTTTGTTCTGCCAATAAGAAAAACATGGATTTTTTTGTGAGCATATCCGGAAGACAAGCAGGTCAGGTAAAGGTTAAAAAGACTTTGGGTTGAAATGGGATATTTTGGTACAAGAGAATTACGATTTACGAAGCAGGTGAATTTGAACCGTCCACTGCACACACTGTTTTGCCCACTTTCTTTACATTACATTTGGTTTAAAGCTTTTAATATTTGAATAAAAACAATTCAGGAGGTTGTATGCACTAAGCTAGGCTTTGGGTGACTTTCAAGTTTCAACCCATTTAACGAGTACCTGTTTTAAGTGAACTTTTTGATTTAACCAAGTCACTTGTTTGAGATAAAATACAACCCAAATCTACGATTCATAAGAAAATGGATTGATATAGCCACCAATAATGAGTGGTGAAGATAAATGACAAAAACACAGGTCAGAATATTTATTCATGTACAACAAAAAAAAGAATTTGAGTGCCAAACCTGCTTAACACAATCCAAAATCCATTCAAATGTAACTGTTTGTATCCCCCATTGATACGCAGCCTCATACTTTGGACCTCCAGTGAACTGACATATTAAATAGTTGACCTTTTTGGTCAACTTGTTAACTAATTTTGCTCCAAGAACATGGCATAAGTTTCTCAGTAGCTCTCTATGCTTCTCCTCATACTGAGATACGCAAAACTGAAGCCCTTCAAATCCAGGTAAAGGAACTTTGCATTGAAGTGGAGAAAAGAGAATGTGACTGTTAACATCAAGCAAGTGGCCATCCTTCACCATAAACAGTCACCTTTTATCAGACGCTCTCAACAAGTGATACATGCAAACTTGACTAATACGTACAAATGAGAAATAAATGCGATCATGTAGCAATAAAAGACAGGAAAAGCTCAATTATACTTAATAAGCAAACAAATATTCACCCAGATTACCATGTTGGCATGTCCTTGTTTAAACAAGTGTTTGGAAGACTTAAGAGAGAAATAATCAGTTTATATGTTTTTAGCATGTGTGACTTTTCTCAACTAAGAGCAACTATACTATAAAAACAGTTATTTGGAAAAGCAGTTGCAACAAACAAAATAATAATAACAATAGAAGAACGAATAGATACTAGTGTTGAGTTAATTACCCTAAGCGCACATCTTATAAAGCATTAAATGCTAATTAACCAATCTCTTATTTTTATCGTTTCCAATATTGACCTTACTTTAATTACTCCATTATTCTCCGAAAAAATCCTTTTAATCTAAATGAGGACTAAATATTCAAACAATAGATAAGATAGTTCAAATGAAGTACAATTATATATAAAAATTGGACGTTAACAGAAAACTTCTTAACTTGTGCACTTAGAAAATCCAAATTTTAAATTTTTCAAAGGCATACATAATTGAATAATACTAACGGATATCTATATGAACTGCTAATTTGTCTACTTAATCCCTGCAGACATATAAAGCATATGGTTATGGCCTACAGATATTACGAATTTATGAACTTTGATGCTTTCCATCCGGTGACTCAAAAATACGAGTACAATGATTATATTCTACACTTTCTTAAATATCTGTTTTTATGTAATGCATAATAATTATCATTTAATATATAATATAACTTGTAATACTATAACATCTTATCGGTAGAAATGGGATGATATTAAGCAACTGTTACAGTCTTACATTATTATTCTTAAAACATAACTTGTGCCAATATATATATATATATATATTAAGCAACTCTTACATTATTATTCTTAAAACATAACTTGTGCCAATATATATATGTTAGATGATTAAAACAAGAGAAGAAATTCTATGGGTTTATTAACCAAAGCAAAAGCATAGTGAAACGTGGACTGATGCATGCTTGCTATTGGTGAAACCCTATTGAACAATAACATTAAAAACTTGTTAAAAATAAGATATATTTATGTAAACACAATGCTTTATTAGGGTACATGTTTATATAATACCAGAAGAATATTAATTTAGATTTACTTACTTGTAGACATGACCTAATCCAGTGAGAGGATACATTTGTAACACCATTAAACTGGGTTTGACCACATAAAACACCATGGGATTCGACAATGTAATTAACACTTTTCTCCTCCTGAATTTCCACCACCTCACCGCCCCCTTCATGAATCCAATCCACAATTTCACCTCTCTGAACAAATAACCTAATAAGTTACAAGCATCAATATATTCAAAAATAAAAAACATTTGTAGAAGGAAAACGATTCTAAATTTTTGTTAACATGAAGTAATAAAACTGAAGCAGCAAAGCTGTTATATATAAAACAGCAAGGTCACACGAATAGCTTAAAGATAATAGAGTGCCAACAACCTACCAACTAACTTATTCAGTAGCTTACATAAGCCAGAAGTTACTGTATTTTCATTCCAGATGCTTTCAACTGACTTTCTAGATCTTCCAAAAACATTATACTGCAATATCATAGATATAACTACATGCATATGTACTAAGCATACATTAGTTACCAAGGAAAATGTTTTGAACACTCTAGAAGATCATCCTGCACACTTTCTAATACTTATATATGCGCAGCTACTATCCATCATTTTACAACATACAAAGCATTAATATTCTAGCCCATATGTTCTATAAGTATAAGTCTATAGCTGATGTATATGTTGCAAAGATATAAAGAGTGAAGAAGGATAAGCTTACTTGAACATCAGGGAAGGAACTGGAAAAGCGAAAAGATCTCCCTTTAAAGACACTTGATTTATTATCCTGGCTTTTGTTGCTGATGCGATGTTGTACTTTCTGTTGACCCTCAGTCCAACTGCCAAAACAAAAAAACTTCTTATTGTTAAATTCATAACCGGAAGCTTTACAAAATAGCTTTTGTGTTCATGGTGACTTTTAGGTTCCTTCTCATCTCCAGACACATGAAACTGTAATATTTATACCTCTGAGACCGATAAGTTGGCAAAATTGGTTGAATGGTTGACAGGCTTGCTTGTTTCAGACTAGGCATTGCACTTGCAGATCCCTTGCTAAAGGATACGGAATCTTCAAATCGTGAAATGCAATTAGTCAACAACAGACAATTGAGGGGAAAAAACAATGAAACATATCGTTTATAGAAATAATATAATGGTGTAAACAAGATAGCATTATACCTTTAATCCTTTATACATGATTATTAAGTATGTTGACAAATTTAAGTAACATGATGAGCCGGTAGATATTATTAGATACCATACCTTTTGGGAGGAGCAAATCATAAGCAACATGTCTCCGAACTACGGGAACTTCTTTCTTTTCACGTTCACAATCCTCAAGCCATACTGTTTTCACCACACTGATGACACCCATAGCGGAGAGGCTTCTCACTTCTTTCTTCTCACTGCATAAGTCACAGCAGGTTAATAAATTTACCCTTTTATTCTCATTCGACATTGAAATTCAGCAATAGATGAATTTAAAAATTCTAAGATTATCCTTCTTTCTTAAGGATATCAAGAAGAGTTATTTTGTTAACTTGTCTGTAATCATGTGCTGCACGCTCCTCCCATTACTTGGGAGCATATGGTTGCGTATTAGATTGCACTCTAAAACAAGGGCTCTCTCACCCTTGCTTCCAAGTCCAATTGCTGTTGCCTGCCTATCCTATTGCTTTCCCAATAAATTGTTCCCGGAACTATAATGCTAGAGTCTAACTCAATGTACCCCGTTACTCAGTAACTCAATATTATCGTGTCTCACCCAAAATTATCCCCTAAATTTAATGATAATAATGCAAGGAATATGTGAGACATCGGAAATAACTTGATCGTATATATGGTTTGTACCATTACTACAATGCACTATCACAATTAGCAATCATAATTTTAAGCTCTGAACATAATCACATGCTGACAGCCTTCATCCAAAAGAATCTATGTACGGAAAGGAATGTGAAAGAACATGTCTTGTTCTCTCACAACATCAACCTTCGTTTTATGTGATTATTTCCATTAGTAATATAAACAACTACTAACTTATTGTATTTAAGGAATAAGTGATGTAGCATCAATATGGATGTGTAATATAAACAACCTACTAACTTATTGTATTTAAGGCTTAAGCGATGTAGCATCAATATGGATGTCAATAGTGCACCTGGATTTCGTACATTAGTATATGAACAATTTAACAAAACTATAAGTTATGTAATTATCATAAATAATACGTACGTTTCCGAGGGAGTCCCAACAACAATGTGTGTTAATTGTTCATGGAGAGACATATAACGCGATCCAGCTCCTCTGCGAACCATGTTGACCAGTCTACGCATTTCAGAGGTATCAAAACCAACAAGATGAATTTTGCAATTTAACAAATATAAATCATTGTCGTCAGATTGAGAGTCCTCGGCAATACAACTCTCCGGGTTCACAGTACTTTTAGACTGAATGCAAGGTGGTGCATACTCCTCGTTGACATGACTAGGAACATCTGGGATAGTAGAAGCCATATTCTGTGAAAGAGTTGCTTCCATTTCAGCATCTGAAAACCCATCACAGGAAATCTCTTGATGGGTCATAGAACACGGACCAGAGTGTGAGTTGGTGATAGCATTATTCTTGATTGGCTGCACCTTTATAGAAGTTTTCTGTCTATTCATAGATGTGGCAGGGGTTCTTTGGACAGGATATGACTCTTCATTTAGACATGCTATTTTTCAGAAACAGGGAAATAAATAATAGTAATAAGTATGTGACCACTACTAATATAAGCTTCATTAAATCATGATATCAAACTGTAAGAAGGTAAATACAGTTCAAGTGGCCATTAAGTAAAGTATTACCTCTTCTAGTGACAGACTGATTGAACCATGCTCTACTGACAATATGAACGTGGCCCCATCTGTTAGCAACCTTATATTTGGTACCTTCAGGAGCGTGTTTGTAGTTAAGGATACTCTATTTCTTCGAGACAATCTAAATGAAGGTAATGCAACATAAACACAAAAAATGGCATCTAAAAAGATGATGGACCTACAGCTGACAAGCCAGCTATAATGGAAAAGGCATAGAGTGATCAGAAATGCATAATAATTTCATCAAGTAATCGCTAGTGGACAATTATTTATTTATTATGGGTAAAACTAGAACACTAATGTGAACATCTATTTTGGGAATAAGGGAGTAACATAAATATAAATTTGCCATAAAACACACATAGAATGACACTAATCTTAATAAGATAAATATGGCATATTCAACATATGCGGGAAGTCACAGCTACAGTATATATAACCAGAGATAAGCCTAAGAGCCTTTAGAAAGCATTAATGACAAAATGATGCTTATCATTAAATCTACTTGCATGTTAAAATGAAGGATATATCACAAACTAAATGAGTGCTCTTTTTTGTGAGTTCAGCAGAGTATTTGCCTCCATACTGGAGAACAAGCTTTTCCATCTCCTTTCGTTCATCTATGAATAATTAATTAAACATGTTAGTCAAACATGAGGAAAAGCATACGTTATTACGTATGTCCCAATGCTCAAGTATATTTCAGGCTAGTCAACCTAACGGAATTTGGGTGACACTAATAGTCAACCCAGAAAATGGAAGAACTCTGTATGACTCATGAGGAACAACACGATGCTCTTTCCAACACTGGTGCAGCCAACTCTCTGAGACAATTGGTTTCTTCAAAGTGTTCAATGCCCACTGAAAAACATGTACAAAAGAAACATAGATGACTCAACATGGTTGATAATATTTGGCATAGAAATGGCATAGAAATTGCACTAACAAAAACGCATACACGCGTGTGTATTTCTGTGCTCAGAGAAAGAGATATGTGCATGTCAATGTATGCATGTGTATTTGTAAGTAAATATATATACATGATGCAAATCGAAAATAATTACAAAGTACAGACTTGAAAAGCTTAAAAGGCCAAGAAGGAAAAACTATAGGTATTAATATATGTGCAAAATAGAACACATACCTTATACTTTGCAGCTAGTACATTCTTCACAATCACAAAGCTAACATCCGATGATACTTTCGTTTGGTACACACCCCCCATAGCAGTCACTAACTTCTCAATCTCAATCTATAAGAAATTTTAAGAAAATATTATACGCTTACATGGGCAAGACATCAAATTCCAATAATAAATGGAACATGACCTCAAAGACTGTAGCATTAGACCTTTATGAATTAAAAGATCATATAAAATAAAAAAGATCTAGACAAACAGAAAAGACACACTAATCTTAAGTTCTTAACACTTGTATATCTATTCAATTTAAAAATCTGATCTATATACAATGGCTATATATATATCTGTCAAGCTAATTAAAACCTTAGCATCAAATAAGATTTCAGGTTTCATTTGTGCCCAAAGGTATTTCTACAAGCGAAGAATTTCGAAGAAACCTGACCCCAATCAGGCTGAGCAGGAATCACAAAACAACAATGTAGGCCTCCAAAATGGACCACCAACTAAACAAACTGAAAGCTTGTGGCAGGGTAACAAGAACAAAATTATAGAAGTCAACTGAGAGGGCTTTGTCCAAATCCAGGCAATTATGGTTAAATGATAACCAAGAACAATGGAAATTACCAACCTTCTTGTGGCTTGTTGGTTTCAAGTTTAGTATGACATTTAAGTTCATGAGTCCAAGGGTGCATGTGAGGAAGGAAAACAATAGAAAAGTAGAACTTACCCAGGAGAAAAACAAAAAATATCCATCATGAACTTCAATACTACCTCATTTGTGTTGAATTCATGGCCTCGTGTAGCTTCACATATTGATATCATTTAATTATCAAACTAAAGTAAATAATTATTAGCATACTAATTTCAAAAGTCAAACTTATAACATCCAACAACTACACATGCAACTTTCATCTTTTAAGTTATAAAATAAGGTGCAAAGGTTTAGTCAGACTTTTATTCCTCAAGCTTGGCCTCAAATTTTCAAATAGGGTGTACTATGAATGTGAAGCATTTGAGTTTATCATAAAGCTATTGATGTGTCCATCATGTAAAAGTTATTCTTTGTTTATACTCTTTAAGTTAAATGTATCTTTTAGATATGTTTTGCATATATAGTTAGGCAATTTGAAAATTGATATTGAGCTATTTTCCAATTAGTATATCAGGTTTCCAAGTCATTCCAGTATCGCCAAAATCAAAATGCACTAGTTGTCTCTAACTTTAGAATAGAGGGAGTACTGATATGCTATGATAAAAATATATCTAGTTAATTAGTCGCATCATATAATTTTACATTAGCTAAATTAGGTATTACTTCAATGACAAATGGTGGAGAATCAGTTAACTGTGTATATACCATTATAATATGTCTCAAGCTATTTGTAAGCTATAGATACCAATATCGCTCATGCTCAAGAGAGAAGTAAGGAGAATTAATAGGATCATAAAAAAGCACAACACATGATCTACATATATGTGTGCATGCGTGTCCCCTTTCTATCAAATAAAAGAACAGAGTTACCGATATTACTAGAAGATCCACAAAAAATCCAATATACATTCCCCTGCAATAATTGTTAAAGGAAGTAGGAACCAGGAGAATATAACCTTTGCCTCCAGTTCAAAGCCAGAAGCCAGTATTTTGACTCCATCCATCGCAAGGCAACAAGTGAATCCTTGTTTTGGCAGCTCTCTGTGCTCTTTTGCACAGAAAAACACACATTGCGGACCTGCCAAAGATAGAAGTAGCATACTGTAACACATCATCATATCTTACAAATTAATACAAGTTCTTCTGACATGTCAAATGCACCTCTGAGTTAATACCCGTTGCTATGATGCTGAAAACTTTAATCCATTAGCATTTTCCAGAAAAAAATCTATGTTCACATATCACTAAACCTAGATGAAAGTATACTAATTATTCTACTCACACCCTATAAAAAATTGTTGCAGCTCAAAAAGTCATACACTGTCAATCTCCAAATCGTCACGTTTTACTTTACTACTTATGTTCAAGTTTATCTCGGCCTGCACCTATTTCTTATGTCTTTCTTTTAGCATACTTCACTAGAGGATCTAATTCAGGGGAATCGAACCACTTCAAGTAACTGGGCTAGCTATATAGTAAAGATACAATATAATATTATACTTAAGCGGATGTACGAGTATCATCTACCTAATAGGTACTATCATGATCTATTCAAATCAAAATCCTAATCGAAGAAAATATTCTAAACGCTTCCAATTTATCAGAAGGATATAATAAAATGAATATCTCCAAATATCTAAAATAACGAAACCATTCCGTACGCTTCAAATACGCAAAACTAAACGAACAAACAAAGATCAATGAAACCTGAGAGAGTAAGGTGACAACCATACCAAGCAAATTACAACCTTTCTGTCGCAAATCGTCGAACTTTTCCTGCCAAACAAAACAAATTACTTTTATAACCACTAGTTCACTGTTTCAATATATTAGAAAAAAATCATTTTTATATGAATATGTTATTTGCCCTAAAAAAGGAAACATATATATATATATATATATAGGCATACATGATCTCGAGAGGAGATAAGGTGGTAATCGTTAGGACCGTTACGAGAAGGATCACAACATAAGTAGACAGAAGCAGAGTTATGATTAAGGATGTCGTGAAGAGAATCGAAAATCTCGGGGGGTACTAACTTCCTAGACATGAATACATTCGCTCCATTGAACGTCGTCGTCTTCGTCGTCGTATTCCTCATATCTAATTAACTAATAATTCAATCAGATCGAGTAATTCAGAAAGTGGAAGTGGTGGTGGTTACTCTGACGGCGGCCGCCGCCTTCATCTGACGGAGGATTGGTGGTCGGAAAATATGCTGGTGGTTACTAGTGGCGAAGAAGATGGAAATGCTATTCTGCAAGTAACACCTGGGTTTTGGGTTTTCAATCTGTATGGTTTTATCTTTGGGGTTAAGTATTTTTCTGAAAATGGTTTATTTTGTGTAATTTTATTGTTTAAATAATACCTTACCTTGTGTTATATTTTTTCAAAAAAGTTTAATATATTTTTTTTATAACTAACCATATGTTCGGGCGATACAACGTTGTAGTGACGACGGTGATGATAGGTGTGACAGGTGGCGGCGACAATAGTGATAATGTCTTAAGTTTGATAAATATTGTTGGATCATAATAGGGTAACCCAAATAAAGCTTTTGTATCTAAACATTTTAAAGACATCTTCTTTATTAAACATCAAAACACATACAATGAATCAAAATCATTTTAATTAATTAGATATATACAAATTTATGTAAGTAACAGATGATAGATTAGATATACCAAAATAAAATTTGACAAAACAAGTTTATGCTGTTGATGCACACATCTTGATAAGTTGGCAAATGGTGTCATTAATTATCATTATTTGGGCCTATGTAAATAAGATATGACAAAACAAATAAGAAGAAAGAAAGAAAAGAACATACTAGTTTTCGATTTAGGTGGAGGAGAGCGGTGGCGGACATGGGTGGTGATGGTGGCAGGCGTCGGTGGTGATTGACGGACAAGGTGGCAGCGAGTTGGTGTGGAAGAGAGACAAAGACTGGTGGCTTGCGATTTGCGTTTTAGGGTTTTAAATAAAACCGGTTTTGAGTTAATATGCAAATGGGCCGGGTCAATCGCAAGGATTATTGCGATTCACAAGGGTTCCTTGCGATCCGCAAGCAGTGCTTGCGATCCGCATCTCCTCCTTGCGGTCTTGCGATTTTGTGGGTATTTTTGGTGAATTCGAAAAAAGTTGGGTATTTTCGTATATTGAAGATGGTTTTTGGTTATTTAGGCTATTTTCTCTTATATTAATATATATATAAAATATTATAAAATATTTAAACACCTTTGATCTTTGTCAAATTGCTGCCGCCGTACGTGTCATCGTGTCCATCCTTGCAGCCTTGTTCCAACTTTTTAGTTAATAGGTATATTTTTCATTCCTAATTATTTATTATCTATTATTTAATTGTTTATTGATTTAAAAGAACATATAATTTAGTTAGATTTTACATTTTTACTGTTAATATTTGTAGAGCTTATTGTTATTTTTATACATTTTATCTATATTTTAATAAATATTATGAATGTTAACTTTTAATTTTCCCAAGGTAGGAAGTGAGATTCGAATCCTGATGGATTTCCCTAGGTCTAAGACCTTACCAATGAGCCACCAACCCATTGACAGATTAAAGCTAACTTACTTTCTATTCAAGTTTACAAATAAACCAGAAACTAAGCTGTGTTCTTTAATTTGCTTTTATTCATAGTTAGTTTAATCTTTGGTTTTTAGGTGGAATGTTGTAATTTGAGATTACTACTTATCTATAGAACTAAAAATGGAATGATGCATTAATATGCATCATATTTTATATTTTATTTTTTTGCGTTGATCGATTATCACTACATCACGAAATATTGAAATCTATTTCTATGATAAGTTCTTAAATATTGGTTAAAATATTCAGATTTGATTAACTTATTTTATATATATATATTGCTACCGGTTAGTTTATTTGTTATTGAATCCTGACCATCTAATCATATTTACTTTTAATCCTAACAACATAAATTCATCCATTAAAAGCGGATGTTTAGTTACATAGATAACTAGAACAATACCCGTGCATTGCTCGAGTTACACTTAATAAATATCTTTTATAATTTACATAACAAATCTTTTAAACTTTAATAAAAGTGAAATATAAAAGATATCATGTTTCATATAATTGAACATAACAAATCTTTTAAACTTTGATAAAAGTGAAATATAAAAGATATCATGTTTCATATAATTGAATATAACAAAATAACAACTCAAATAAAATGTAATATCTAGATGTTATATCTAGTACTCCATTTTTATTCAATAATTATTTATACAAGTGTACCTACTTCAAAATTTTCCGCTTATTATTGGTAACTAAAAGGATAATAAACTGAGTGAAATGTTAATTTGAAAATTAAAATTTCTGTGAAAGCTAGAAAACTGGTCAAAACACACTGTGATATGAACTTAACACAATATGTTTTTCTAAAAAAATTAAAAACACATTATGTTAAATTCAGATCACAGTGTGTTTTGGCCAGTTTTCATAAAAATTTTAGTTTTCAAATGATCACAACCAAATAAACTGAATACCTAAGGTATTTAATTATTTATCAATTACTAAAACTAAACTTTTTAGAATGAACTTGTATTTTTAGTATTTTATTTAGAATTTCTTAACTGTAATAAGCAATGCTTGAGTAACAAACTTTTTAAAAACAAATTTTTACAAACACATATGGTGAGGTGGTACAATCAATAAAGAGATAGATTAAGTAGAGAAAATACATTGGCATGATTTAATTGGTAGAAATTTAGTTTGTAAAAATTTGTTTGTAATATCTGTAAGTCTAAAATTACTCGTAAAAATATATAATTAATGATATATATTATACAACATTTTTTTTTACGACAAAATAAGGATTTCTTTATACAACATATGTCGAATAATCTCATTCTTTAGTGGCACACAAACATGCACACTTAGATGACGGCCATGAGCCCATCAATACGTAGAGAGTGAAAAATAATCAAGATATAATAAGTTATAAATAATGCTAATAAATAAAGGGAAAAGTAAATATAAGGCTGTCCGGCATCTAAGCTTAGGTGTGGAACCCCTCATATACTAATTTTTTAATATTTGTTGACTTTTAATTAAAACACTTGGCTCCCATGAATTTTATGGATTAAAAAAAAATATGTGAGTGCTCCACACCAGGTACCTAACAGCCTTATATTCCCATCCCTATAAATAAAATAATAGATTATCAAATTTTTGCTAAGTTTGAAAGTTTAAATTTGCAATTTGAAGTTTCATTTTCACTCCATATACAATTTGTTTATGTGGAGATTACATAAAATGGTAATACTATTTGATGGATCATCAATCAACACCCAACAAACATATCATATTCATAATAATAAACACATCACATCATATTTTTATTAAACATAATATAAATAATTTATTAGTAGAAACATAATAGCTAGCTTCAATAAAAAACAAAAATGTCAATTAACTAAAATTATAAAATATTTATTCATAATGACTAACAATATAGATTAATAAAGTATTCGGGTCGTTTTGGTGATTAAATGGCAATGTGGAAGTTATTTGGGTCGTTTCGTGAATTAAATGACATTGTGTGATTCGAGTCGATAACACGTTTTGATGGGTGTTTAAATGTGTAACGATTGTATTTTGGCGGGAGAAGAGAAGCGGGTCGGCCCGTGGGTAATCCATGACCCACCAGCCACCAATGACCCATCCTCCCCCTTATCCTTCCCTTTTCCCCTCTCATTTTTCTATCTTCTCTTTTCTTTCTTTCTCTTTTCTCTCTAAGTAAAAAGCAAGACCCAACATCCCCTCTCTTCATTTCTCTAGCATCAATTGGCGTTTGGGAACTAGTTTAACTCGAGAATCATCACCGTCTTCATCTCTTTGTCACCATATCGAAGAATCAAAGTCATAGTGCTAGGTTTCTATCCATTTTGACCTAATTTCGGGTTTTAGCTCAAGGAGGAGTTTTGGTAAGTCAAATTCATCTCATTTGTGCCTACTTATGTTTGTTTATGCATTTCTAGTCATCTTGAACATTTACAAGTCCTAAATCGGCTCAAATCGTGTTTTGGGTCAAATTAGGGTTTGTTTAGGGTTTGAAGGTTTTGGGTGTGATTTTGATGTTTTGGTCGAATTTGTGGATTGGGTTATGATTACTTATGGTTAATGGTGTTTATTTATGCTTCAAATTAAGTTACAAGTCTCTTCAAATCGATTTGGGTTGGTTTGGGTCGAATTGGGGGTTTTTGGTTTAGGTTTCCTGCATATGCTGGTGCTGCTGCTACTTCTGGTCAGTTTTGGGCCACTGCGGCGCAGTGGGAGGGCATAGTCCCCACTGCGGCGCAGTGGATTCCCCACTGCGGCGCAGTGGGAGGCATAGTCCCCACTGCGGCGCAGTGGGAGGGCATAGTCCCCACTGCGGCGCAGTGGAGGGCATAGTCCCCACTGCGGCGCAGTGGGAGGGCATAGTCCCCACTGCGGCGCAGTGGAGGGCATAGTCCCCACTGCGGCGCAGTGGGAGGGCATAGTCCCCACTGCGGCGCAGTGGAGGGCATAGTCCCCACTGCGGCGCAGTGGGAGGGCATAGTCCCCACTGCGGCGCAGTGGAGGGCATAGTCCCCACTGCGGCGCAGTGGGAGGGCATAGTCCCCACTGCGGCGCAGTGGAGGGCATAGTCCCCACTGCGGCGCAGTGGGAGGGCATAGTCCCCACTGCGGCGCAGTGGGAGGCATAGTCCCCACTGCGGCGCAGTGGAGGGCATAGTCCCCACTGCGGCGCAGTGGGAGGGCATAGTCCCCACTGCGGCGCAGTGGAGGCATAGTCCCCACTGCGGCGCAGTGGGAGGGCATAGTCCCCACTGCGGCGCAGTGGAGGCATAGTCCCCACTGCGGCGCAGTGGGAGGGCATAGTCCCCACTGCGGCGCAGTGGGAGGCATAGTCCCCACTGCGGCGCAGTGGGAGGGCATAGTCCCCACTGCGGCGCAGTGGGAGGCATAGTCCCCACTGCGGCGCAGTGGGAGGGCATAGTCCCCACTGCGGCGCAGTGGGAGGGCATAGTCCCCACTGCGGCGCAGTGGGAGGGCATAGTCCCCACTGCGGCGCAGTGGGAGGGCATAGTCCCCACTGCGGCGCAGTGGGAGGGCATAGTCCCCACTGCGGCGCAGTGGAGGGCATAGTCCCCACTGCGGCGCAGTGGGAGGGCATAGTCCCCACTGCGGCGCAGTGGAGGGCATAGTCCCCACTGCGGCGCAGTGGGAGGGCATAGTCCCCACTGCGGCGCAGTGGAGGCATAGTCCCCACTGCGGCGCAGTGGAGGCATAGTCCCCACTGCGGCGCAGTGGAGGGCATAGTCCCCACTGCGGCGCAGTGGGAGGGCATAGTCCCCACTGCGGCGCAGTGGGAGGCATAGTCCCCACTGCGGCGCAGTGGAGGGCATAGTCCCCACTGCGGCGCAGTGGGAGGGCATAGTCCCCACTGCGGCGCAGTGGAGGCATAGTCCCCACTGCGGCGCAGTGGGAGGGCATAGTCCCCACTGCGGCGCAGTGGAGGGCATAGTCCCCACTGCGGCGCAGTGGGAGGCATAGTCCCCACTGCGGCGCAGTGGGAGGGCATAGTCCCCACTGCGGCGCAGTGGGAGGCATAGTCCCCACTGCGGCGCAGTGGGAGGGCATAGTCCCCACTGCGGCGCAGTGGGAGGGCATAGTCCCCACTGCGGCGCAGTGGAGGCATAGTCCCCACTGCGGCGCAGTGGGAGGGCATAGTCCCCACTGCGGCGCAGTGGAGGGCATAGTCCCCACTGCGGCGCAGTGGAGGGCATAGTCCCCACTGCGGCGCAGTGGAGGCATAGTCCCCACTGCGGCGCAGTGGGAGGGCATAGTCCCCACTGCGGCGCAGTGGAGGGCATAGTCCCCACTGCGGCGCAGTGGGAGGGCATAGTCCCCACTGCGGCGCAGTGGAGGCATAGTCCCCACTGCGGCGCAGTGGGAGGGCATAGTCCCCACTGCGGCGCAGTGGAGGGCATAGTCCCCACTGCGGCGCAGTGGGAGGGCATAGTCCCCACTGCGGCGCAGTGGAGGGCATAGTCCCCACTGCGGCGCAGTGGGAGGGCATAGTCCCAACTGTGGATGTAACATCCGCGAATTTTGACTCGTTGACTTTACATGTAATATGACTAACAATATAGATTAATAAAGTATTCGGGTCGTTTTGGTGATTAAATGGCAATGTGGAAGTTATTTGGGTCGTTTCGTGAATTAAATGACATTGTGTGATTCGAGTCGATAACACGTTTTGATGGGTGTTTAAATGTGTAACGATTGTATTTTGGCGGGAGAAGAGAAGCGGGTCGGCCCGTGGGTAATCCATGACCCACCAGCCACCAATGACCCATCCTCCCCCTTATCCTTCCCTTTTCCCCTCTCATTTTTCTATCTTCTCTTTTCTTTCTTTCTCTTTTCTCTCTAAGTAAAAAGCAAGACCCAACATCCCCTCTCTTCATTTCTCTAGCATCAATTGGCGTTTGGGAACTAGTTTAACTCGAGAATCATCACCGTCTTCATCTCTTTGTCACCATATCGAAGAATCAAAGTCATAGTGCTAGGTTTCTATCCATTTTGACCTAATTTCGGGTTTTAGCTCAAGGAGGAGTTTTGGTAAGTCAAATTCATCTCATTTGTGCCTACTTATGTTTGTTTATGCATTTCTAGTCATCTTGAACATTTACAAGTCCTAAATCGGCTCAAATCGTGTTTTGGGTCAAATTAGGGTTTGTTTAGGGTTTGAAGGTTTTGGGTGTGATTTTGATGTTTTGGTCGAATTTGTGGATTGGGTTATGATTACTTATGGTTAATGGTGTTTATTTATGCTTCAAATTAAGTTACAAGTCTCTTCAAATCGATTTGGGTTGGTTTGGGTCGAATTGGGGGTTTTTGGTTTAGGTTTCCTGCATATGCTGGTGCTGCTGCTACTTCTGGTCAGTTTTGGGCCACTGCGGCGCAGTGGGAGGGCATAGTCCCCACTGCGGCGCAGTGGATTCCCTCACTGCGGCGCAGTGCTCTGTCTTGGGTCCTGGTTCAGTTTGGCCACTGCGGCGCAGTGGACATAGTCCCACTGCGGCGCAGTGGATTTCCTCGGCCATTTTTGCTTCTTAGCCCACTGCGGCGCAGTGGGCATATTCCTTGCTCACTGCGGCGCAGTGCTCTGTCTTGGGTCCTGGTTCAGTTTGGCCACTGCGGCGCAGTGGACATAGTTCTGGTCCACTGCGGCGCAGTGGATAGTCACGGTGTTTTTATGCGTGTCGCTTTTCAACTTGTTTGAGATTGTATAGTTGACGTGGCGGTATTATGATGGATAATTATAGGTTGTGGACGTGTGGACCCCATTACTCGTTTGCAATCCTTTGCTAGCTTCTTTGCCAATCAAGGTGAGTTTCGTATCTCCCTACCCGCTTGGGATTCGGGCTGAAAAGTGTAAACCTGGCTTGTTTACTTGTATTTATTGATGTATTAATTGTTTGACTTGATTGTTGGATTGATGTGGCGTATCCTTTCGTTTGATTGACTTGGGTTGTGTTTCGTTAAGTATTACTTATACATTAGGATAGACGTACATACATGGAAGTCGGTTATGCCTTCCTTTGGGTTTTAGATGTGGTGGGAAGGCTGCGGGTGACCCTATACATAAGCATCTAGAACTCGATGAAAGTAAAATCCTCCGAAGTGTATGTACGCGTTGTTTAGAGTGATTGATGGATATTGGGAATGTGTTGGGATGTTCATATACGCTTTGTTATACTTGACTTGTGCGGTGCACACTCAAACATACTTTTATTGTTGCATTGATGACGTTATTGATACGCATTTGATATACATCATGGTCTTACATACGTACGGCTCATGATCTGACGTTAATAATTCGCGTACTCATTTATTATGCGATGTTGCTTTACCCCATATGATCTTGTAGTGATTTGATATTGTGATTAGGGTAGTGTACATACAGGGTAGACGACGATACCTTTAGTGGATTATAGATGTGGTGGGAAGGCTGCGGGTGACCCTATATATAAGCATCTATGATTCCTTAAAAGTAAAGTCGTATGAAATGTATGTGAAATGTAATTATGGTTGATTCTAGTAAAGGATTGAGATATATATATTATTGTGAATATTATTACTATTTAGGATGGACGTGCATACATGGAAGTCGGTTACGCCTTCAAAGAGTTCTAGATGTGGTGGGAAGGCTGCGGGTGACCCTATATATAAGCATCTAGAGCTTGATGAAAGCAGAATCCTCCTAAGTGTATGTGCGTGTAGTTTATTTTTGAGTTAATTATCGATGGTTGACGATTGTTGAATTGTGGTTGGTGTTTATTCGCGGTTCACACGCAAGCATATATTTATATACGCGGTTCACACGCAAGTATGACCTGTTTATATACGCGGTTCACACGCACGCGGTTCACACGCAAGCATATATATATTTATACGCGGTTCACACGCAAGCATAATATATATATATATTCATACGCGGTTCACACGCAAGTATGACCTGTTTATATACGCGGTTCACACGCACGCGGTTCACACGCAAGTATGACCTGTTTATATACGCGGTTCACACGCAAGTATACTTTGTTTGGTGTATTTTGTGGCATGGTTGATACGAATTCGATATGCATTACAATAGGCGTTATGATTGTTTATGCTTTTGGCGTTTGTGTTGATATTTACATCATTTGTGCACTCATATTTCACGCTTACTCGTTTTGTGTGATCTTGTTGTTGGACGTTACTGTGTTACTTAGAGGCTCACTGTAAGTCATGTTTCGCCTCTATTAGTATGTTATGATTTGGTGGATGGTTTCCTTGTGGACCATTACTACGAACTCACCAACCTTGTGTTGACTATGCTTAGTACACTTTTCAGGTAACCAGGTTATCCAGGACGTGGAGTTAGATTGTTTGCTTGCTGTTGAACCCGGACTGGACTTATATGGATCAAGGATCCATTTGCCTTATGTTGCATTGTACTTAGGATTGATAGCACTCTTTCGATGTCGTGTTGTAAACCTTGACGATTACTTGCTTCTGTTACATTTTGATACTTGTTTCTTTTATCGTATGGATTCACTGAATCCTTTATTTGCATTTAGTTCATGTTCTACATTAATCCCACCTTGCGCTATATGATTTCCGTGATATTCTGAGCCTTGGCTTGGGGTGTTACATACAAACAACATTAATTTCAGCATACAAACAGCACTATAAACAGCTAAAATTCAGCATACAAACAGCACCAAAAACAACACTAAAAATGTTTAAAAGAGGATAAACACAACATACATATAGCACTAAAAATTGGGGATTTAGAAATTGAAATACCTGTTCAATAAGGTAGAACCATAGAATAATCAAAGATTTTAGGTGGAATATCAATAAGTGCAAAATTGTTGTCGTTGATTTATCTAACAATTATTAGCAAAATTGCAATCTTCCACCAAAAGCCTTGTGAAGCTTCGAAACACGTTTTTCTTTTTCCCTCCTGTACGTTCTTTTTTTTTTCTCAAAGCCTAAAGGTTTTTTTTGTTATGGGCTGGGTTCTATTTTTATGTTGGGATGGGGTCATAACTAATAAATTAAAAAATTTAGTAAAGTTGGGCTTCAGTTCGTTGGGTTCATACTCCCCCCCTTCTACTTACTTGCATCCGCCTCTAAAAGTAAATCATCGTAATAAAATTCTATTTTACTAACGTTTTATTAAATGGTTATGTCTTTCACATTATATTGTATACAACGATCGGGAAAAGAATACGGTTGAGCCCCCTTAACGTGAATTCCTGGCTCCGTCTCTGAGTGAACCCAACTATAATGAAAGTAGTAAGTGATTATAGGATCAAAGTTAGGGGAGTTTATTTTATTTTCGCACATTCAACATATACATGACACAGAGTATAAATACATAGAAAACTAACAAACTAAAGCTAAAAAACTGGAGTAAAAGACTTATTCAAAAACAATAACATAAAGAGTAAACAACGTGCAACTAAAAACTCGGTCAGAATATCTCATGACTTGATCTTAACTAAACCACTTTGCACCGAATGCTTTGGAACACGTTCATCGATCAACAGGAATGAATATGAAAAGGGAATGGATAAGGTTGATTGAATTGCTTATAAACACATGGGATAATAAAAGGAAACAAACTTTTAAAATACCTCCGCATAAAAAGGATTAATTTTGATGGCTTGGATTAATTTTTATTAGGATCTTACGATTGGAATTGAAAGTCAATAATTTTTTTTTCCACGCACCGGAAACAATATCTCAATCTCAATCTCAATAATAATAAAACAATCCCCTAAATTCATTTTTAAAAAAGTCATAGCCTTTGGATGAAAAGCAATTCATTTTTATCCTTGGATTACTTTGCTTGCATCATTTACCTTTTTAATTTATTCCCTAAATTACAATACTAAATTACTAAATATTAAATACTTAAGTAATTCATGTTAAAAAAAACACAACTAATATTACTATCTAAATTAAGAACTTTCAACAATTATGAATTAGATGACGTCAAAGTTTTACGTCCAGATATATTTAAAATTGAATACTTAAATTTTTTTTTTTAAAAATATTGTTTAATTTGTATGATTTTTATATGATTTTAGCTTATGCCTTTTTATTTATTTATCTAATCTTGAAATTTGATATATACATATAAATAGATCATTATGTTTATTTTAATTATTTTATAATTTTAAATTTAAAAGTTATTAGAAGTGTGCCCGTGCAATTCACGAGAACTGAATGTTTAAGAACACGCAATGCGACGACGATAGTGGCAACGGTGACAATTGGTGACGGCAGTGAGTGATGTAGGTTATTGATGTAAAGGTAATTGATGTAAAAAGAGGCAGTGTAGTTATTTTAGGAGTTGGTGGATTGATGTTGTAAATTATTTTATTAAAGGTTTTTTTTGTAGACCATGTATGTTAAGTGGTAGGTGTTGAATGATTTTAGTTAGAGAAATGATATCTCTACAACAAATTTTAGCCATCTACAACAATACCTGCATCATGCAGTTGTATTCTGTGCATAAAAATTTGTATATTTGTTGTAGATGGCCAAATTCTGTTGTAGAAATATCACTCCCTTTAAGATATTAGACATGTAATTTGAGAAGATTGGGGGAGGTTGCTCCTTTATATATATTAAGAGAAGATAACGTATATAAACACATGTATTCTTAAAATTAAATTTGAAATACTTGTTATTGACATAAATAATGTTAGGATTAGATGAATTAAGTTTTTTTTGGTTAATAAGTAGTTAGAACAATCTTTTTGAATATAAATTTAAGAACTCAAAGATATTTTATATAGACCATGTATTTCAGATACTATCTGTTGCATTTCGTTAGATATTTGACAAATTTTCAGATTAGAAACAAAATGACTTTAATAAAAAAAAAAGACATAAATATGAAAGTTACGGGTTTTGTAAATTTTCATTTAAATCTGAAAAAAATCATCTCATCTTCTATCCCTCTTTCATATATGGTTTTTGAGAAAAAAATTTATTTTCAAATTCTACTTCTCCATTTGTCAGAAAATGGGTATAAATATGAAGGCTACATGCTCACATTATACTCTTTAATTCTATGGATTAGTACTAGAAAATGTGAACAACTTTACATGAATTGTCATATTCTGTATGAAACTTTAACTATGTGTATTGTATGTAATGAACTTTCAAAATCTATTCGTGGCAACCATATAAGATGTCAATTGTAAGTTTTTTATTGGTTGGTTACATACAATGCACAATGTTTGAATGTTCATTACATACAATGCATATGATTTGAATCGATACACATTAATTCGTTTAATTGGTTAATAAATAATTAAAACAATCTTTTTGAATATAAATTTAAGAACTCAAAGATATTTTATATAGACCATGTATTTCAGATACTATCTGTTGCATTTCGTTAGATATTTGACAAATTTTCAGATTAGAAACAAAATGACTTTAATAAAAAAAAAAGACATAAATATGAAAGTTACGGGTTTTGTAAATTTTCATTTAAATCTGAAAAAAATCATCTCATCTTCTATCCCTCTTTCATATATGGTTTTTGAGAATAAAAAATTTATTTTCAAATTCTACTTCTCCATTTGTCAGAAAATGGGTATAAATATGAAGGCTACATGCTCACATTATACTCTTTAATTCTATGGATTAGTACTAGAAAATGTGAACAACTTTACATGAATTGTCATATTCTGTATGAAACTTTAACTATGTGTATTGTATGTAATGAACTTTCAAAATCTATTCGTGGCAACCATATAAGATGTCAATTGTAAGTTTTTTATTGGTTGGTTACATACAATGCACAATGTTTGAATGTTCATTACATACAATGCATATGATTGAAGTTCGATACACATTATGACAATTCGTGTAAAATTGTTTACATTCTAAAGTACTAATCCTTTGATTTTGTTACTACAACCATATTTTTGGATCATTCTTTACTGTATTATTTTTGTTTTGATTTACAAAAGCCGGAAAAAAACTACTCAAGATGGTTGGGTTCATATCCAATTATTAATTAAATTGATGTTGGTTTGTATTAATAATGTTGTGTACTCTTCAAAATGTTATCATCTTATTGTTGAGTTGATTTTAAAAGAAAGTTTTTAGATTGATTTATTATTATCTTTATTTATAGTTATGCATATATAGTATTATACAACATCAAAATATCATTAGTAATATATGTTCACCCCGCGTATTACGCGGGTTAATAATCTAGTGGATAAATAAATCGATATATTCAACAATCAAACTCCTACTTTCTAGCCATAAAACTAGTTTGGTCAACAACTAATTTAACTCCTAAATTCCAGCCATGGAGTTAGTTCGATGATACTGATTTTGGGTTCAATATAATCCTTCATTTTGTAAATTTGGAAATTAATTTGTTTCTAAATTTCTACCACCAACAAATGCTTTCGAAGCCATTCAACACTCATGTAAGTTCAACATAATACACTACAGCATACATTATTTCCTGTTAGCAGATGCAAGAAACATATTATAGCTATGGTTAGATACACATACGTAACACATTGATTTGTTATAGTCTGGATAGAATTGATTATCCCAAGTTATTATTCTCTCATGTACGTCGTTTATTCTTTCTCCGCTCATTATTATGTTCGTTGAGCTATTTAATTTGTACATAAACATGTTGCCATATAAGTTAGTACTTGTCATGTGTTTCAGTACGAATCCAATGCGGAGTACTGAAAAAGCTATATAGCTTACAAGAGCGAGCAATGTTGGTGAATTAAGTGCAGGTTAGCCACATAAATTTCCCTTAAATTGACCATAGATTAACTTAGGTTTTATCTTATTATACACACTTTTTTTTCTTCCTATAAGATTCTCGATTTTGACGATGAAATCTGAATTCAAAGGAGTAAACGAAGCCAAGAAAGATCAAATGTAACATCCGTGAATTTTGACTCGTTGACTTTACGTGTAATATGACTAACAATATAGGTTAATGAAGTATTCGGGTCGTTTTGGTGATTAAATGACAATGTGGAAGTTATTTGGGTCGTTTCGTGAATTAAATGGCAATGTGTTGTATTCGGGTCAATAATGTGTTTTGATCGGTGTTTAAATGTCTAACGATTGTAATTTGGCTTGAGAAGAGAAACGGGTCGGCCCGTGGGTCATCCACGACCCATCAGCCCCTTGACCCATTTCCCTTATCTTCTCTTGCACCTCTCATTTCTCTTTCTATCTTTCTTTCTCACTTTCTCTCAAGTAAAAGAAAAAGCAAGGAAACCATTTCATTTCTGTAACACCCCAAGCCAAGGCTCAGAATATTACGGAAATCATATAGCACAAGGTGGAATTAATGTAGAACATGAACTAAATGCAAATAAAGGATTCTGTGAATCCTTACAATAAAAGAAACCAGTAACGAAATATAACGGAAGCAAGTTATCGTCAAAGTTTACAAAGCGACATCAAAAGAAAGCTATCAATCCTAAGTACAATGCAACATAAGGCAAATGGATCCTTGATCCATATAAGTCCAGTCCGGGTTCGACAGCAAGCAAACAAATCAAACTCCACGCTCTGGATAACCTGGTTACCTGAAAAGTGTACTAAGCATAGTCAACACAAGGTTGGTGAGTTCGTAGTAATGGTCCATAAAGAACTATCGTCAATAATCATAATATGCGAGTAGAGGCTAGACATGACTTACAGTAAGCCTCTAAGTAACACAATAACGTCCAACAACAAGATCATACCAAACAAGTATGCGTGCAATAAGAGTGCACAAGGATGTAAATATCAATACAAACGCCAGAACATAATCAATCATAATGCCTGTTATAATACATATCGAATTCGTATCAACCATGTCACAAAATACACCAAACAGAGTATACTTGCGTGTGAACCGCGTGCGTGTAAACCGCGTGCGTGTGAACCGCGTGGGTGTGAACCGCGTGCGTGTGAACCGCACATTCAACAATCAACAACCATCAATCATTAATCAATAAATCAACATTCGACAACATGCCAACAATCAATACTCGAAACGGGGCACACTTGTCAACAGAGGGACAAGGCCGCATTTCAATGGGGCACACTTGTCAACAGAGGGACAAGGCCGCATTTCAACATACATAAGTCAAATCCATAATTTAAAACAACTATACGTACATACACTTAAGAGGATTCTACTTCCTTCGAGTCCCAGATGCTTATATATAGGGTCACCCGCAGCCTTCCCACCACATCTAAAACCCAATGAAGGCATAACCGACTTCCATGTATGTGCGTCCATCCTAACAGTAATAATAATAATAATAATATATATACATATCACAATCCCTTACTAAATCGAATATAACTACATTGCACATACACTTCATACGACTTTACTTTTAAGGAATCATAGATGCTTATATATAGGGTCACCCGCAGCCTTCCCACCACATCTACAACTCATTAAAGGTATCATCGTCTTCCATGTATGTACAACATTACTAATCACAATATCAAATCACTACAAGATCATAAGGGGTAAAGCAACCGCGTATAACAAACGAGTACGCGAATTATTAGCGTCAGATCATGTATCATACATATGTAAGACCATAATGTATATCAAAAGCGTATCAACAATGTCCTCAATACAACCATAAAAGTATGCTCGAGTGTGTACCGCACAAGCCGAGTATATCAACGCATACATGAATATTCAACACATTCTCAACATCCATCAATTCCTCTAAACAAGCGTACATCCACTTCGGAGGGTTTTACTTTCATCAGGTTCTAGATGCTTATGTATAGGGTCGTCCGCAGCCTTCCCACCACACCTAAAACCCTTTGAAAGTAAAGCCGACCTCCATGTATGTACTTCTATCCTAGAGAGTTACAATATCACAAACACATTCGTAAACCATCACCCGATCAATCAAAACTGTCTACCAAACTACAATCAATCAGAAATTAACTAAACAGGCAATCAAGTCAACCAAACAAACAAACAACACGTATATGCACACTTTTCAGCCTGAATCTCTATTGAGTAGGGAGCTACGAAACTCACCTTGATCGGCAAAGAAGCTTAAGTCGAGTAAATGAAAGATTAATAGCGAGTGTTGGGCCCCACACGTCCACAACCTATCAAAGTATGGCATATATCATAAAATCATGAATGTCAACTCTACAATCTTAAACAAGTTGGTTTAGCATGATTAAGTCAAGTCACAAAGTCCTAGACACAAGTACAACTTCAACGAGTAAGAACAAGACGCGTTTGACTCGACATTTTTTAGAAATGGATGAAGTTTCATACAAAATGAATGTTACTACAAGAAACTAGACTCTCTCACGATTCCAACGATAGGTCATACGACTTATTTGGACTTACGGATCAAAAGTTACGACAAACTAAAACAGGTTTTGCTGTACTGGAGGAATGGTGCGGAGCACCATTGAGGAGGTGCGGCGCACCAAGCCAGGTGCGGAGCACCAAAAGATAAGACGTGCGGAGCACAAAATGATCAGGGAACCCAGTCCAATTTTGGTGCGGAGGACAAAATGATCAGGGAACCCAGTCCAGATTTTGGTGCGGAGCACCTGTGCCCAGATCAGTTCCAAAACACCCCAAACACGAACCAAACTCAACCCAAACCCCATTTTTGATCACCAAACCGACTAGTGATGTTTCAAGACTCATTTTGAAGCTTATACAAACATATTTCAACATAGATAAACATAACCCCTATCTTAGTTTCGCTTCATAACATCATAATCACATCCAAATCATTCAAACCCTAATTAAACCCTAATTTGACCCAAAACAAGATTTAAGCCGATTTAGGACTTGTAAGTGTTCAAGATGACTAGAAATGCATAAACAAACATAAGTAGGTATAAATGGGATGAATTTGACTTACCAAAACTTCCTTCTTGAGCTCAAACCCGAAATTAGGTCAAATGGGTAAAATGTGAGACTTCCACCTTTGATTCTTCAATATGACGACAAAGAGATGAAGATACTAATGATTCTCGAGTTAATCTAAACCCAAAACACCAAATGATACTAGAGGGGTGAAGAACTAGAGATGTTCTTGCTTTTGGTCTAGAGAGAAAAGAGAAAGAAGAAGAAGAGAAGGATAGAAAATGAGAGGGGAAGAAAGGGATAAGGGGGGAGGGGTTGGTCTTGGGTGGCTGGTGGGACTTGGACTACCCACGGGCCGACCCGCTTCTCTTCTCCCGCCAAAATACAATCGTTACACATTTAAACACCCATCAAAACGTGTTATCGACTCGAAACACACAATGTCATTTAATTCACGAAACGACCCAAATAACTTCCACATTGTCATTTAATCACCAAAACGACCCGAAAACTTTATTAATCTATATTGTTAGTCATATTACACGTAAAGTCAATGAGTCAAAATTCACGGATGTTACATTATTCCCCCGTCAAAAGAATTTCGTCCCGAAATTCAACAAATCACTAATCGTTAAACAAATGTGGGCACTTAGGCCTCAACTCTAGTGATCTCCACCACACATCAACCCATTTCTTGTCTTTGGCTACTTCATAATGAAGTCATTACAATTTGTTTTCCTTCAAATCTCTCTCCCGTCTTTCACTACACGCTTATTCGCATCATAGAAGCCTATAAGGGTTTTGACTATGCGCGCGACGTTAAGTAGTTAAGCATATACGAAATTTAAGTTATCGAAATGGAACAAGCCGGATAAGTCACTCGGAGAAACCTCGGGAGACTCAAGATTATCAGAGATGACGTTAGTTTTCAGATTCTTAAGACGGTAGCTCTAAGGACACTTGAGTTTGACAATTTGCATGAAACCCTAAAATCCTACCGTTAGATATTTTTTGCATCAGTAACCCTACTACACAATTAAGAATCATATTAACCGTTGCATTCAGATTTTACTCACTTTATCGCCAGGAACCTTAACATCATAGAGCACAACGTACGTGAAGAGTTTGTCGTCTTCTAGGGTTAAGATGTACACACGGGGTATTTGACCAAATTTGGTTAGTGAGTCGTTAAACACCCGAAATCTTAAACATATAATTCCAAAACACACGAACGAGCATAATTCAAGGGAGTAACGTTAGGATAAACGAGGTCATAGTCGGTTTTGATATCGAATAGTGCCATAACATCATAGCCGTGAAGAGAAAGGTACCTTAACCAACGTTTGGATCATTTTGGCCTCCATTTCCAATTCCCGCAAAAGCTCGGCCACGAGGATGAACTTGATGGCCTTGTTGGCCACGGTTTTGGTTCGGCCCAGTAATTTGGAGTTGATTCGGATGGACCGCCACTTCAACTTGTTGTCCGATCCATTGCGGACAATTATTTCGGTAGTGATCAGGGCTTCCACATTTAAAGCACGTACCCCATGGAAAGTCGCCTTGAGGATGAATGGTTTGAAGAGGTACTATATTCAATGGTGCCGTTTTCGGGGCTCCACAATCTCTCGCCAAATGTCCAAGTTGATTACAATTGAGGCAGGCTCCACATTGGGTATTAGTGGGATGATGCTTGTTACAATTGTTACAAAAAGGATGAGGTCCCTTGTAAGGCCTCCTCGCCAGTCCCATTGCCGCCCTGAATCTACCCTTATTATGGCCATTGGGGTTAAACCCACTCGCCTTCCTTGCCTCACTAGATTCTCCCATTTCCTTTCTCTTGTTTGTTGAGGAGTTACTCAAAACACCGCTCCTTAACAAGTCTTCAGTCACACTACCGGCTCGGTTGACAGCATCGGCCAGGGAAGTAGGCATGTTAGAATTCACATAAGATCGGACTTGAGGATTCAAGCCCAATACGAATTTCTCGATGGCTCGAGACTCGGAATCCACCAAGTGAGGAATGAGGGTAGACAACTCTTGAAATCGTCTAACATAGCTCTTGTAATCGGCTCCCTCCATATTGAGATTAGCAAACTCAATGGTCAAGTTTTGTAGTTCATAGGGAGGACAAAACTTTTCCTTCACCTTGTTCTTGAAATCGATCCATTCCAAGTTATAAGTCCGCCCAAAGTTATCTCCTGGTTCCACCAACTCAAGGCGTCATTTTTAAACATGCCGGATGCATAAGAAATCCGGTCGTCATATGTGCAATGACTTCTTTCAATCACTGCCTCGATCTCCTCAAACCACCTTATACACTCAGTGGGACCGCCTCTTCCATTAAACTCCGGTGCCCCACAGCTTTTGAAGTCCTTAAATATACATCCCTATCGGTATCCCCCGTATTGATTATACATGGGTATACGGTTATCAACTCTCACTGGTTCCTCTTCTTCGTTTTCTACGTCCTGAGGTTGAGCATGTTCATTATTCACATTCTCTGGGGCTTCATCGTTTTGAGGCCCATTGTTTTGCCTAAGACTCGCCGTGACTTGAGCAATTATGGTCGGCATGATATTGGCGACCGTTTGAGCGATCACCTCAGCCAAGTTTGGCTCAGGAACTTCACCACGACCCCTTCCTTGGCCTCTACCACGACCTCCTTGTACCTCCGGTTGAGCTTCCAGTTGAGGTTCTTCCGGTTCAGCCCGATTGTTCGTTCCGGTTCTCCTTGGTCTCACCATTTCTATAAAGCAAGTGACACGTTGACCCGAGAGTTAGTCTCAAATGCTCACATGTTAGTCACACAAGTAGTCAATGCTCTCATACTGATACCACATACTCATTTCATATCATTAAGCTAAGGCAAGAGTGCTAGAATCCTATGAGATTGTTACTTAGCATATTATCATGTCAATTTCCTTACGATCGTTCATTATTAATTCAAGTAATCAAGCTCAATACATCATATAATCAAGCAATTAACACAAATGGGTTAAGTATAATCTGAATTCGATATGCCCTCTAGTTATTGACCAGGTATGTATACAGGGTGTACCAACGGCTAACCCTCCACCCAATCAACTTCCATTAAGCATATCGGTTCCCTATTATACACTAAGCCAGGCAACTAACACGAATGATTCAAGGTATAATCTGAATTCGATATGCTTTCTAGTTATTGATCGGGTATGTATACAGGGTGTACCAACGGCTAACCCTCCACCCAATCAACTTCCATTAAGCATATCGGTTCCTTATTATACTCTAAGTCATGCATGCGCAATCCATGATGTCATTAACTTGTTATAATGTTGGGCGACCATAAAAGAGTTGATCGGGTTCTTTTAGGGTTGCCACAATATTATACTAAGTTAATAACATAACTTCATTTTGCTCTAAAGCATCCAACAAACATCAATCAGTAGCAACAATCCATAATAATGACAATCCATTTCAATCAATGCACACATTAACCATATTGTACCCATTCCACATTCATCACGTTGAATTTAAGCCATCACATAAGTGGTCTTAACTACGAACTCACAATATACACTTTCTAGGGTTCACAGAATTCACGTTGCACATAAATTTCCTAACCATGCATGCTATATGAAGAGTTTTAACTTAAGCCGTAGTCTAGGTCAAACCGCCTAATTCTCTACGACCACGCATGGGCCACCATTCTGTAACACCCCAAGCCAAGGCTCAGAATATCACGGAAATCATATAGCACAAGGTGGAATTAATGTAGAACATGAACTAAATGCAAATAAAGGATTCTGTGAATCCTTACAATAAAAGAAACCAGTAACGAAATATAACGGAAGCAAGTTATCGTCAAAGTTTACAAAGCGACATCAAAAGAAAGCTATCAATCCTAAGTACAATGCAACATAAGGCAAATGGATCCTTGATCCATATAAGTCCAGTCCGGGTTCGACAGCAAGCAAACAAATCAAACTCCACGCTCTGGATAACCTGGTTACCTGAAAAGTGTACTAAGCATAGTCAACACAAGGTTGGTGAGTTCGTAGTAATGGTCCATAAAGAACTATCGTCAATAATCATAATATGCGAGTAGAGGCTAGACATGACTTACAGTAAGCCTCTAAGTAACACAATAACGTCCAACAACAAGATCATACCAAACAAGTATGCGTGCAATAAGAGTGCACAAGGATGTAAATATCAATACAAACGCCAGAACATAATCAATCATAATGCCTGTTATAATACATATCGAATTCGTATCAACCATGTCACAAAATACACCAAACAGAGTATACTTGCGTGTGAACCGCGTGCGTGTGAACCGCGTGCGTGTGAACCGCACATTCAACAATCAACAACCATCAATCATTAATCAATAAATCAACATTCGACAACATGCCAACAATCAATACTCGAAACGGGGCACACTTGTCAACAGAGGGACAAGGCCGCATTTCAATGGGGCACACTTGTCAACAGAGGGACAAGGCCGCATTTCAACATACATAAGTCAAATCCATAATTTAAAACAACTATACGTACATACACTTAAGAGGATTCTACTTCCTTCGAGTCCCAGATGCTTATATATAGGGTCACCCGCAGCCTTCCCACCACATCTAAAACCCAATGAAGGCATAACCGACTTCCATGTATGTGCGTCCATCCTAACAGTAATAATAATAATAATAATATATATACATATCACAATCCCTTACTAAATCGAATATAACTACATTGCACATACACTTCATACGACTTTACTTTTAAGGAATCATAGATGCTTATATATAGGGTCACCCGCAGCCTTCCCACCACATCTACAACTCATTAAAGGTATCATCGTCTTCCATGTATGTACAACATTACTAATCACAATATCAAATCACTACAAGATCATAAGGGGTAAAGCAACCGCGTATAACAAACGAGTACGCGAATTATTAGCGTCAGATCATGTATCATACATATGTAAGACCATAATGTATATCAAAAGCGTATCAACAATGTCCTCAATACAACCATAAAAGTATGCTCGAGTGTGTACCGCACAAGCCGAGTATATCAACGCATACATGAATATTCAACACATTCTCAACATCCATCAATTCCTCTAAACAAGCGTACATCCACTTCGGAGGGTTTTACTTTCATCAGGTTCTAGATGCTTATGTATAGGGTCGTCCGCAGCCTTCCCACCACACCTAAAACCCTTTGAAAGTAAAGCTGACCTCCATGTATGTACTTCTATCCTAGAGAGTTACAATATCACAAACACATTCGTAAACCATCACCCGATCAATCAAAACTGTCTACCAAACTACAATCAATCAGAAATTAACTAAACAGGCAATCAAGTCAACCAAACAAACAAACAACACGTATATGTACACTTTTCAGCCCGAATCTCTATTGAGTAGGGAGCTACGAAACTCACCTTGATCGGCAAAGAAGCTTAAGTCGAGTAAATGAAAGATTAATAGCGAGTGTTGGGCCCCACACGTCCACAACCTATCAAAGTATGGCATATATCATAAAATCATGAATGTCAACTCTACAATCTTAAACAAGTTGGTTTAGCATGATTAAGTCAAGTCACAAAGTCCTAGACACAAGTACAACTTCAACGAGTAAGAACAAGACGCGTTTGACTCGACATTTTTTAGAAATGGATGAAGTTTCATACAAAATGAATGTTACTACAAGAAACTAGACTCTCTCACGATTCCAACGATAGGTCATACGACTTATTTGGACTTACGGATCAAAAGTTACGACAAACTAAAACAGGTTTTGCTGTACTGGAGGAATGGTGCGGAGCACCATTGAGGAGGTGCGGCGCACCAAGCCAGGTGCGGAGCACCAAATAAGAGGTGCGGAGCACAAAATGATCAGGGAACCCAGTCCAGATTTTGGTGCGGAGCACCAAGGAGGAGGTGCGGAGCACCTGTGCCCAGATCAGTTCCAAAACACCCCAAACACGAACCAAACTCAACCCAAACCCCATTTTTGATCACCAAACCGACTAGTGATGTTTCAAGACTCATTTTGAAGCTTATACAAACATATTTCAACATAGATAAACATAACCCCTATCTTAGTTTCGCTTCATAACATCATAATCACATCCAAATCATTCAAACCCTAATTAAACCCTAATTTGACCCAAAACAAGATTTAAGCCAATTTAGGACTTGTAAGTGTTCAAGATGACTAGAAATGCATAAACAAACATAAGTAGGTATAAATGGGATGAATTTGACTTACCAAAACTTCCTTCTTGAGCTCAAACCCGAAATTAGGTCAAATGGGTAAAATGTGAGACTTCCACCTTTGATTCTTCAATATGACGACAAAGAGATGAAGATACTAATGATTCTCGAGTTAATCTAAACCCAAAACACCAAATGATACTAGAGGGGTGAAGAACTAGAGATGTTCTTGCTTTTGGTCTAGAGAGAAAAGAGAAAGAAGAAGAAGAGAAGGATAGAAAATGAGAGGGGAAGAAAGGGATAAGGGGGGAGGGGTTGGTCTTGGGTGGCTGGTGGGACTTGGACTACCCACGGGCCGACCCGCTTCTCTTCTCCCGCCAAAATACAATCGTTACACATTTAAACACCCATCAAAACGTGTTATCGACTCGAAACACACAATGTCATTTAATTCACGAAACGACCCAAATAACTTCCACATTGTCATTTAATCACCAAAACGACCCGAAAACTTTATTAATCTATATTGTTAGTCATATTACACGTAAAGTCAACGAGTCAAAATTCACGGATGTTACAATTTCTTCATCTCGTCTACATCGACTTGGTGATTTGGAACTGATATAACATTAGAATCATAGTCATTTGTACCTCGTTATCGTCATATCGAAGAATCAAAGGTTGAAGTTCTAACTATTTTACCCATTTTGCCATAATCGGGTTCTAGCTCGGGAAAGAAGTTTTGGTAAGTCTAATTCATTCCTTTTGCTTCTATTTATGTTAGTATACTCGTTTCTAGTCATCTCGTACATTTACATGTCCTAAAACGATTCAAAATGGATTTCGGGTCAAATTAGGGTTTAACTAGGGTTTGATCGTTTTGGAAGATTTGATGATGTTATGGATGGAAATACGGGTTTGGGCAAGTGTATTTAGGTGTTAGAAGGTCAAGGGTAACTTTAAAACGAGTCCATAAGCCTTAGATATCGATTTAGGGTTTTGAGTTCATGAAATAGGGTTTTGGGTCTTGATTTTCTGCATAAAATTCTGCAGGTCGTAGAGCTGCCCAGTAAGGGGCGTAACCTACGCCCCTTAGGGCCGTAGGTTACGCCAGTTAAAATTTTCTTGGGCGTACCTTACGCCAAATGTGGGCGTACCTTACGGTGCTCTCCATTTTCATTACGCCAAATTGCTTCTGTTTACGCCCCTTTTCACTAGACTTTGCAAGGGCGTAACCTACGCCCCTTAGGGCCGTAGGTTACGCCATTTGTAATTTTCTGATTTTCTTGTTTGACCTAGTTGACTTCCAGAACCCTAATAACGTATCGGGCTTCGATCTAAATCACTTCTTAACTTATTTAACAATGATTAAGAGTACTAGAAGTCACCTTATGTCGAGAATCACTTTGGAAACCAAATTAGGGTTTTGCCGAATACTTGATAACTTCGTATGTGTGTTTATGTATGTTGATGTGAATGTACATGATCGATATTTAGGTTTGGACGCGAAGCGAACATCGAGCGACTGTAACTCAACTTTGTATCAAATTTAACTTCTTTGCCGATCAGGTGAGTTTCGTAGCTCCCTACTCAATAGAGATTCGGGCTGAAAAGTGTACATATACGTGTTGTTTGTTTGGTTGGTTGACTTGATTTCCTGTCTAGTTAATTTCTGATTGATTGTCGTTTGGTAGACAGTTTTGATTGATCGTGTGATGGTTTACGAATGTGTTTGTGATATTGTAAATACATTAAGGAAAAACATTACAATAATTTAAAGAGTATTTTTAGGGATTCTAAATCCTCGGTAGGTGGTACTATCATTGGTTTCGACAACAATGATAACTTGAACAAAAGTAAAGTCTTTTCCATGATAAAAACGAAACATCAACTCCAAGTGGCGGAATAGCCTTATGTGAATCCTACCGTGCATCTTACGGACCTGAGATACATGCTAAAATGGGTCAACAATAATGTTGGTGAATTCATAGGAGAAAATAAGTAATTTGCATGAAACCACAAGATTTAAGTGTGACCATTGCTAACCCGCAATGTCGTGTAGCCATTGTTCAAAAACAATGCTAGGAAAAATATAATGTATATATTGTGCTAAGCTCATGAACTGAAACTCGACGGTAGTAAATAACATTGGGCCTCGGCAAGTATTTGATCCATAATACTTGGGAATCCAAATATGCATGCATTCGTTCGACCATCACCGGTCAAGTTGGTGCGACCAACCCGAATGGGGGTGTCAACCCAAATAGTACTATTCATCATATCACGTTTAAATCCATAACTAACAATTCATGATGGGAGGACTTTAATGGGATCAAGCGACTTAGACAATCGTCATATACATAGTTTGGTACTTGTGTTCCACATGTAAAACATAGAGCATGCATCTCACCCAAAATAGTAAGAAAGTGTGGGCTATGAACTCACCTTAGTTTCAAAGTAGCAACAAATAGCAAATAGAGGATCTTCTTGAATGTGTCAACCTATAGAAATAAAATATACTTGTCTTAACAATTTATGTCATTACGTTCCTAATGAATTTTCCCTCATTCTTCCAAATAATATTGTTATAATACATTTTCTTAAAAATGTTTTTCTTATGTGATAATCGTTAGGGTTGTCCACGTGCTAGATGGAGTTGGTCTTTCATGGGTGTATATATATTAATATGATATAATAGTAATAATAATAATAGCGATATTACGATTATTCTCCCACACAACCCATACACGTGAAATGGCAAGGAAGTATGGTTACGTGTTGAAATAAATCATAACATGGCATTCGCGATCATTCTCCCTCACAACCCATACGAGTGCACCGGTTTCCATAATAGGAGTTGGGCAATTGTCAATTAAGTATGGTTGTGAGTTGGAATAACCACGAATTAAAATTATAAAAATATAATATGTCGCCGCACAACTTTGCACCAACATTCTAAATAGAAGATGGGCATGGTGGGTCTATAAATATAATATAATCATATAGGTCATGTTTGCACCCGAAGCGTGCTAAGTCACCGCACACTTTGCACCGATATCCTAAATAGGAGGTGGGCATGGTGGGTCTATAAATATAATATAATCATATAGGTCATGTTTGCACCCGAAGCGTGCTAAGTCACCGCACACTTTGCACCGATGTCCTAAATAGGAGGTGGGCATGGTGGGTCTATAAATATAATATAATCATATAGGTCATGTTTGCACCCGAAGCGTGCTAAGTCACCGCACACTTTGCACCGATATCCTAAATAGGAGGTGGGCATGGTGGGTCTATAAATATAATATAATCATATAGGTCATGTTTGCACCCGAAGCGTGCTAAGTCACCGCACACTTTGCACCGATATCCTAAATAGGAGGTGGGCATGGTGGGTCTATAAATATAATATAATCATATAGGTCATGTTTGCACCCGAAGCGTGCTAAGTCACCGCACACTTTGCACCGATATCCTAAATAGGAGGTGGGCATGGTGGGTCTATAAATATAATATAATCATATAGGTCATGTTTGCACCCGAAGCGTGCTAAGTCACCGCACACTTTGCACCGATATCCTAAATAGGAGGTGGGCATGGTGGGTCTATAAATATAATATAATCATATAGGTCATGTTTGCACCCGAAGCGTGCTAAGTCACCGCACACTTTGCACCGATGTCCTAAATAGGAGGTGGGCATGGTGGGTCTATAAATATAATATAATCATATAGGTCATGTTTGCACCCGAAGCGTGCTAAGTCACCGCACACTTTGCACCGATATCCTAAATAGGAGGTGGGCATGGTGGGTCTATAAATATAATATAATCATATAGGTCATGTTTGCACCCGAAGCGTGCTAAGTCACCGCACACTTTGCACCGATATCCTAAATAGGAGGTGGGCATGGTGGGTCTATAAATATAATATAATCATATAGGTCATGTTTGCACCCGAAGCGTGCTAAGTCACCGCACACTTTGCACCGATATCCTAAATAGGAGGTGGGCATGGTGGGTCTATAAATATAATATAATCATATAGGTCATGTTTGCACCCGAAGCGTGCTAAGTCACCGCACACTTTGCACCGATATCCTAAATAGGAGGTGGGCATGGTGGGTCTATAAATATAATATAATCATATAGGTCATGTTTGCACCCGAAGCGTGCTAAGTCACCGCACACTTTGCACCGATGTCCTAAATAGGAGGTGGGCATGGTGGGTCTATAAATATAATATAATCATATAGGTCATGTTTGCACCCGAAGCGTGCTAAGTCACCGCACACTTTGCACCGATGTCCTAAATAGGAGGTGGGAACGATCACCTAGAAAATATATACAATTAAATGCATGCAATCATTATTAACTCCAAGAATTAATTAAGTTAATTAATTATGTAGCTTTTCAACAAAATCAATTTAACATTTCCATATGAAAGATCTGCTTTTAATTTGAACAGTAGCCACGTGACTTCATGCATTTGAGATGAGAATTCGAAAAGTCATTTTTCATTTTGGTGTTTCAACTCGGCCGAAGTTCATGGCCAGAAAGAAAAACGATTTTTGATTTGGTCAGCCCAAAGTTCGACATTTATGTCCCAACATCAGTGACAAAAACAGTGGTGGTTCGAGATGGTGATGAAAGGTGGTGAAAGGTGGTGGTTCGCGGTGGTGTTTAGCCAAAAATGAAAAGTGGGATACTAAAACTTAGCATGGTCGAATATCAACATTACAGAAGCCTTAGGGATAGTTTAACAACCTGTTTGAGTGTGTAATAGATCTGAAAAGGGTGGCTGGTGGTGGCTGTTCACGGCGGCTCGCGGCTGAGAATCAAGAAAAACAAGTGAAAAACGTTTTTGAGATTTAAGGCACTATAACTAAGCATGGGCAGCCATGAAACGACCTGTAATGATACCTGTACGCTCCTCTTCTCTGCTGGGTCGTCGCGAGGTGGTGGTGAAGTGGTGGTGTGCGGCTGCGACGGGAAGAAACAAGAAAGGAAACCGGTTAGGGTTTTTTTTAAAGAAAAAGAAGGTGGGTTTTGTTTCAGAAGGTCCTTACTCGAGTTCCTTACCTTCCTGGACGAGAGTGGAGTCGAATGGTGGTGGCTGGAAGTCGAGAGGCAGCGGCGGCGGCGGCTGGACGGCGGGCAGCAGCGGCAGCGGGGGTCTTGCGGTGGTGATGGAGTGTTTGGTGTTTTAGAGGGTTGATGGGGGGCTGCCGGGTTCTTTTCCTGGTGAGGAGAGGGTGGCAGGCGGCGGTGGTAGGGCTGGGGAGTGGTGGCCGGCGGTTGGAGTGAAAGAGGGAGAAGATGAATAGTTGGTCTTTTGTTTGTTGTGAGAGAGAGTTCTCACGTGGGTGTGTCTTGGTGTGCTTGTTTTGTCTGCCTATTCTATATTTTAGTATATATATATGTATGTTGATCACGTGGGGGGGAGGGAAGACAAAAGGGCAGGGGTTTTACTACATATTTATAGGCTAGTAAGTGGGATTGGGCGCTTGGGTTTGGGCTGGGCTATTTGATCCGAAAATGGCATGGGCTAAAGGATGGGTGGGCTTATTTGACTAGTTATTTTATTTAGCCTCTTTTAATTACATTAGTTAGTTGGCCCATAAGTTTTTATAATATCATATATATTATTTGTATAAATTTTTAGTTAGGAAACTAAAAATAATATGTCATGTTTTTATAATTCATGTTTTTTTTTTTATAAATTGTATCAATCATTATTATTGCATAAGTGCGCTCTTTAATTATTTAGTAACTATATAACGACATATATTTCATATGGCACTTTTACTAATGAAAGAGATCTTAACTAGATACATATTGTCACATAAAATCATATATCGTAAAAATGCATATTATGGAGGTCCTCCTTGACCGGTTCATCAACCTCGATGAATGTGTGTCGGCATCGTTATTTTATAACGACGTTTGATCATGGTTGACACATAAGGATTTAAATATCACATATTTAAATTTAACTTTCTATAAATAGCACATGAATAGTAAACTTTCTAAGTTTAGCTGACCTCAAATTTGGCGGTTGTCACAGTATGATACATGATTTGATGTTAATATTTCGCGTGCTCAATTATTATACGCAATTACTTTACCCTTATAAACTTGTAATGATTTGATATTGTGATTAGGATAGTTGTACATACATGGAAGACGATGATACCTTTAATGAGTTGTAGATGTGGTGGGAAGGCTGCGGGTGACCCTATATATAAACATCTATGATTCCTTAAATGTAAAGTCGTATGAAATGTATGTGCATTGTAGTTTGATTGATTTGTGATATGATGGTTTTGTGATTGAGATTGATTATGCTTTTGTACTTATTGAGTGATTGATTGATTGGTTTAGTTGTTGGATTGACGAGACGGTTTGTTACGTTTGATTGACTTAGTTAAGTTGTGAAGTATATTATTTTTATTAGGATAGACGTATAGACATGGAAGTCGGTTCTACCTTCAATGGGCCTTAGATGTGGTGGGAAGGCTGCGGGTGACCCTATATATAAGCATCTGGGACTCGAAGAAAGTAGAATCCTCCTAAGTGTATATACGTATAGTTTAGTTGGTTGAACAATTGGACATTTAAACGGGTACTATATGTACTTGATGACATTTAAACGGGTACTATATGTACTTGATGACATTGATACGGGTACTATATGTACTTGATGACATTTAAACGGGTACATTATGTACTTGATGACATTTGTACGTACACGACTCTGATTATATAGATGACTTGAAAACCGCACATATGATTTGCATTACGACTTACATGTACATGTGACATTTGTATTAATATTTACATCTTTGCGCACACTTATTACACATTTACTTATATCTGTGTAAATCTTGTTGTTGATGATATTGTATTGCTGAGAGGCTTACTGTAAGTTATACTTTGCCTCTATTCGTGCATAGTGATTTTGTCGATAGTTCATTGTGGACCATTACTGCGAACTCACCAACCTTGTGTTGACTATGCTTAGTACACTTTTCAGGTAACCAGGTTAATCCAGGGCGTGGTGTTTGATTGTTAGCTTGCTGTTGAACCCGGACTTGGACTTATATGGATCAAGGATCCATTTGCCTTCTTTTGCATTGTATTTAGAACCGTTAGCCATCTTATGATGTTCTGTTGTAATCTTTGATGATGACATGCTCTTTATGTATTTTGATACTTGTTTATCTTACTGTATGGATTCACTGAATCCTTTATTTGCATTTAGTTCATGTTCTACATTAATTCCACCTTGTGCTATATGATTTCCGTAATATTTCGAGCCTTGGCTTGGGGTGTTACAGAATGGTGTCCCATGCGTGGTCGTAGAGAATTAGGCGATTTGACCTAGACTACGACTTAAGTTAAAACTCTTCATATAGCATGCATGGTTAGGAAATTTGTGTGCAACGTGAATTCTGTGAACCCTAGAAAGTGTATTGTGAGTTCGTAGTTAAGACCACTTATGTGATGGCTTGAATTCAACGTGATGAATGTGGAATGAGTACAATGTGGTTGATATGGATTGTTACTATTGATTGGTGCTAGTTTGATGCTTTAGAGCAAAATGAAGTTATGGTATTAACTTAGTATAATATTGTGGCAACCCTAAAAGAACCCGATCAACTCTTTTATGGTTGCCCAACATTATAACAAGTTAATGACATCATGGATTGCGCATGCATGGCTTAGAGTATAATAAGGAACCGATATGCTTAATGGAAGTTGATTGGGTGGAGGGTTAGCCATTGGTACACCCTGTATACATACCCGGTCAATAACTAGAAAGCATATCAAATTCGGATTATACTTTGAATCATTCGTGTTAGTTGCTTGGCTTAGTGTATAATAGGGAACCGATATGCTTAATGGAAGTTGATTGGGTGGAGGGTTAGCCATTGGTACACCCTGTATACATACCCGGTCAATAACTAGAGAGCATATCAAATTCGGATTATACTTGAACCATTTGTGTTAATTGTTTGATTTTATGATGTATTGAGCATGATTACTTGAGTTAATAATGAACGATTGTAATGAAATTGACATGATAATATGCTAAGTAACAATCTCATAGGATTCTAGCACTCTTGCCTTAGCTTAATGATATGAAATGAGTATGTGGTATCGATATGAGAGCATTGACTACTTGTGTGACTAACATGTGAGCATTTGAGACTAACTCTCGGGTCAACGTGTCACTTGCTTTATAGAAATGGTGAGACCAAGGAGAGCCGGAACGAACTATAGGGCTGAACTGGAAGAACCTCAACCGGAAGCTCAACCGGAGGTACAAGGAGGTAGAGGTAGGGGCCGTGGTAGGGGCCGTGGTAGAGGTCGTGGTAGAGACCAAGGAAGGGGTCGTGGTGAAGCTCCTGAGCCAAACATGGCTGAGGTGATCGCTCAAACGATCGCCAATATCATGCCAACCATTATTGCTCAAGTCACGGCAAGTCTTGGGCAAAACAATGGGCCTCAAAACAATGAAGCCTCAGGAAATATGAATAATGAAAATGCTCAACCTCAGGCCGTGGAAAACGAAGAAGAGGAACCAGTGAGAATTGATAACCGCATGCCCATGTATAATCAATACGTGGGATACCGACAGGGATGTATATTTAAGGACTTCAAAAGCTGTGGGGCACCGGAGTTTAATGGAAGAGGTGGTCCCACTGAGTGTATAAGGTGGTTTGAGGAGATCGAGACAGTGATTGAAAGAAGTCATTGCACGTATGACGACCGGATTTCTTATGCATCCAGCATGTTTAAAAATGACGCCTTGAGTTGGTGGAACCAGGAGATAACTTTGGGGCGGACTTATAACTTGGAATGGATCGATTTCAAGAACAAAGTGAAGGCAAAGTTTTGTCCTCCCTATGAACTACAAAACTTGACCATTGAGTTTGCTAATCTCAATATGGAGGGAGCCGATTACAAGAGTTATGTTAGACGATTTCAAGAGTTGTCTACCCTCATTCCTCACTTGGTGGATTCTGAGGCTCGGGCCATCGAGAAGTTTATATTGGGCTTGAATCCTCAAGTCCGATCCTATGTGAATTCTAACATGCCTACTTCTTTAGCCGATGCTGTCAACCGAGCCGGTAGTGTGACTGAAGACTTGTTGAGGAGCGGTGTTTTGAGTAACTCCTCAACAAACAAGAGAAAGGAAATGGGAGAATCAAGTGGGGTGAAGAAAATGGGAAGGTTTGATCCCAAAGATGCTAATAGGGGTAGAGTAATGGCGGCGGTGGGACCGGTGAAGAAAGCTTATGTAGGACCCCATCCTTTATGTGGAAGATGCAACAAACACCATTCTGCCAACGTCCAATGTGGGGAGTGTTTTAATTGTAACCGAGTTGGGCATTTGTCCAAGGATTGTAGAGCTCCGAGAACGGGCCCAATGAATGTGACTCCTATTCGAGCCGTTCCTCCTCAAGGTAATCAACAAAGAGGCGAGTGTTTTGGATGTGGTAGTCGTACTCACTACCGTAACAATTGTCCGCAATGGGTTGGACAACAAGTTGAAGTGGCGGTCCACCCGAATCAACTCCAAATTACAGGGCCGAACCAAAACCGTGGCCAACAAGTTCAACCTCGTGGCCGAGCTTTTGCGGGAAGTGGCATTGGAGGCCAAAACGATCCAAATGTTGGTTAAGGTACATTCCTCCCAATGGTCGTTATGTTATGGCACTATTCGATATTGGAACAGTCTATGATCTCGTTTATTCTAACGTTACTCCCTTGAGTTACGTTCGTTCGTGTGTTTTGGAATTACATCTTTGCAATTTTGGATGTTTAGCGACTCACTAACTAAATTTGTTCAATACCCCGTGTATGTATCTTGACTCTAGGCGACGACAAACTCTTCACGTACGTTGTGCTCTATGATATTAAGGTTCTTGACGATTAAGTGAGTACAATTTGAATACCAACGGTTAATACGGTTCTTAGTTGTGTAGTAGGGTTACTAATGTAGAAATATTTAACGGTAGGGTTTTAGGGTTTCATGCAAATTGTCAAACTCAAGCGTCCTTAGAGCTACCGTCTTAAGAATCTGAAAACTAACGTCATCTCTGATAATCTTGAGTCTCCTGAGGTTTCTCCAGGTGACTTACCGGGCTTGTCCCATCTCGATAACTTAAATTTCGTATATGCTTAACATCCTAACATCGCGCGCGTAGTCAAAACCCTTATAGACTTCTGAGATGCGAATAAGCATGTAGTGAAAGACGGGAGAGAGATTTGAAGGAAAACAAATTGTGATAGACTTCATTATGAAGTCGCCGAAGACAAGAAATGGGTTGATGTGTGGTGGAGATCGCTAGAGTTGAGGCCTAAGTACCCACATTTGTTTAACGATTAGTGATTCGTTGAATTTCGGGACGAAATTCTTTTGACGGGGGAATAATGTAACATCCGTGAATTTTGACTCGTTGACTTTACGTGTAATATGACTAACAATATAGGTTAATGAAGTATTCGGGTCGTTTTGGTGATTAAATGACAATGTGGAAGTTATTCTTGGGTCGTTTCGTGAATTAAATGGCAATGTGTTGTATTCGGGTCAATAATGTGTTTTGATCGGTGTTTAAATGTCTAACGATTGTAATTTGGCTTGAGAAGAGAAACGGGTCGGCCCGTGGGTCATCCACGACCCATCAGCCCCTTGACCCATTTCCCTTATCTTCTCTTGCACCTCTCATTTCTCTTTTCTATCTTTCTTTCTCACTTTCTCTCAAGTAAAAGAAAAAGCAAGGAAACCATTTCATTTCTTCATCTCATCTACATCGACTTGGTGATTTGGAACTGATATAACATTAGAATCATAGTCATTTGTACCTCGTTATCGTCATATCGAAGAATCAAAGGTTGAAGTTCTAACTATTTTACCCATTTTGCCATAATCGGGTTCTAGCTCGGGAAAGAAGTTTTGGTAAGTCTAATTCATTCCTTTTGCTTCTATTTATGTTAGTATACTCGTTTCTAGTCATCTCGTACATTTACATGTCCTAAAACGATTCAAAATGGATTTCGGGTCAAATTAGGGTTTAACTAGGGTTTGATCGTTTTGGAAGATTTGATGATGTTATGGATGGAAATACGGGTTTGGGCAAGTGTATTTAGGTGTTAGAAGGTCAAGGGTAACTTTAAAACGAGTCCATAAGCCTTAGATATCGATTTAGGGTTTTGAGTTCATGAAATAGGGTTTTGGGTCTTGATTTTCTGCATAAAATTCTGCAGGTCGTAGAGCTGCCCAGTAAGGGGCGTAACCTACGCCCCTTAGGGCCGTAGGTTACGCCAGTTGATTTTTCTTTGGGCGTACCTTACGCCAAATGTGGGCGTACCTTACGGTGCTCTCCATTTTCATTACGCCAAATTGCTTCTGTTTACGCCCCCTTTTCACTAGACTTTGCAAGGGCGTAACCTACGCCCCTTAGGGCCGTAGGTTACGCCAGTTGTAATTTTCTGATTTTCTTGTTTGACCTAGTTGACTTCCAGAACCCTAATAACGTATTGGGCTTCGATCTAAATCACTTCTTAACTTATTTAACAATGATTAAGAGTACTAGAAGTCACCTTATGTCGAGAATCACTTTGGAAACCTAAATTAGGGTTTTGCCGAATACTTGATAACTTCGTATGTGTGTTTATGTATGTTGATGTGAATGTACATGATCGATATTTAGGTTTGGACGCGAAGCGAACATCGAGCGACTGTAACTCAACTTTGTATCAAATTTAACTTCTTTGCCGATCAGGTGAGTTTCGTAGCTCCCTACTCAATAGAGATTCGGGCTGAAAAGTGTACATATACGTGTTGTTTGTTTGGTTGGTTGACTTGATTTCCTGTCTAGTTAATTTCTGATTGATTGTCGTTTGGTAGACAGTTTTGATTGATCGTGTGATGGTTTACGAATGTGTTTGTGATATTGTAACTCTTTAGGATAGAAGTACATACATAGAGGTCGACTTTACTTTCAAAGGGTTTTAGGTGTGGTGGGAAGGCTGCGGATGACCCTATACATAAGCATCTAGAACTTGATGAAAGTAAAATCCTCCGAAGTATATGTACGCATTATTTAGAGAAAGCGATGGATCCTGGGAATATGGTTGGAATGGACATATACGTCTTGTTATACTTGACTTGTACGGTACACACTCAAGCATACTTTTATTGCTGCGTTGATGACATTATTGACACACATTTGATATACGTTGTGGCCTTACATACGTATGATACATGATTTGATGTTAATATTTCGCGTGCTCAATTATTATACGCAATTACTTTACCCTTATAAACTTGTAATGATTTGATATTGTGATTAGGATAGTTGTACATACATGGAAGACGATGATACCTTTAATGAGTTGTAGATGTGGTGGGAAGGCTGCGGGTGACCCTATATATAAACATCTATGATTCCTTAAAAGTAAAGTCGTATGAAATGTATGTGCATTGTAGTTTGATTGATTTGTGATATGATGGTTTTGATTATGCTTTTGTACTTATTGAGTGATTGATTGATTGGTTTAGTTGTTGGATTGACGAGACGGTTTGTTACGTTTGATTGACTTAGTTAAGTTGTGAAGTATATTATTTTTATTAGGATAGACGTATAGACATGGAAGTCGGTTCTACCTTCAATGGGCCTTAGATGTGGTGGGAAGGCTGCGGGTGACCCTATATATAAGTATCTGGGACTCGAAGAAAGTAGAATCCTCCTAAGTGTATATACGTATAGTTTAGTTGGTTGAACAATTGGACATTTAAACGGGTACTATATGTACTTGATGACATTTAAACGGGTACTATATGTACTTGATGACATTTAAACGGGTACTATATGTACTTGATGACATTTAAACGGGTACTATATGTACTTGATGACATTTAAACGGGTACTATATGTACTTGATGACATTGATACGGGTACTATATGTACTTGATGACATTTAAACGGGTACTATATGTACTTGATGACATTTAAGCGGGTACTATATGTACTTGATGACATTTAAGCGGGTACTATATGTACTTGATGACATTTAAGCGGGTACTATATGTACTTGATGACATTTAAGCGGGTACTATATGTACTTGATGACATTTAAGCGGGTACTATATGTACTTGATGACATTTAAGCGGGTACTATATGTACTTGATGACATTTAAGCGGGTACTATATGTACTTGATGACATTTAAACGGGTACTATATGTACTTGATGACATTTAAACGGGTACTATATGTACTTGATGACATTGATACGGGTACTATATGTACTTGATGACATTTAAACGGGTACTATATGTACTTGATGACATTGATACGGGTACTATATGTACTTGATGACATTTAAGCGGGTACTATATGTACTTGATGACATTTAACGGGTACTATATGTACTTGATGACATTTAAACGGGTACTATATGTACTTGATGACATTGATACGGGTACTATATGTACTTGATGACATTTAAACGGGTACTATATGTACTTGATGACATTTAAACGGGTACTATATGTACTTGATGACATTGATACGGGTACTATATGTACTTGATGACATTTAAACGGGTACTATATGTACTTGATGACATTTAAGCGGGTACTATATGTACTTGATGACATTTAAGCGGGTACTATATGTACTTGATGACATTTAAGCGGGTACTATATGTACTTGATGACATTTAAGCGGGTACTATATGTACTTGATGACATTTAAGCGGGTACTATATGTACTTGATGACATTTAAGCGGGTACTATATGTACTTGATGACATTTAAGCGGGTACTATATGTACTTGATGACATTTAAGCGGGTACTATATGTACTTGATGACATTTAAGCGGGTACTATATGTACTTGATGACATTTAAACGGGTACTATATGTACTTGATGACATTTAAACGGGTACTATATGTACTTGATGACATTTAAACGGGTACTATATGTACTTGATGACATTGATACGGGTACTATATGTACTTGATGACATTTAAACGGGTACTATATGTACTTGATGACATTTAAGCGGGTACTATATGTACTTGATGACATTTAAGCGGGTACTATATGTACTTGATGACATTTAAGCGGGTACTATATGTACTTGATGACATTTAAGCGGGTACTATATGTACTTGATGACATTTAAGCGGGTACTATATGTACTTGATGACATTTAAGCGGGTACTATATGTACTTGATGACATTTAAACGGGTACTATATGTACTTGATGACATTTAAGCGGGTACTATATGTACTTGATGACATTTAAGCGGGTACTATATGTACTTGATGACATTTAAGCGGGTACTATATGTACTTGATGACATTTAAGCGGGTACTATATGTACTTGATGACATTTAAACGGGTACTATATGTACTTGATGACATTTAAACGGGTACTATATGTACTTGATGACATTGATACGGGTACTATATGTACTTGATGACATTTAAACGGGTACATTATGTACTTGATGACATTTATACGTATCAGCTCATCACATAATCATTAAATGTAAAAAGTTTGTATAATGAGAATTTAACCGTATACATCACACATAATCATAATCTCACTTTATTTATCATTCTAAATTTCATATTTACATTAATTTTGTTTACGATGAGAGTAGGAATTTAGAAACGAAAATGTGGTGTTTACAAAACAGGATATTCTAAATACGAGTAACACTTTAAAGAGGATAGAGATGAACTTAAATAGTACAAGTAATTAATACGTTTGTATGCTTGATGTTAGCTTGATGAATATTGGCAGGAATCTGTTAATTGCTGCCGAAAGAATCACGAGTGTGGCTGATAAATGGGAACAGTTCACCAATTTGTATGCTGGTTTAAATCACTAAATACTACAATGATCATCCCGATTCCTTTATAGAACTACAATTATGTTTAAATTCTAAATTTTGTTTGACTTTCTGGATTCGTTTTTCACTTTTTATCCTTTGACTATTACAATTAGTTTCATGTTTATTTTCTTTTTTTTTTTCTTCTCAATTTTAAGTTGTCTAATGTGACGTATAGATTTACTTTAAAAACCATGACCCATACTTGATGATTCATAATTTCACTAACAACTCCCTCTCAATTCTTATTTCTCAAATTCATTCTATAATCTTCCATCTACATAAAATATATGAAATTTATCCTCCTAAAATCAATTAACTAATTCAAATAATTAAGAAGCAAATTGAGGGCTTGTGGAGGATTGGTGGTGACCGAATTTGGCAAGGAAGAAAGGAAGGAAAATTGAATTTCAATTGTCTTATTGTTCTTTGAGGTAAGAAATTATTCTAATTGTTAAATTAAGAAATTAGGGTTCTTGATGATTGAAATTGGGGTTTTTGTTATTTTTGGATTTTTAGAAAAGAACCCTTATGGAGTTAAAAGAGAGAAATTTGGGGTTAATGTAAATGAGTTTTTGATGATAAAACCCCATAGTGATAAACCTTATATTTTTGGGTGTTTGGCTAGAATTATGTTATGAAAATGATTATGAAATTGTGTTGAAATGTTTTGTGAAGCCAAACACCATAATGAATGAGTTCATGGTGAATTTAGTTTGGTAATGAATGAAGAATTGAGATAATGGAACTCATAGATATGTATTGTATATGAATAGGTGATGGTGAAGACCACCTAATTGTGCATAATAGTCAAGTAGAGCCTAATAGCCAAAATTAAGGTGAGTGTATATGCATATGATCATGTTCTTGTTAATAGAGGTCATAGGTGGGTAAATTCCTATGACCCATATGTTTGTTGATTAAGAAAGCTAGTAGGTGGGTAAATTCCTACTAGCAAGAATTGAATTATAAATATGTAAGCTAGTAGGTGGGTGAATTCCTACTAGCATATTTGATGTTTGATTATGAAAGCTAGTAGGTGGGTAAATTCCTACTAGCATAATTTGATAAAGACTAGTAGGTGGGTAAAGTCCTACTAGCACTATCCATGGCCATGTTGAAAATGATTTATGATGATTTTGTGTTTATGATAGATATGAATGAAATGGCTATCAAAAGATAGGCTATATATGTTGCTTTGATGTATTGGTAACTTGATTATGATCATATGTATATGCATTCACTAAGCGTTTTGCTTATTGTTTAGTTGTTTAAATTTTCTTATAGGAGAAGGTAGTAGCCGAGGTAAAGAAGCGGCTAAATAGAAGTATTTTGAAGAAGCGTTTGGGTAAGAACTATGTTGTGTTGATTGGAAGTATTTGATGGTTAGATATCCCTTTTGGTCCATGGGCTCCCAAGTATCCTAAAAACTCGTTTTTTTGTAAATGAAATGATGAAGTATATGATATGGTCTTGTTATGTACTTTGTTAAATTTCAACTCAACATTGGTATTGTAAGATTAATGTCAAAGTGTTAAACTTTATGTTGGTAAAATGGGTAAGACGACCCGTTTGGTGAAAATTTGTATTTTTGAGAAATGATCATTGTAGAAATGTTGGATTGTGTATTTATAACTTGTTTGGATGTCTAAGTACGAGATATTTCTTTTTGGTCATAAAAATGTTGTCAAGAAAGGTTGTCAATTTTGGTGGAACTGCAGGAAGCTGCGGATGCTGCACATCATCCGCCAGAGCATCCGCAAGTGAAGGCGGATCATCCGTCATACCATCCTCCATCCGCTGTCCTCGACCTCACTTTTTACCGAGCCTTCGTTTGAACTTCTCGAGTCCTGAAACTCGTAAATTAGTCTTATTATACCATTATAAGAACATTTCATTTGTCATTTCTTGAATTATAACATTTTGATTTTCGACGAAAATTTGCATTATTTTTCTAAGTACCAAATTTTTCCAACTTGTGCAATATTTTATTAAATGATGTTTAAAAGAGTTTGGGGTGTTATAGCCAAAGTCGGGCTCGCCCGATTCGGTAGTTAAACGAGTTAAGTTAACAGTAAAGAACTCTGCCAGGTAATCCACTTTCTGCCAGGTAATCCACTTTAGCGTATTCAGAAGTCTAAATGTGTATGGGAGTTTCGTGACAGTGGGAGTAGCTCGACACAGTCTGGAAATCTATGTTGGGTTCGGAAGACTAGGGATCCGAATGAAATCTCTCCTGAGAAGTTACCGTTAATGGAGAGTGTTCCTGTAAGACTCCTTGAATATGACGGTTCGAGTTTATTGGAATCAGTTGGGATTGAGGATGAAAAGTCGGGGTCTGTTGAGACCGTGTTGGAGTCATCTGAGGCTCCAACGGGGCCCTCTGTTTGCTAACGAGTGGGGGTCCGCTGCAACTAGGTGTATATGGTTTGAAGACTTGGATTGTTGTGTATTTGTTGGTGAATTGTTTTCCCACAAGGCATTCAAGTGGGAGGTTTTTGGGTTCTGAAGTCCTTATGGACGTTTGTGAAGGCCTTACGGGCCTGCTGGTTCTGTTTATTGATTAGGAAGCCCACATTGGTTTCCTTGTTCAACAAGCAAGAAACCCTAGATGTTCTCCTATATATATCCTAGCTTATGCACAAGGGCGGATCTATGTGGTTACCACGTAGGTCCATGGACCTAGGTTAAATTAGAATTTTTTTTTGTAAACATATGAAAAATTAGGTTTGGACACATGTTATTCAAAAGTTTGGACATATGTAAATTGTTAAGTAAGCTTTTTGAAGGCATTTGAAGTGGATTAATTATAAATTATCTTTATAGATCAAGGTAATGCTACACGCAGTGACACATGATTTAATGGTGGAAAGGTATGTTAGGGAAGATGACCAAAGATATTTTGTTAGTATTTTATGTTACCCCTTATCAATATGTGAGAGGATTCCCTCAAGTTACCCTAACATGACTCATGTTAAGGTAATCTTGACCTTTTGATAAAAATCAAAAGCCAAGATTCAAAGATGATATTTGAATATTGGCCCCTGATTTTTATTTAAGGGTCAAGATTTCTTCAACATGACTTAAGTTGGAGAAATAATTTGAGGGAATCCCCTCCTATAATATATTATGCCATGTTTAATCCTTTATTAGAATTATACACCGTTTCCGTATTCCTTGCTTTCTTTTCATTTTCAATGAGCTATTGGGCCTAATATTATTCCTTGGTTTTGATGGGCTAGTATTTCAATTAGTTGTTTTTTATTGGCTTAGTTAAACTTTAAGTTAAAGGTTTTTTTTATAAAAAAGAGAACATTCTTAAAAGTTTAAATTAGAATTTGATTGTATATGTTAGAACTCTTTGTATAATCTGTAACAATTTATGATTATTTGCGATTATTTATCCATTAGATTTATGACTATATAATAAATTATTATATTTAAAGGAATGCAAACCTATATCATTATTTAGACATTTAGAGATTAAACTTATTAGATTTTAGATGAAGATAAAAAGTGTCTTAATGATGTGATAAATATAAAAGTAATATGGTAAATAAAAATGAGATTAATTATGAGAATTACCAAACAAAAATAATAGTCGGACTAAAAGTTAGGTTAATGTTATGGCAAGATAGATATAACGAATCTTATTTGATCAATTGTTAATAAGTGTCTTAATTGGAGAAGGAATGTTCGATTTAATATATATGATGTTTCGTGAAAACCCGACCCGACCCATTATTGAATACGGACAAAAAAAAAATTTTTTTGCCCAAACTAAATTTGGACACACGTGACTTTCATTCCTGGATCCGCCACTGCTTATGCATTGTAATTTTTATATTGAACTTAATAATAAGTTGCAGCTATGTATTAGTTCTCACACATTATATAAGATAACAGGTTATATTCTCGTGTTCTTAAGTATTTATTTTACTATCCGTTGGGCAACTTGTTCCTAACCCACTGTGTTTGTGATTTCGTTTGTTGAATAATGATAGTGATAAAAATGAAAAGTAATAAAGCGATTTCAAGCTATTGAGACCGAGACAAGACTATGAGTATGAGGTGTGAATTTGTGTTTGTGATACATTATTTTGATGTTAATTTTGTTGTTAGCATGAATTGAGGTCTTATAATATAGAAAGGTATAATGGTTATAATATATAAAATTTTGATGAATAGATATAGATTGGTAAATATGTATATTTTAATGATAAAATTGGGTATATTTGTTATTTAAGATTTTGATTGGGGATATATATAATTTTAGAGGATGCAGTTTGGGATTACATTTTGATATGATTAATTGATTATTACGTTTGTAAAACGTAAAATAATCTAAAAAATGTGTATATGAAAAAGTGATTATTTGATATGAAAACGTGGTTTTAGAAAAACATGTGTATACATACTTTTTGAAAACGCATAATTTATTTTAAAAATGTAAAATTTGTGCAATACCAAACACCCCCAATATTTGGATAGATATGCAATTTTCACAGTAATGACACTTTTATTATCACTAGGACCGCAAAGACCACGAGGACCGTAAGGACCGCAAGGACCACCAATGTCTTTATGTTTCTACATTATGATTCATTGTTTTTAGTTGCACAAAAATTCCATTTATATCTCTTTTATAACTATCATTTCAAATAAATCTCAATATCTCATATACCTCTGACGAAGATCTATCTTTATATACTACTCCGTATAAATTATATGTTGCTGTTACCTTTGTATGTTTATAAATGAAACTAGATAGGTGCTCGAACATGCAACGACAATCTTTAAATAAATTACGATAAAACACTACTACAAAAATCCGTTGTGTTAAATTAAATTATTTATTTTTAACAGAGAGTTAGTTGTTAGTAGTTAGCATTCGAGACACCACAGTGACATCCAATTGGGCAGTATGCGGAGCTTGAACCACGCATGCCTGAGATGAAACCCAGGACTCTCGAAAACCCCAAATAATCCACTCCTACAAATATAGGAAGTGAGATTCGAACTGTGGATTTCCAAAGGTCTAAGACCTTACCAATGGCCACCAAACCATTGGCAAATTAAAGCCAACTTACTTTCTATTCAAGTTTACAAATTAAACCAGAAACTAAGCTGTGTTCTTTAATTTGCCGTTTTATTATAGGGCTAATTGCTTAGAAAGTACCTTAACTTGTCACTTTTTACTTTATTGAGGTCAAAAAAAAAGTGTCCTATGTTGGGGACAAAAACCGGCTAAAACACCTTTGTTGGGCTTCTCAATAGGTTACCAGTCATTTTTATTTTAAATTAATTTTTTATATTATATCATTATTGATTTGTAATGCCACATTATCATTTGACGCCATGTAAGCTGCCACATCCTCTTCTCCTTCTTCACATAATATTTCCCGACGACACTATTTTCCTGCAACACTTTTCCGGCGACATAAACAGCCACCACCACCGCCTTCGTCGTCTAACACTATAATATTTACCTATTCATTCACTCATACTACATAAGTAATAATATTTCAAAACTTGTAAACAATTACGTTGTTTACATATATCAGTTTTGCAAACAAACATTTTTGAAACCCACATGAAACTAACATTTTTATACATATACCAGGTGTATCTATCTTCAATCTCTTTCTCTCTTATTCATACATATACATAATCTCATCAAACCCACATATCCCTTTTCTCTCTCTCCCTTTTATATATCTATAGATCTCAAAAGAAAATGAGATCTGTTCATAATATATCTAAAGAAATTCCATATCCATATCTATATGGATCTATCAATCCGTCTCATCTAACATACATACATATATACACTAAATCTATATAAGATCTAGATTTGTGAATGTTTTATCTCTGGCAACGGTTTAGGCTCTGGCGAGGGTTTACTCTCCTTTCACTTCCTGCGGGTTTAATCTCCGGCGGTGGTCGCGGTGTTTGGATGGTGGTCTGACGGTGCTGGCCTGATTTGTCGGTGGTGGTAATGGTGGCCTGATATGGTGGTGGTGGTGGCCTGATTAAGTGATTATGGCGATGATGATGGCCGGATCTGATATTCAGATTTCTTGTTAAAGATATAGGTGTATAAATTAGAACTAGTTCAGATTTCTATGTATATAGATTCCTGATTATGTTGTTTATATAAGGTACAGATCTATAGTGATACTAATGTATAGATATATAGATACTGATTTGTGTATAGATAAATAGATACAGATGAATAGTTTTTACATTGATGAATCTTTTATTTTATTATATATATACACCTGGATGCCAACTAGGCTGCAATCACTATAAAACCGGCTCCACATCATCTGTTAGCCGGTAAAAACCCAACAAAGGTGTTTTAGCCGGTTTTTGTCCCCAACATAGGACATTTTTTTCTTTTGACCTCAATAAAGTAAAAAGTGACAAGTTGAGGTACTTTCCAAGCAATTAGTCCTTTATTATATATTAGCTTAATGTTTTTAGGTGGAATGTTGTAATTTGAGATTACTACTTATCTATAGAACTAAAAAATGGATAATAATGCATAGTTTGTTTTTTTTTTACGTTGATCGGTTATCACTACATCATGAAATATTTAAATCAATTTCTACGATAAGTTCTTAAACATTGGATAAAATATTCAGATTTAATTAACTTATTTACATGGATTGTAATGATTTTTAATATCTATTTTGTTTAGGTTTATGCTAGAGAATATAGAAAAAACATATTTTAAGATTCATCCAAAAGAGTGCACTATTTCAAGTTAAATCGACAAAAAGTGAATGGTTTCGTAAAACGAGTGACAACTTCATGAAAGCCAAACATGTATTGTATGAACATTAATTATTATTACTAGTAAATACTAAAAAGTAACGACTCCTTATGAAATATTTATACACGTTTTCTACTTTTAGTCCGAATCGACTCATTTTAGTTTCTGATATCAACCAAGTTATCGGTTCAAAGTTGTATAGACCCTCCTAAGCTCGAATTCTAGATACGCCACTGGATACTACACGATCACTTTTCAAAAATATCCTTCAAAACACTTTCGATGTTTAGTGCTAGTGCCTAAAATTGTCAAAAATAAAGGGTGTAAATTTTATTGAAATACGGAGTATTATTCGCATGTCATTCACGTGGAATTTGATTGCCTGATTACATAATATCTTTTGCTAGGAAAAGGTGGTTGGAGATAATTAATAGTAGGGCCGAGGATTGTTGTTGGTCCGCCGCAGCTTCTTCCCAAATTTGCATACATGCATGAAGAAGTCTATAAATTACGAGTACCAAACTATCTACCTTATTATATAAACACTTTCCTAAATAAGAAATATATATATGATACAAAAAAAAGACATATAATCATGAATTTTATGTATGCAATGGTGTTGTTTCTACTAATCATCACAACTACTACGATTAGCTCGGTTTGGTGTTCTTCTTCCAACAATGATGAGGAGATTATCATGGTTGTGGAAGAACAAACATCCTATATGCAACCAGGAATGGTCAGATATATATTTCATTATTATTACAATATTACCTACCTACTACCTACATACATCATTTACAATATAATTAGTATATATGTTCATTAGCTTACTATACATATTGATATACATATATCTTATATATAAGCTAATGAACTAATTAAAGATGTGTTAACAAGTACTCGTATTATATTTTCTTAGCACTTCCTCCCACATCACATATATATTTCTTCGTTTTGAGAAAAAAAATATTTATTGTCATTTGTATGTATGAATTATGTTTTCTTAATGTACCGCGTTCCTTTATGCAGGCTGAGAAGCTAGTTCCACTTGGACGATTCGTTTCAAAAGATGGAAGGTCAGTGACATTATCACGACCTCAAGAGAATTGTGTTGGCCTCAATGGTGATCCGTGTGGTATGTTTGATCCATGCTGCGAAGGGCTTTCTTGCGATGGGATTTTTAGTGGAACGTGTAATCGTATCTCAAACTGCCTGCCTCTCGGTTCTACGTGCTTACCACCGATCCCAACTATCCCAACCAGAGAATGTTGTTATCCCCGTAGATGCAATCGTAATACTTTTCTTTGTACTTAGTATATATTCTAGTTCTAATGTATGCATGTAACTGGATTGCTTTATATATATGTATTGTGTGTGTGTAATAATGCATCCAGATATATATTATATGAACGTAACGCATCATTGACATTATGCTATGAGTGTTGTCTATTAATGACTCATAATGTGTCTTTTTATTGTGTTTAATAAAAACTGCATTGTGTTAATTAGTGTTTTACTTTCTAAACATATATATATATACTTGTGGTAAAAGATCGATAGCCCCTTCAAACTTTTAGATCAGACACTCAAATGTGGGATTAGACGATCGTTTTAGGCCCTAAAATTTAAGGTCTCAATATTTTATATATTAGACTTAATGTTTGGATTTTGGATTAAGTACCATTATATAATTTGCATTGCAATCTGCATATTTTTTATTACTAGTAGTTCAATAACAAAGTCGAACTATTTTTTTTTTTTTTTTTTTTTTTTTTTTTTTTTTATATGGTAATGAATTAGGCCCCAAAAATTAATCTCGTTTGAGGCTTCAAAAAAAACCTTAAGCCGCCCCTGACGTCCATCTATTCGCTGAGTCACAGTTACGAAGCTCGAAGGACAAAAATAGGTTCAAATGCTTTCCAAGTTTAACATAAATCATATCCCAAATATTAAATATATCACATCTACCAATAAATTAAACAAGATCGTAGCCTCTATTTAATGACACATGGCGATTTATTAGAGCAACCATCGTCTATTTAGTCTATATTAAAAAAAACTTTTATTATATTAATAAATTAAAGAAAATATAACTTACTATATATCCTTATATAAATATAAATATTAACAACAATAATAAATTAAAAACTTATCTGTATAATACTGATCATTGTTTCCTTATCATTCTTCAACCTTCTTCTTCTCCTTATCATTCTTTAAAAGTTAAAACTTCCCTTAATTTGATTAAAGATAAATAATATATACACAATCTCTAAAGACTATAAATGTTTCAAGAGAATTCATAGTATGATCAAATTTCGATTATTTTAATTAAAGATTAATAATAAAATTAATACCTAGCTATATATATACATTCTTTCGATGCCTATAAATACTTTCAAGGGAATTAATATTACGATCAGTTTCGAATCATTGCTTTTTAAGGGTCTTAAAGGGGTAAAATAATGGGGTATAACTTTTCAAAAATCACAGCTCTCGGAGGTAAACTATATGAATTATGCTGCTTCATTGTTTTTGAATATACTATATTAATCAAATGCGTATACGTTTGATGTTAAACTACATTGGTATCCCAAGTTAATGATATTATTTTATTTTTCTACCACTTATATATATATTGTATGTACGTATAGTATAGTATATGCATATGATTATGAGGTAAATGTTCATTTGAATCCTTAATTTTTCATGAAACCCAAGGACCAAATCCTAGCCATTTGATCATCTCAATCAATGGCTAGGATTGAAACTTATGCCTTAATTAAAAAAAAAACACGGAGGGGCATATATGTAAATTTGCTTAACAAAAAAAAAACTTTTTTCCCCTTTCCTCCTCCTGATGGAAACACACACACACACAAACACACACTCCCTCCCTCTCTTCTCCTCCTTGGACGGTGACCACCACCACCACCACCACATCCGACCACCACCACCACCACCACCACCACCACCACCACCACTACAATCTGGATCTTCATCTCAAACCACTAGCAACAACAACAACAAGTGGAAGATGATGTTTTAGATATTATTAGAGTGATATTTTATGTAGTTTATGTTTTTTATATAAAAAATGGATAAACAAACCATTTTTATCCATGATTTGTAGTTTTTTTCTCTTATTTTTGTTTTTTATATGATAACAAGTTGTATCTTTGGTTGTTGTTGTTTAAAATTTTTATAATGAGTTTTGCCCACAAAGTGTTTGATGAAATGTCTAAACCAAAATGTATGTACTAAATCAAATTTGATTATATACGTATTTACTGATTGTACAGCCAATCATACTTGATTGTACATAGATCTATTCTAAAATTTGAATTTGTTAAATTTGTGTTTTGTAACTTTGTTTGTGCAATCAAATTTGATTATGTATTGAGTTTTTAGTTACCTGTGTGTTTGTGACTATATGTCTATAATCAAATTTGATTATGTGTTGATATTTTAGTGATTTCTATTTTTGCAACTATGTCTAGAATCAAATTTGATTATGTCTAGAATCAAATTTGATTATGTATAGAGATTTTAGAGATTTTGATTTTGTAACTTTGTTTGTACAATCAAATTTGATTTTGTATTGAGTTTATAGTTACCTGTGTGTTTGTGACTATATGCCTACAATCAAATTTGATTATGTGTTGATATTTTTAGTGATTTCAGTTTTTACAACTTTATGTATAGAATCAAAGTTGATTATGTATAGAGAATTTAGACAAAACAAATGAGTTTCATATCAAGAAACCTATTCAAAATCAAATTTGATTTTATGCATATGGTGTCAAACTTATACAAAATCAAATTTGATTTTGTGCACACATTGAGACAAAACAAATGAGTTCCATACAAAGAAACTTATTCAAAATCAAAAATGATTTTAGGCATACAGTGTAAAAAGCTATACAAAATCAAATTTGATTTTATGCATATGGTGTCAAACTTATACAAAATCAAATTTGATTTTGTGCACACATTGAGACAAAACAAATGAGTTCCATACAAAGAAACTTATTCAAAATCAAAAATGATTTTAGGCATACAGTGTAAAAAGCTATACAAAATCAAATTTGATTTTATGCATACATTTAGACAAAACAAATGAGTTCCATAGAAAGAAACCTAAACAAGATCAAAATTGATTTTACGCATACGGTTTCAAAAACCTATACAAAATCAAATTTGATTTTGTGCACACATTGAGACAAAACAAATGAGTTCCATATCACTAAACCCATTCAAAATCAAAATTGATTTTACGCATACAGTGTGAAAAAGCTATACAAAATCAAATTTGATTTTATGCATACAATTAGACAAAACAAATTTAGTCCATAGCAAGAAACCTACACAAAATCAAAATTGATTTTACGCATACGGTTTTAAAAACCTATACAAAATCAAATTTGATTTTGTGCACACATTGAGACAAAACAAATGAGTTCCATATCACTAAACCCATTCAAAATCAAAATTGATTTTACGCATACAGTGTAAAAATCTATACAAAATCAAATTTGATTTTATGCATACATTTAAACAAAACAAATTTAGCTCATACCAAGAAACCTACACAAAATCAAAATTGATTTTACGCATACGGTTTCAAAAACCTATACAAAATCAAATTTGATTTTGTGCACACATTGAGACAAAACAAATGAGTTCCATCCGCTCCGAAATGGGTGTCCTTTTTAGGGTTTTAGAATGCGTCCCTCCCCCTCCGAATCAAATTTGATTTTCCACGTCCCTCCCCTACTAAATCCCGCTCTAGGGTTTAGGGTTTGAAGGTCGAGGGTTAGCCGTTAGGCTAACCTTACAACTTCAAACCCTAAACTAAAGCGCGGGGCCGAAGGCCCCCGTGATCACACTTCCCCTCGGATTAGCTTTTAGCCCCCAAGGGTTTACTTTTAGGGTTTTAGAATGCAACTTTTCTAAAATGTATGCATAAAATCAAAAATGACTTTGCATTGATTTTTAACATTATACATGTGAAATCATTTTTGATTAGCAATTAAGCTTTAGTTTAGGGTTTGAAGTGGTAGGGTTAGCCGTTAGGCTAACCCTACGACTTCAAACCCTAAACTAAAGCGCGGGCCGCAGGCCCCCGTAATCACACTTCCCCCTCGGATTAGCTTTTAGCCCCAAGGGTTTAGCTTTTAGGGTTTTAGAATGCAACTTTTCTAAAATGTATGCATAAAATCAAAAATGATTTTGCATTGATTTTTAACATTATACATGTGAAATCATTTTTGATTAGAAATTAAGCTTTAGTTTAGGGTTTGAAGTGGTAGGGTTAGCCGTTAGGCTAACCCTACGACTTCAAACCATAAACTAAAGCGCGGGCCGCAGGCCCCCGTAATCACACTTCCCCCTCGGATTAGCTTTTAGCCCCCAAGGGTTTAGCTTTTAGGATTTTAGAATGCAACTTTTCTAAAATGTATGCATAAAATCAAAAATGATTTTGCATTGATTTTTAACATTATACATGTGAAATCATTTTTGATTAGAAATTAAGCTTTAGTTTAGGGTTTGAAGTGGTAGGGTTAGCCGTTAGGCTAACCCTACGACTTCAAACCATAAACTAAAGCGCGGGCCGCAGGCCCCCGTAATCACACTTCCCCTCGGATTAGCTTTTAGCCCCCAAGGGTTTAGCTTTTAGGGTTTTAGAATGCAACTTTTCTAAAATGTATGCATAAAATCAAAAATGATTTTGCATTGATTTTTAACATTATACATGTGAAATCATTTTTGATTAGAAATTAAGCTTTAGTTTAGGGTTTGAAGTTGTAGGGTTAGCCGTTAGGCTAACCCTACGACTTCAAACCATAAACTAAAGCGCGGGCCGAAGGCCCCCGTAATCACACTTCCCCTCGGATTAGCTTTTAGCCCCCAAGGGTTTAGCTTTTAGGTTTTAGAATGCAACTTTTCTAAAATGTATGCATAAAATCATAAATGATTTTGCATTGATTTTTAACATTATACATGTGAAATCATTTTTGATTAGAATTTAAGCTTTAGTTTAGGGTTTGAAGTTGTAGGGTTAGCCGTTAGGCTAACCCTACGACTTCAAACCCTAAACTAAAGCGCGGGCCGCAGGCCCCCGTAATCACACTTCCCCCTCGGATTAGCTTTTAGCCCCCAAGGGTTTAGCTTTTAGGGTTTTAGAATGCAACTTTTCTAAAATGTATGCATAAAATCATAAATGATTTTGCATTGATTTTTAACATTATACATGTGAAATCATTTTTGATTAGAAATTAAGCTTTAGTTTAGGGTTTGAAGTTGTAGGGTTAGCCGTTAGGCTAACTGTAACACCCCGTTATTTTAAGGTAATAGAAAATTGACCTTTATTATAGTTTTGGCATTAAATTAATTTCCTAGTATTTTGTTTTGAGTTTTGGGGTTAATTTAGTTGGGATTTTAGTGGCTAGCGGGTATAATACCCACTTAAATTAGAAGAGAACGTGGCATGAGGGAAAGAGGTCCAGCCATATTATGTTGGTGACTCATATTTCACTATCTATTTCCTCTCTAATTCTTCTTTCCCCAAAATCATTCTACAATCTTCCAATTCATGCAAAGACAAGCTATGAAATTCTTCTCTCTAAATCCACCCATCTAATTCAATTGACTAAGAATTATAGCAAGGGTTTTGATTTGGTGTAAATGGGCCGAAATTTATAAGAGGAAGAAGAGAAGATTGGGTTTTAAGTTGCTTTTATTTTCTTCTTGAGGTAAGAATTCTCCCTAATTGTTGATTTGTAAATTAGGGTTTTGATTATTGAAATTAGGGTTCTTGACTAATGAATTTGGGAATTTTGTAATTTGGGCATTTGTATGAACCCTAATGGAATTTAAATAAAGGGATAAATTTGGGGTTAATGCAATGAGTTTTTATGATGATGAAATCCATAGTGATGGAACATATATTTTTGGGTGTTTGGCTAGAATTGTGTTCTAAAAGTTATTATGAAATTGTGTTGAATTGTTTAAGTAGCCAAACACCAAAATGATTGAATACATGGTGAATTCAAGTGGATGATTGTGAAAGAATTGAGTTTGTGGAACTCAAAGTTGTGCGAATTGTATTATGTATAGGTGATGAAGACCATTTAGTTGAGCCTATAGCCATAGAATCGATTAGCCAAGTTCAAGGTGAGTGTGTATGCATATAATCATGTTCTTGTTATTTGGGGTCATAGGTGGGTAAATTCCTATGATCCATTTGATTATAGAGCTAGTAGGTGGGTAAATTCCTACTAGCCAAATTGTGATTTAGGGTTAGTAGGTGGGTAAATTCCTACTAATCCATTGTGATTATAGCTAGTAGGTGGGTAAATTCCTACTAGCATATTTGTTATTAGGGTTAGTAGGTGGGTAAATTCCTACTAATCCATTTGTGATTATAGCTAGTAGGTGGGTAAATTCCTACTAGCATATTTGTGATTTAGGGTTAGTAGGTGGGTAAATGTCCGTGCTGCGTCCGTGAACCTTCTGTTCAGATTTTACACTTTGTTTACAAGTCAAGTTCCAATGGTCCAAATGGTCTGATTTTGATAAGATATGACTTATACTTCATCTTAAGCTTAACCATTTCATCAAAGTTCGCAATCGAAGATTTTGTTTTCACGGACGCTCTCACGGACTCTCGAGCGTCCGTCCGTCAAAAAAAAAAAATTATAACTTTTGAATCATTTTACCTTATGAGTTTTGGTCGTTACATTTTTGGTATCAGAGCCATGGTTCAAGGGATTTAGGTATTCGATCTTTGCGAGTAGGATGCCTAGACTTGAACCATAGGATTGACTATGACCTTAGGTTTTGGGTGTTCACGTTTGAAAGTGGAAATGGTTAGTAAGAGTGATTTAAAATGAAATAGTTTATGAGCATAATAGAGCCGGCCTATTACTGGTCATAAGCTATTACATTCTAAATCAAACTTACTAAATATGGAAATGATCAAATGTGAACATTTGGGGTATTAGAGACTAAGTTGTGAATTGAATTGTGATATTGATGGCTTGAATAAATTCTCTCGATATGAGTTCAACGTTTGTTGAAATTGACTTAGAGTCATAGTGCACGATTGATGTGATGTGGATTATTAAATGATGGTAAGAATGTGACTATCTATGTATAATCGTAATTGTTTGGATAATATGATATTGTGATAGTAGAGAATGGAATGGAAGGTAAGAAAAGAAAAGATAGAATGAAAGTGAAGCCGAATCAATCTTAGAAATAGTGCCTAATGTTGAGTTTATGAATGACTAGAATAGTATGAAGGTGAAAGGTATTGTCTAACTGTAGCTTATATCGTAGTTCAATAATAATAATTAATTTAGCAATCGAGTAATAGAATATAAATGGTTTGACTGAATTGAATGGAGTTATATTATGATGTGCTTTAGGGTATTGCTTATGCAAGGGATATTCTCATGATGGTGGTCTAGAAATACATGATAAATATTGTCATCTGTATGCGTAGTGTGTATTGTGGTTATTCGGGCTAGAGTGAGTTGTGTCAAATGATTGATTGCCAAAGGAAATTTTCTAATGTAACAAGTAATTGGCTGAAGTTGTTTTCTAACCTCCTTGATCAAAGGCTATATACAAATTGGTGAGTTCATAAATTGGTTTGTTTTAATGATAAGGATGATAGACAGACGGTATTGAACAAGATTTACATTTTAAATGTGGAGTAAGCCTCATTAGAGAGATGATTTAGCCTGAGGAAGTACATGGTTAAGGTTAAGAGAAGTTGCAGGTATGTATTACTTGTTGATTATACGTTTACTTGTAGACAGGAAGTAGATCCAGCATGTCTTTATGTTTTCCTCGAGTTTAAATTTCACGTTGGAGTCATAGTGCATTTAGTCTGCTTATATATATTCCCGAAGCCAATATTGTCACTAGTATGTGAAAGTCCCGAGTTTGCAACGATTATGTAATTAAACAACTAATGCAAATTACACTAAGAATGTAAGATAATTAAGTAAACACGTTTAATCATAAGTAGTATTAATTAAACGGTGAATACATGGTTGGATAACAATAAAAGAAGAAAGAAAATATTGTTAAGTTTTTGCACACACGAAAAACTTAACAATGCTATAATTCTACAACAAGAAGAAAACACACTAAGTGACTATTGTAGAATGAACCAACAGAATTGCGGCTAGGTCAAGTGATGTCTTTTATAGGAGAGAAGAGACATCACATGACAACCCAATAGATGTTGACACATGAAGGTTGTCAACTATCTATTGGTGTGTAAGACTGGTCGGCAGAGATCTCTTTTCTTCATCTTGTTTGTTTCCCAAAACGGTATGAAAGAGAAACTGCTTTGTACCAAAATGGTACAAGGTCACTTGTCTTCGATCTGATCTTCCAACACGTGTCCTTGGGGACCAGTCTTCTTATCTTCATTTTCCCGCCCATATTTGACTTACAACATATGGCGGTGAGTCATTGAACTTATCCTTTAACTTGAAGATAATTGTGATCGCTGAAGGCTCGCTGATGAAGCCTCTCGCTGAGGCTGTCAGCGACTTGACTCAGCAAGTGATCTTCAGCGAATCCATGACTCAACAATCTCCCCCTATTCGCTGAGGAGACATTGCTGAGTATGTGTTACTTTTTAGAAGTATAATAGTTAGATATGAGGGAATGCTGATCTTATTTATTTGACAAACAACTTTTCAATACAGATAGCATTACAAAGATTACAAGTTTTCTTAATCCCATTGTGACTCTTGCTTGGCCTCTATGAAAGCTTTGTCTTGTTGTCTTTCAGGCTTCAGCAGTTCTTGATCAATCAGTTTTAAGAACTTGGGATCATTGGAAGACTGCACACAATACTTTCTTATCTTCATCAAAAAGGCAGAAGAAGCAATTCCAATCTCATTGGTCCTGAAGAAGAGTTCATGACCATGGATATTGCAAAAACAGAACCCTCCTAGTTTGTCATCATAGACTCCATCTACAAAGAGGGTCCTAGAAGGCATTCTTAGATTTAGCAGTGGCTCAGTATCTATGTCAGTCTGTGGAACAGCTCTGAGAACAAATGGGCGCTGAGAAGCCACTTGCCCAGAGGCTGTTCTTTTTACACCACTTCTTGGCTGCTGAGGAGGAGGAGAGGGATATGGATGTCTGGCAGCGCTGAGCAAGGAATCTTTGATTTTGTACTTCTTTTCCATTTGATGTATATGCTTTATTTGCTCACCTGCCATTTTGATCAGCGGCTCATAGCTTACTGCTGTCTTATCCTTGACCAGCTTGTAAATCTCAATCCATTCCGTTGGCCCAAGTGTATTTTTGGTAACATTTTTCAGCGTATACAACTTGGGCACACCTTTTCTTTGCAAAGAAAGATTCATTCCTTGTTGGGTTAGCGAAACCCTAACAGATGTGATCTCTTCTTTCCTTTGCCTCACCTCTCTTGAATTGAGGTAGGCAGCTTGTCCTTCATCAAACGTTTTAATACGCTTTGCAAAGAATTGTTCTTCATTCTTCCTTAATGCTGCCAAGCCACCAGATTGCTGAGCCAATCTTTTCGTTTCATCATCAGCATCTTTTAACTCTTCATTGACAACCTGCTCATTTATGAATTTCTGAGACAGCTCCTCTTCTTTCTTCTTGCTTAATATTTCATGTTGACGAACAACTTCTTCAGGAGACTGTTCATCAGTATCAGGTGTGGACTTTGGAAAGGCTCCAATCATAAATTTTTCTTGTTGTTCCCTTGCTGAAGAGGGAACTTTTGGTGGTTTGCTTGAAGTAACCAATGCTGCTTTACCCTTATCAGCGTATCTCTTTTCCAGGGCAGCATGAAACTCAGCAGTTGGTTTGAAAGTAGAAACATTTATGGGTCTTGCTGCCGGTTCAACAACCATCTCAGCTTCTTTGACTTGCTCCCCCTCAACATTAGCTGCCGGTTCACTAACCTTATCAGCTTGCTCCCCCTGAACACTTGCTGCCGGTTCATTAACCATCTCAGCGTTTTCATTTTCAGCGAAGGGAGCATCTTCATTTGTTTGACTTGCTGGGCCCTCTTCAGCAGTTTTCTCCCCCTTGGAAGCAGCTGACGGACTTGCTGCTTCCACATTGTTTTTCTTGAAGAGACCCAGCATTTCACTCATCATACCCTTAAGACCAGCGACTTCTTGTTCAAGTTTCTTCGTCCTGCTGACAGATTCTTTTAACAATTGTTTGTCAGCAGCGACTTGAGATGGGGTACGAGAGAGGACTTGAGTTTTGAGGGAGGAAATTTCTTTGGTAAGGGTGGTGTGAAAATTTGCTTGATGTTTGGAGAAGGAAGAGATGGTTTGATCCAGCTTGTTGAGTTGAGCAGTGAAGAGTATATTAGATTGGGAGAGTTGTTGGAGAGATGATAAGAGACCAGGCTCTTCGGTGACCTTCGCTGAACGGATTTCATCTTTTAATTTGTCCAGCGAGGCGGAGATGGCAGAGTTGGAGGAGCTGACCCTCTTCATGCTTTCATTCAGCAAGGCTTGATTTCTTTTGAATAAATACTCATTGGACTTGGTGTGGGTGACTTGATTTTTGGTGATCCCAAACACCATGCCTTTGAGTTCTGCTAGCTCATCAGTCACCAAGTCCTTACCAGTTAGTAATTCTTGAAAATTTGAATGAGCCTCAACATGGATTTGAGCCATTTGATCCACCAACCAAGCATACAAATACCCATGTCTATTGCCTTGGCTCTGGCAAATTTGCACCCTTGTCAGCAGTTCTTGTAACTGTCGAGTTTCCACATAATCAAGACCAGGTACATTTATAGCAGTGCAAGCTGTGACAAGTTCTTCATCAGCAGAAGGAACTTTAAGATCTTTTAAAGAAACAGGGTACTTGGAGCAAGGAACCCTAAAAAAATCTGGGTGGTGCAATGGGGGCACCTCCATGATTATCTCATCATCAACTTCTTCAACTTCAACATATACACCTGGCCTTATTCGCTGAAGGTGACACAATTCTATTCTTCTTTGAAGCTCATCATCATCCACCTTAGGCACATAATCCCCATAAAAGCCATCCTGCTCATGAGAAGTTGTGGGTCTATACGAATAGCAAGGTGGAGGAGGCATATTATCCAACAATTTTGGGATATCCTCAAATTCAGTGGGAGGAGAGGCGATCAGCATAAAACCCAAATCATCATCTAAGAACCCACTAACAAACACTTCATCTTCGCTTTCTTCTGCAGCAGCGAGTCTAATTTCAGCATCATGATCTTGGAGACAAATTGCTGCCGGTTCACCAACCTTCTCAGCTTCTTTGACTTGCTCCCCCTCAACATTAGCTGCCGGTTCACTAACCTTATCAGCTTGCTCCCCCTGAACACTTGCTGCCGGTTCATTAACCATCTCAGCGTTTTCATTTTCAGCGAAGGGAGCATCTTCATTTGTTTGACTTGCTGGGCCCTCTTCAGCAGTTTTCTCCCCCTTGGAAGCAGCTGACGGACTTGCTGCTTCCACATTGTTTTTCTTGAAGAGACCCAGCATTTCACTCATCATACCCTTAAGACCAGCGACTTCTTGTTCAAGTTTCTTCGTCCTGCTGACAGATTCTTTTAACAATTGTTTGTCAGCAGCGACTTGAGATGGGGTACGAGAGAGGACTTGAGTTTTGAGGGAGGAAATTTCTTTGGTAAGGGTGGTGTGAAAATTTGCTTGATGTTTGGAGAAGGAAGAGATGGTTTGATCCAGCTTGTTGAGTTGAGCAGTGAAGAGTATATTAGATTGGGAGAGTTGTTGGAGAGATGATAAGAGACCAGGCTCTTCGGTGACCTTCGCTGAACGGATTTCATCTTTTAATTTGTCCAGCGAGGCGGAGATGGCAGAGTTGGAGGAGCTGACCCTCTTCATGCTTTCATTCAGCAAGGCTTGATTTCTTTTGAATAAATACTCATTGGACTTGGTGTGGGTGACTTGATTTTTGGTGATCCCAAACACCATGCCTTTGAGTTCTGCTAGCTCATCAGTCACCAAGTCCTTACCAGTTAGTAATTCTTGAAAACTTGAATGAGCCTCAACATGGATTTGAGCCATTTGATCCACCAACCAAGCATACAAATACCCATGTCTATTGCCTTGGCTCTGGCAAATTTGCACCCTTGTCAGCAGTTCTTGTAACTGTCGAGTTTCCACATAATCAAGACCAGGCACATTTATAGCAGTGCAAGCTGTGACAAGTTCTTCATCAGCAGAAGGAACTTTAAGATCTTTTAAAGAAACAGGGTACTTGGAGCAAGGAACCCTAAAAAAATCTGGGTGGTGCAATGGGGGCACCTCCATGATTATCTCATCATCAACTTCTTCAACTTCAACATATACACCTGGCCTTATTCGCTGAAGGTGACACAATTCTATTCTTCTTTGAAGCTCATCATCATCCACCTTAGGCACATAATCCCCATAAAAGCCATCCTGCTCATGAGAAGTTGTGGGTCTATACGAATAGCAAGGTGGAGGAGGCATATTATCCAACAATTTTGGGATATCCTCAAATTCGGTGGGAGGAGAGGCGATCAGCATAAAACCCAAATCATCATCTAAGAACCCACTAACAAACACTTCATCTTCGCTTTCTTCTGCAGCAGCGAGTCTAATTTCAGCATCATGATCTTGGAGATCAAACTCGCTGCCCAGATCTTCATCATCAACCTCCATTTCAGTGAACAAAAGATTTGTCTCGGTCCCTGCACTAACAGTTTCCGAGACATGTACAGCAATATTTTGGGTAAGGGAACCTGGTGCCTCAATCTCAGTGTGTTGTTCCACCAAGACTTCATCGGCCGTAGAATGGGTTGACTCTAGCATCACCTGTGATCTGGCTGCTGTCAACGACTCAGAAGGTAATGAAGAAGAAGGGGAATTATTTGGGGGTGGAGTTGGACTTTGACCTCTAGTGGGCTGGGGTGACCCAATAACTTCACCAACCTCTCCTACAGAAATTTGAGGTGGCTGCCTGCTGCTCCCGTTTAACTCGTCAACAGCCTGTTGGGAGGCTGCTGATGGGGTGGCTTGGGTACTATCGTCCTTGGGCAGTGAGGACTTCCTAACCTTTGGTTTGCCCTTTGATACACTCCGCTTACATTTTGGGACGTCAGCGGAGGGTGAAGATTGAGAAGTTTGAATTGAGGACGCTGCCTTAGATTTATCTTTGGTCTTTTTAGAGGCTTTGGAGGTCGCTGGGGGTTTACCAGCGAACCAGCCTCAGAAGGCATTTCGGCGTCCACAGCGACCGTATCAGCCACTTCATCAGTAAGAAGTGCTGCCTCCCAGTCGCTGTCTTTCGGGTATAAAGAAGGATTAAGAGAGAAGAGTACCTCTTTTATATGAGCAGTGAGGCGTGCAACCAAGAGATCAGCTGGTTGCTTGTAGATGTTGTTGCCAACCCTCGCTATTGGAATTGTTGAGGCCTTGGGCAGCTCATATTCATTTCCCAATGCCTCCTTGAAGATGAGAGAAAAGATTCTAACAAAAGGCACAGTGTGTGACCTATTGTTAATGCTGACCTTATTCTTCATGTCGTTGAAGATCAGCTGGGCGTAATCAACAAACCGCCCCTCAGCAAGTGCATGAATCATTGGCATCGATGTTGTTGATGCTTGATTGTATGATCCTGAATTTCCACCCATACACTGTATCACATGGGTGAAAAGAACTCTCCAGATCCCAGGGAGATTTTGTTTTAGAGGATTGCTTGGGATTGCTGGGGGGTTCTTCAAATTATAATTGTACCCAATGGAAGGCAGCCAATCCTTCCATTCAACATCACTTGCTGCTTCCACAAACCCATTTTCCTCAGTGGCTTGTGGAAATCGAAGAGTTTGGCGAAGAGACGCCGGTGTAATGGTAATCGTCTTTGCCCCCTGACGAACAGTACCAGTGATGGACTTGGATTCATCATTATACTCACAAGTCCACCAAAACTCTCGGAGAAGATGAACAAATATCTTACCTGGATCTGCCATGATGCAATATTTGGCAGGAGAAGCATGGATAAAGTCCAACATGGGCTTGTATCCTTCAGAGTCTTTTGGCAACACAGAGGTGCCAATATGATTGTTGGGTTTCACAACAATCTGAGAAGCAGAGAAATTCACCTTGGAAGCTTTTGTGATGTTTAGAGGAGTGAAAACTGGTGAATTAAGATATGTGGCGGAAGCTTGTTCCTGAACTTGTTGTTCAGGAGCCGGTGGGTTTTGTGCGGCGGCGATGGGAGAAGATGGAGTGTTCTCAACATTTTGAGGGATATCTGAGGAAGAAGCCATTGATTATTGTAAGAAAGAAGATGAAATGAGTATAAGGTGTTTGATAAAATGCTTGAGAGAGAAGATGAGTAGATGGAGAGAAAGAGATATTTTCGACTTAGAGAGAGAGTGAATAGGAAGCGTGAAAATAAGGTTATGAGGTGAGGTTTTATATATAAGGTATGGTTGTGGGCCACAATTTCTCTCTCCTTTTTTTTGTATTGAGGAATAGTTGTGAACAACAACTGTTTTGGTACATTTATAATATAAAAAGGTTTTAAGAGTAACGTTTTGAAAAATAAAAGGAAACTTTATCCAAAAAGTTCATGAGTGCGCGCCGTATTGTGCAGTCATAACCTGTCAGTCAGACTGTCACAATCAGACAAATGACGTGATCAAGAGCAAAAATCGAGGTGACCTTTTAATTTGAATGTATAAAACATGTGGTTCAAAATTTGCCACGTCACCCACATAGTTACATTGAAAACATTTAGTTTTGAAAATATCCTATGCACTTATTTTGAAATACAACATGCTGGAAGATGCTCAGCATGCTTAAGGCTTTTTGTCAGCGACTTCACAACTAACGTTGGTCGCTGACTACAGTTTTTGGCAACCTGTCAGCCATCAACGGATTTGATAAGTCTTTACCGCTAGCCGTTTGCTAGTGGACTAGATGAAGACTTTCAGCTCTCCATTGCTTTTATTTTGCTTTTTCCCAAAGCAACAGGGATCAACGGATTTGATTTGTCTTTACCAATAACCGTTTGCTATTGGACTAGATGAAGACTTTTAGCTCTTCATTGCTATTGTTTGCTTTTTCCCAAAGCAACAAGGATCAACGGATTTGATTTGTCTTTACCAATAGCCGTTTGCTATTGGACTAGATGAAGACTTTAAGCTCTTCATTGCTTTGAGATCAGCGAGTAAGACAGACTTAAGCTCGCTGAATTAGCATACATGACAAGTCATGTCGCTGATTCCCCATTTAACATTCCTAACTTGCTAACAAGTAATTTGAATCTAGTTTCATCCAACGGTTTAGTAAAGATGTCAGCGAGTTGATCATCAGTTGGAATGAAGTAGATCTCAATATCACCTTTCATGACATGATCCCTAATAAAGTGATATCGAATATCGATATGCTTAGTTTTGGAATGTTGAACTGGGTTGTGTGTAATAGCAATGGCACTTGTATTATCACACATGATTGGAATTTTAGAATATTCCAAATCATAGTCAGCAAGCTGATGTTTCATCCATAGCATTTGGGCACAACAGCTCGCTGCCGAGACATATTCGGCTTCAGCTGTGGAGATGGAAACTGTATGTTGCTTTCTACTAGACCAACTAGTCAGCTTCCCCCCCAACAGTTGACATCCTCCACTGGTGCTTTTGCGATCAAGCATGCAACCAGCATAGTCGGAGTCAGAATATCCAACTAACTCAAAGTTGGAGTCCTTAGGGTACCAAAGACCCAGTGTGGGTGTACCCTTGAGGTATTTGAAGATACGCTTCACAGCGAGGAGATGAGATTCTCTAGGGGAAGCTTGATAGCGAGCACAGAGACATGTTGCAAACATGATGTCTGGCCGACTCGCTGTGAGGTACATGAGTGACCCAATCATGCCACGATAGTAAGTAGGATTCACATACTTACCATCAGGGTCAGCGTGAAGATTATTAGGAGGGGACATTGGGGTTCGTTTGGGAGTGACATGGGTGAAGTCAAACTTATGCAACATATCCCGAATATATTTTTCTTGATTGATAAATATTCCAGAGGGAAGCTGCTTTATTTGTAACCCCAAAAAGAAGGTGAGTTCTCCCATCATGCTCATTTCGAAAGTGCTAGACATGAGAGAACTGAACTTTTGACAAAGTTTTGTAGATAAGGAACCAAAGATAATGTCATCGACATAAATCTGCACATACAGAACATCACCCTTATGCTTGTAGATAAATAGGGTGCTGTCAATGGTTCCCCTACAAAAACCATGGTCAAGAAGGAAGGTAGACAAAGTGTCATACCAAGCTCTGATACCAACTGAAAGTCCCGAGTTTGCAACGATTATGTAATTAAACAACTAATGCAAATTACACTAAGAATGTAAGATAATTAAGTAAACACGTTTAATCATAAGTAGTATTAATTAAACGGTGAATACATGGTTGGATAACAATAAAAGAAGAAAGAAAATATTGTTAAGTTTTTGCACACACGAAAAACTTAACAATGCTATAATTCTACAACAAGAGGAAAACACACTAAGTGACTATTGTAGAATGAACCAACAGAATTGCGGCTAGGTCAAGTGATGTCTTTATATAGGAGAGAAGAGACATCACATGACAACCCAATAGATGTTGACACATGAAGGTTGTCAACTATCTATTGGTGTGTAAGACTGGTCGGCAAGATCTCTTTTCTTCATCTTGTTTGTTTCCCAAAACGGTATGAAAGAGAAACTGCTTTGTACCAAAATGGTACAAGGTCACTTGTCTTCGATCTGATCTTCCAACACGTGTCCTTGGGGACCAGTCTTCTTATCTTCATTTTCCCGCCCATATTTGACTTACAACATATGGCGGTGAGTCATTGAACTTATCCTTTAACTTGAAGATAATTGTGATCGCTGAAGGCTCGCTGATGAAGCCTCTCGCTGAGGCTGTCAGCGACTTGACTCAGCAAGTGATCTTCAGCGAATCCATGACTCAACAGTATGATTTTATGAGAGATAAATTACCGTGGAGTTGATGATGTTAGCAAATTGTTGGCACTTAGGAGATAAATTAAAATTTTGATGTTGATGGTTTATGGGTAAATGATAGTAAAACTTAAGTCAGTTGATGATGGTAGGTTGAACGGTTCCATTTATTAAACTGTAATGAAGATTGGTGTGAAATTTTTAGAATTTATTACTGTAAGATAATTAAGGGTGTAGAGTTTTTACAGGGTGAAGTTGAATTTTTAAAGAATTGTAGCCTTGAAACAAAATGGTTGAACTGACTTTCGCGAAGTCAAAAGGTGTAAATTTAAATAAGGAAATAAGTAATACCAAAGATATCGAATTAAGTGATCATGAAGATCAGGAGGAATTAAGAATATTATTAACTAATTATCTGGTAAATTGACAAAAATGATATGGAAAGAGAATGTAATAGATTTTGGTTTGAAAGAGCCTTAACTATTAATTAAAGAGATAGTTATTATAAATATTATGTACCCTTATTCGTTAAGAAGCATAAAATGTGAAACTACAAAATCATATTGCAGTTATAACGTGACTATAGAATGGAATTAAGTCAAAGGGTGAAAAGAGTGTCTTGGTGGAGAAATTACAACAGGAAGATGAAAAGTATGTAAAAGGGAGATGGTTAGAGGAAAATGATGGTAAGATGAGGCAGTAGTGACGAGTATGTAAATAATGATGATAATGTTTATGGATAATGTTATGCCTTGAAGTGATAGTCGGGTTGTTTAGAAATAAGTATGCAGATAATGATGATAATGCTTATGGAATAGGTTATGACGTTAAGTGATGGTTGGATTATTCGGTGTTGTGAACGAATTTACTGAAGTCTTTTCGGATGTAGTGACAGGTCTTTCTCCCGATAGGCAGATGAAACTTAAAATAAATCTCAATGTGAGTGCTACACCCATGGCAAAAGTCCTATAATGTCTCGTTCACAATTAAGATACAAGAATTGATGAGTTAATTTTAGGAACTTCTGGATAGGGAATTTAATTATCCAAATAATTTTTCGTTGGGGGCTTCTGCATCAATTGTTAAAAAGAAAAAGGGGGAAAGCTTCAATTATACATCGCATGTTATAATTATAATCAAGGATGTTTAACGAAATGAAGTGAGTGCTCCCAAGTCATTGAGATGAGTAGAGTGAGACTTATTATGTGGAAATAGCACGAAACTTGTCGGGTGTGAGTTGTTTTACTTAATTGAAGTGGCATTAAGATAATGCTACAGTGGGGACTTTTGTAGTATTGATAAAATTTCAGTTGATGAATGATTATGTAAATCTTAAAATGGTATTGAAGCGTTTTCGTTAAATGTGTAGAACAAATGAGATGAGTATGAATCAAAGACCATTAGATGCCGGATTTTATGAATGACGAAATGATACTTGAATGAATCTTGAGGACTTATAAAGTTTAAACCATTGAATTGTAAAAATTTGAGTTATAGCGATCTTAAGTTGCCGATAGATTTGTAAAAATAAATGTAAAGGGACCCAAAGTTGAGTGGTAAATATGAATGCAATGATGCATGAATTGATGACGATCACTTGTTAAAGGATGTAGAATAGGAGAATACAAGATATAAAATTGCAAGATTGAAGTTTGTATAAGACCATAAGGTAGCAAAACCGTGGCATTGTCATTGTTAGTATTGAAGAATTTCTATGGAATTTTGAGCTATCACCAAATTCATTATAGATCATTGAGTTATGGTTAAAGTTGTTGGTGTATGACAAGACATGTTAGACATAGATCGGCGGTGTGACTAACTCCGCACAAGAAGCTAAGATGGTTGATTAATATGATAACATGAATATGTTGGCTGTTTTTTTTTATTGTTTATATGATTGTCATGTTATACATCTAATGAACCGAGTGTGTTGACCGGTATTTGATGATTTTGATTACTGCGGTGGTGGAAATGTTTTAAATTGCGCAAAGGGGTTATATTAAGGGTTGAATATAATTAGTAAACCCCTTAAGTGTGGGGGATAAGAAATGATGAACTAATAAGGAATGCGGGAATTGTTTTTGAGACGATGAGTGAAAATCTCTACAAATGTATGAGATTCGAAAGCCCTTGTCATTACGGATTCATGAAATGTTCGAAAAGTAAATGGAAGAGTTTTAAAAGCCCGAAACAGGAAACATATTGATTAGGTTGAATGAAATGCTTGATGGTAGGAAGTGTCAAACTCCCATTACTGGGGAGAAGTGGGTCAACGGGAGCTTGGAAGAACCGATGTTGTTCTTGAGACTACGCAAAAGATAGATGAAACTCGCGAAAGACTCAAAGCGGCTCAAGATAGACAAAAGTCATATACCGATGTTAGAAGGAGACCCATTGAATTCATGGTTGGTGAACAAGTTATGTTAAAGGTGTCCCCATGGAAAGGTTTTCCACGATTTCACAAGCGTGGAAAATTGAGTCCACGGTTCATTGGTCCATTTCGAGTTTTAGCCCGTGTTGGCAAGGTAGCATACCAATTAGAGTTACCCGAAGGGTTATCATGAATTCATAACACTTTTCATGTATCGCTCTGCGAAAGTGTCGTGTTGGTTAGGGTTCGGGTGTTCTTTGAATTAAATTGAATTAGACAAGAAGTTGATTTATGTTGAAGAACCGGTTGCTAATGTTGAAGGATAATTGAGAAAGATTAGCAATAAAACGATACGTTCTTACAAAGTGCAATGGAAGCACCAAAAAGGACTCGGAATATACTTGGGAGACCGAGCATGATATGTTGATGTACTACCCGTCTTTACATATGGCTTGGATCACGGGGACGTGATCGATTTTGAGTGGGGGAGATTTGTAACACCCCGTTATTTTAAGGTAATAGAAAATTGACCTTTATTATAGTTTTGGCATTAAATTAATTTCCTAGTATTTTGTTTTGAGTTTTGGGGTTAATTTAGTTGGGATTTTAGTGGCTAGCGGGTATAATACCCACTTAAATTAGAAGAGAACGTGGCATGAGGGAAAGAGGTCCAGCCATATTATGTTGGTGACTCATATTTCACTATCTATTTCCTCTCTAATTCTTCTTTCCCCAAAATCATTCTACAATCTTCCAATTCATGCAAAGACAAGCTATGAAATTCTTCTCTCTAAATCCACCCATCTAATTCAATTGACTAAGAATTATAGCAAGGGTTTTGATTTGGTGTAAATGGGCCGAAATTTATAAGAGGAAGAAGAGAAGATTGGGTTTTAAGTTGCTTTTATTTTCTTCTTGAGGTAAGAATTCTCCCTAATTGTTGATTTGTAAATTAGGGTTTTGATTATTGAAATTAGGGTTCTTGACTAATGAATATGGGAATTTTGTAATTTGGGCATTTGTATGAACCCTAATGGAATTTAAATAAAGGGATAAATTTGGGGTTAATGCAATGAGTTTTTATGATGATGAAATCCATAGTGATGGAACATATATTTTTGGGTGTTTGGCTAGAATTGTGTTCTAAAAGTTATTATGAAATTGTGTTGAATTGTTTAAGTAGCCAAACACCAAAATGATTGAATACATGGTGAATTCAAGTGGATGATTGTGAAAGAATTGAGTTTGTGGAACTCAAAGTTGTGCGAATTGTATTATGTATAGGTGATGAAGACCATTTAGTTGAGCCTATAGCCATAGAATCGATTAGCCAAGTTCAAGGTGAGTGTGTATGCATATAATCATGTTCTTGTTATTTGGGGTCATAGGTGGGTAAATTCCTATGATCCATTTGATTATAGCTAGTAGGTGGGTAAATTCCTACTAGCCAAATTGTGATTTAGGGTTAGTAGGTGGGTAAATTCCTACTAATCCATTTGTGATTATAGCTAGTAGGTGGGTAAATTCCTACTAGCATATTTGTTATTAGGGTTAGTAGGTGGGTAAATTCCTACTAATCCATTTGTGATTATAGCTAGTAGGTGGGTAAATTCCTACTAGCATATTTGTTATTAGGGTTAGTAGGTGGGTAAATTCCTACTAATCCATTTGTGATTATAGCTAGTAGGTGGGTAAATTCCTACTAGCATATTTGTTATTAGGGTTAGTAGGTGGGTAAATTCCTACTAATCCATTTGTGATTATAGCTAGTAGGTGGGTAAATTCCTACTAGCATATTTGTGATTTAGGGTTAGTAGGTGGGTAAATTCCTACTAACCCATTTGTGATTAAAAGCTAGTAGGTGGGTAAATTCCTACTAGCAAGTTTCCATGGCCATTTGAAGATGGTAGTGGTAGTGTTGTGCTGGTGATTTTCCAAGAGGGGGGAGAGAGAGAAAGAAAGAGATCTGTGTGTGTGTGTGTGTGTGAAGCTATGAAGAGTTAGCAGGGGATTAAGATAACATTTCAAATGACAAAACTACCCCTCCGTGTACTTTTTTTATTTTTAACTGACCATTGATCATTTTTTATCCAAGGGCTGAGATGTGGCCCTTGGATCTCACCAATTTTTAAAGATTTAAGGGAATACAACTCATGATTATGATAGAATTTATTATTAGTATAGATTATTGAACCAAAGTTAATGATTATATGTTTATATTATCACTTATATGTTTTCGAATAAATTACTACATTTGCGTATAGTATATGCATATGATTTTGATGAGATTTATTATTAGTATAGTTTTGTTGATCACATGATATAATATTTATTATCACTGTTCAGACATAATTTCTACTATTAAAGTCACCATGGTTATTACCGACATATTGAACACGACTGCAAAATAATTTTCTTTCACGTCACAATAATCAAAGATATTGATGTTTACACATTTACCGGAGCAACATATGCTTTCGATTTTGTGTTTTCAATAATTTGTGTTTATAAAGAACAACATACAAGATTCAATTACATATGCATCAAATAGATGTATATAGTTTGTTATAAATAAAATGAAATAATAATATAAAAAATTATGAGTCGACCGTGCAACACGCACGGGTATTAATACTAGTAGATTAATATAATCAGGTTTCTTTTTCTTTTTACGTTATTAAAACAATTCTATATACCTTTTCTATATATAGATATATACAATTCGGTCACTTTATTCGATAATCTCATAATCACCACAAATTAACTAACCCTAACTATTTTTTTTCTTTCTTCTTAATCAAGATCGAATTGAATATGAGAATGAAGAAGATGATGAAGAAATCATCATCATCATCCTCCAAACATTATTTACCCGTGGAAATTGTAACCAACATCATAAACAAAGTATTAGATTTGAAAACGCTTTGTGTTTGCAAAGGCGTTTCCAAAGGTTTTTTGGAGATTGCGAGCCAAGTTGATACCATAGTTTACACTTGCGACGACGATCAAAGCCATAACTTTAAGTTAGCGATGAAGTCGCTTCTGAAGTTTGCTTCGTTGAAGTTTCTACATATCGTACTTCCCCTTCCGTCTAGACTTGATGATCCGTTTCTTTTGTACAAGTGGCAGATGACATATGGTACTAGTTATGACTCGTTTGTCTTTATGTCGGCCGTTTCGATGAATGAAACGGCCGATTCTCAAGCAATTAACGATGAGGAGGAGGAGGAGGATATTTTTGACAGATGCCAGCTTGGGAAGAAGTGTCAGAAGTTCGCGGTTGACAGCTTTAAGAATGTGTGGAGATACTTGAATAAATTAGATAAGCTACCATCGTTGCAGTTAATATCGATTAAGGACTCAGCTAACACGGGTAGAATTATTGCCGAAAATATCTCTCAGTTGAGGAGGAATTTGAAATGTGTAGATGATGCAGGAAGGATTCTAGAAGAACATAGTATATATGCTTATCTCCCTCGTTAAAACTGCCGGTTTCTGGGTACGTCATGGAAGAGGTAACTATGATAATGGATGGAGACATCGAGTACGGAAATCATGTGGATGAAGATGAAGAGGAGAAGATATATAAGGAAGCTATCAAAGAGATGTGGGAGAAGGCAGATAATTTTGAATATATTGAGTTGGCTTTTGAGAGATATTATTGATTTCTAAGTTCTATCTTCATCTTTATATATATATATATATATATATATCTTTTTCGAGGTTTGTGTCTTGACTTAACTAGATATATTATACTAGGTTAGTCCCGTGCGTTGCACGTTTATATACATTTTTTATGATTCTCGTAAATTATATATAGTACAAACAACCGTAAGTTGAGGAGAATGATTATAGATCATAAAATAGACGTTTGTATAGATTTAAGTAAAAATGTCAACAAAACGGGAGGTATTAAACCTTATTACAAAGAAAAAATAATAAAGATGAAATGAATTAATCATAGGAGTATATAGAATATAAATTGAATTATAATTTGGTCAAAATCTTTTTCGAAGAAAATATTTTTGTGGTGTTTGTACGTTGTCCTCCTTGTCCAAAATCAAAACTTGCAAACTTTGTTTACTTTATAACTGTTACCACTTGTATAAAATCACTACCAAAACTACAACTTTCCCACCAGACGGCTCATTTATGTTGTTTAGGTTAGATGATCTAAGAATATCTCTAAAAGTCATATCCGAATATTCATACAAATGCTTATGGGCCATTGGGGCTTGATCCCAAATAATGAGTTTTGTTTTATGTATTAGATATAAGAAACTTGGAATTTCTTTTACCTTCAAATGTCTTTCGTGTACCACCATAACCATATAAAAATTTATTGGAATAGAGTCTTGCTAATGAGTTGTCATTAACATACATAAAATATTTGTTTTATTATAAAAATGAAAGGTATAATTTTGTTTATGCACGCTATAGCCTCAAGACTATAGTTACCATCTTTCAAAAAACAATGGTATAATAACAATTCGATTTGATTAAGCTGATTGTGAAAATGACAAATTAACAATAAACTTATAACCATCATATGCAAATGACGACTTGTGACGTTCCAAGTTACTACGAAAAGAATAATAATAACATAAGGTGCAATTCCTACAACTAATACTTTCATTTTTAATATAGCAATTCGGTTGATTAATTTTTGTCTGTAGATATTCTATAATCTATAATATATTAATCCTTAAACAAAAGACATGTTGGATCAAGCGATTTGTATTTGGTGTTAGAAGTTAGAGGTAGACATGTTGGATCAAGCGATTTGTATTTGGTGTTAGAAGTTAGAGGTCATGGGTTAAACTCATTCATCGAATTTGCTCACTTATTATTAAAAATTTAATGATACTTGTAATGTTAATGAAATTTTTAAGACAACCCATGTTGATACGCGTAGTTAAATCTAGTTATAAAATTAAACATAAACTCATATATATATATAATTAAATAAAATATATATTTCTAATTTAAATTGCTCACGTATTATAATTATAATTAATATTATTGTGGTGAATTTTTATTAACATATTAATTTATAAAAATTACGTATAAAATTAACGAAACAATCAATAATATATTAAATTATGTATGTTCCAAGTGATATAAAGTTTATCATTTTGCAATATATTTGTATTGAAAAGTAAAAGATGGATACAAATAAGAGCTTTTATATATCAAAGGATGTACAAAATTAAAAATCATGATTACTTTTTAAAGAGAATTAGACAAAATCTTTTAAAAAACGAAAACTTTTATGAATTTGAAACATGTCTAAGATATATTTGTTATAAATTCTTATTGACCGATTTATGTCATAATATATAATAATATTAAATATTTAAAGTAAGAAACTATATACATGTTAAGTGTAATCTAATTATATAATTAATATTTTTAATAAGTTCTTTGAGATTTTAAATCGAATATCTATTGTGTGTTGCAAAAATAAACAAAAATCTCATTGAATCAAGTGGTTTGTGCTAGACTAGGCTTTGTCAATTCGCCGGGTGACATTAAAAGTTAGAGGTTGTGAGTATGATGCCCATGTGCTGCTGTCTGAATGATGATTTGTCAAGTTTTAAGAGGCGTTTAATATATGAACGACACATAGAAAAATATGATTAATGTCACGCATAATCACAAATTGCTATAAATCTTAAGTTTCATCCTACCAATTTTTGTATAATGATTTCGTTATAGAATTTCTATAATATTAATAAAGAATTAAAGAAAGAAACTGGTCAGTGCCGCCTTCTACGGGTTTTGAGCCCCAATACCTTGACGGTGTATGAGGGAGATTAAAATGTAGACAGACCTTACCTTTACCCAATTAGAGAGACTGCTTCCATTTTCTACCCAAATGATATTAATAACAAATAAATACCAATAAAAAGAACAGAGTAAATAAATTAACAAAAATAGAAGATTTGATTATAGGAAAAAGAAAAGAAAAACCAACCGATGTTTGAGAATGGAAGATGATGATTTGTGTTGGGAATAAGTTACTTAAATTAAAACCCCTAATACCTATAGATTAATGATTTAGCATGCCAAAAAATTTCGTACAGAAGTCTTGGAATTGATTTGGAAGAGGATATGTAATAATTATGATGATATGAAGTATGATATATAATTTGATCATCATCAAAGTTTGAAAGATCTGATAAAATTTCTAATTGAAAGCCCATGATATGTTTGGACAGATCAAGTATAGTGGGTCTATGTATGAATCTACCAATGATTATATAATGTGGTTCAGCAACAAATAAACAAATTCCCGTTTGGATCAAGTGGTTATGATTTAAAATTTTATTCCTCCCTAGGTTCGATCCACACCTCTTTCAATTTAACGTTTTTTCTTTTAATAGTAAAAGCACAACAATGTAGATGTGGCGGATTAGGTGTATATATATAGAGAGAGATTTTTTAGGATACATAGTATAATTTGTCCGTCATATAAATTTTTATGTATTGTTAAACCAAATTAGTGATTTTAGCATTTTTTGTGAGTTTCCTGCGTACTATGCATGTTTGCCTAATTTGCCTAAAACCATTTAAATGGGATGCTAGAGGTTTCGGCTTATCGGGAAAAAAAAATATCAAAGGCTTCAAATCATGACAATGAAGTTTATAGAGTCTCTAAAAATAGAGTAGATGTTGCTGTTGAAAGTAACTACGTCAATATATAAGCAATATTACTTAAATAAATGGATGATAATCAAATTAATTATATATTTGTATAAGATGTTGTAGTTTGTTCATGATGCTATTAACGTAGCTTGCTGAATTAATGATGATTATCATGACTTACTTGTCATCAATATCCGTGCGATGCGGCGGTATAATGGTGGCGGTAGTGATGACAGTGACAGTAGCGATGGCGATATAATGACGGCGGCGGTGGTGCTAAAGTTGACGATTGGTGACGGTGGCGGTGGTGGTAGCGACAGTGGTGGTGGTGGGGTTGCGGCCGATGGTGATGATGGATGGTGGTGGTGTTGATACGTGTGTATGAGTGAGAAAAATGGACGTGAGTGTGTTTGAAGTGTGTTTGATGTGTTAGGGGTGATTAGGGGTATTGGGGAATAATTTAAAAAATTACTAATTTGCTTAAAATGAGGGGCTAGTTAGTTTTAATAGGGAGTATATATATAGTTTTAACAGGGAGTGTGTATATTTTAACATATATATATATATATATATATATAATATATATATATATTATATATATATATATATATATATATATATAAGGGTACCCGCCCAATGCTGCGGTGGAGACAGTGTCGAGTGGCATATTGATATAAATAATTGATGTAAAGGTAATAATAGAGATATTTTAAAAGATAAGAGTTTTAAATGTAAATTACTAGTTCACTAAGGGCAATTGAATAATTTCTTATAACTCTTTTCAAAAGGGAGATTCATTAAGGGTATAATAGTCATTTCAAATGTCCGTTTTTTCTAACTATTTCAAAATTAGGTAGGTTATGTTGGGAAATAAATTCGTTGGATAACTTGTTGCTCACGCCAGTAATCAGCGCCCACGAGATGAAGACACCAGCGAGCCATTAGCACGCATGAGTTAAGATAATTTCGATAACACATCACCCATTTTTGAAATTCAAAAATAGGCGGAAAAGAATAAAAAATAGTTGGTCTTTAAGGGTCACATGACTGAAATGTGGCAGGTCATGTGACCTACTCTATCCTTTTTCAAAAAATTTCTAAGTCTGTAAAATTGTACAAAATTTTATCTTTCACCAAAAACAGAAAACATATAAGAAGGTATATTAGTTGCATTAGTTGCAGAGATCTTCACCCATGAATGATTGACAACCTTCTACATGTCAACATCCTTATCTCAAAGAGTGTTTGTTGTCTTTCTTTCTCCAATAAAAGACAATACTTGTGAAAAATAATTTTTTTGTTGATCTAGAATTTGTTGTAATATTTGTAAAACCAACCAGAGTCTAGACCATGTAGACTCAGATTAAGCTTTTGTATCCACTCATTTGCATATATCAAAATATATCATACAACTTCTTATTCTTTGTTTCTTTATTTTTTGTTCTTTAATATTTGTTTATATATATTTTAAGTAAACGTGTAAGTGTGCGAGGCAACAACTATCAAGCCAATGTTTATAAAACAAGTCCAAAAAATTTGCAAACTACCTTTTATTTTCCTTCTTCAAACTTGTTAATTTTCTTCCTCTAACCTTTACTTCTTCAAACCTTTGCTTTAAAAGTGTCAGTTCTTTCTTTACCTTTAAAAAACTTAAATCTTTATATATATTTAGAGATAATTAGGGAGTTTTTCACTTTATGGTTTCTTCTTATGGGGTCAAGAGTTCGAATCCTGTCACATGCAAATGTAGTAAAGGGCTTTAGCAACGTTATACACATCCATACATGGGAGAACAAACTCTTTAAAACGTTGTCAAGATTCAAACCTAATGTGAGCGCACCAAAATTGAGGCTATTATTCATTTATGTCTTTCAAATAAAAGAGCTTACAATCTTACATTACATATATGTGATTATTGTACAAGTAGTAGCTTACGTTATATTGGTGATTATTAATTAAGGTAAGTAGCTTAGAAAGATACATGTAAAATAGCGGTCTTGGTTCAAAGTTACATTGTCATTACATTGTCATTCTGGGATGGCGAAATTTGCTATCTGAGAATCCAATAAAACACTCCAATATTTTTCAATTCAAGAGGATCCCACCTACATTCAAAACTTCACTAGTTCACTGTATACTCCCACTTACTAAATATTTATTTCTATTAAGAGGATCCCCCTGGCCACCTACGTATCCTAATTTTTTTCCCTTTTATTCACGTTTTCACCAAGTAAAGTTGTTTTTACTTTTTTATGTCTTTACCAACACAAAAACAATCAAAAAGTTGATGGTTTAAGACATAGTTGTTAGACTTTTACGAGTCACGAGTTGACTTTTACGAGTCACGAGTTGACTTTTACGAGTCAAGTCGATTTACAGCAAAAACGAGGCGACTTGCTGATGACTCTTTTTTCTCCTGACTCTTACGAGTCGCGGTGTGAATTTGGAACGAGTCAATACGAGTCGCAAACTTATGATTGTTGTAGTTGATAATATGATTATATATTATATATCGTATTTATGGTTACATTATTTTGTATGTTATATATGTATTTTTGATCCTTTTAGTACGAATTTGGAGATAAACCGTAAGTTTATGACTCAAAAGTATCGAATATGTAATATTTTTGTAACATATTAAGATAATCAACTTATATTTTGTTTATAAATACGTCACATATATATAATTATACAATATTATGTAGTATATAAAAATGTCCAGACTCTTACGAGTCAAGTCACGTTTCAGACTCTTACGAGTCGAGTCACGTGTTTTCGAGTCGAGTCAAAAGTTACGAGTCGACAACTATGGTCTAAAACACTTGCCAACAACTTACTTTTCCAAATATCACTTACAACCAATTTACAATTTTATTATCTTCTACGTCATTAAAACTTACAAAAATATACTCGTATTATTTTCACCAATCACCATCCTACTACCTGATAACCTGTTATATAGGGTTCCTCCAATTTGTAGAGCCACTAGTAGTGGATCATTAGATAGATACACGATATTTGAAATGAAATTACCAATAATTAAATTGGGTTTTTTTTTCTTTTTTCAGGATTGGTCTTTTATTTAGTTGTTGATAACACGACAATTTGACCGAATTTCTCCTTGAGTTGCTGTGAGTACTCCAATCTGTCCCATTTTCAACATTGCGGCTGCAAATTTAGTTTTCCAAAGCAACGGGTTGATAGCGTAACGAGTTACTTGGTCCGTTGTTGATGTGCTTGTGAGTAGAGTCTGGTCCGACGTGAACAAACCTCTGCTATTCAAAATATCGATATAGTAACCAACGTCGGTGATGGTCGGAGAAGCCGGGTTTATGGGCACCACTGAATCCCCATTTCCGCCACCTTGTGGACATTGTTGCATTAGCTGAGTTGCATAAAATGCATCTAAGCTCGGGTCCGTGTTCATAGTGGTATTATAGCTATACAGTCTGCTTTCGAAGGAAGTACAGTGAGATCGACCAATTGTATGTGCTCCTGCCATAAATTTCAATTCAGATAATAAGATGATCTTTTAGAAACAAAAGTTATTATTATTTCTTTTTGAACGATAAATTTAGGCTTAGCGGTATGCCTCTTCATATAGCCTACTCCAAATATAAAGGAAACCCATATTGAGAAAACTCATGTTTTCATTCCTGAGAGCATTTTGCTCACATCAGAATTTGAACTTAATAGCTCTTAGTATCAGACTTCACCATATACCAATCCATATATTGATAATTGATAAACAAAAGTTATTATTGCTCATAACTTTGCGAAAAGGAAAAAAAGATAATCAACTAAAAGTACTTTCAGATAATCTGTTTATTTTTAGTCCTTTTAAACTTTAAAATGGGTTTTTTTTTTCAATATCAAAGTAACATATGCACGTCTCTAGCATTTTAAAACATGGTCTAAAAAAATCAAAATGGTGGTTTGGTTTGACAATAAAGTTGGTTAATTAAGATTAGCTAGTACCAGAAAGAGTAACCATTTCTTCTTGAGTCAAGCCATGGGTGGAAAACATTTGAGTGAGTTGGTTGAGATTAGCTGTTGCAGGAGGCAATGCTCTCGTATCTGCAATTAATGAAACTCTTCCGTCTCTTCTCCCAGATGGAACGTCGTATCCAAACCCCCCTGTCTGCAGTCCAAAAAATATATACCTATCATATATATATATATATATATATATATATATGCTCTTGCATGCTTGATGAGGAAAGAAATTAATTTCATTATTCTTACTATCTGGACGCTATCTCTAGCTGCGAATGCAACTATATCAGCGCAAGAAACAACTCCTGGACATAAAGCTTCAAGTCTAGTTTTTGCATTATCTATGGCCTCAAAGCCACGAAGGCTTGGGTTGTTTGCAGGGGAGTCCTTCTCTGCTATGTTTGAGGGAGTCGAGTCTATAACAACCGATGCATCACAACCCTGCACACGTACAAGCAAATATTTATATAGCTTACTTGTGCTAGTGTTTTTGAATCACTTATATATAGCTTAAGTAAGTAATACCCTATGCGTCTTCCACGGGTCTTGGGTCCCAATACCATCTTCGACGGTGTATGAGGGAGGTTGAGATGTAAAAGCCTTACCCTACCTAGGTAAAGAAGCTGCTTCCTGGTCTATTTGACAAAAGGTGTGTGTGTGTGTATATATAATATATATATATATCACTCAGTACGTACCCGTACAAAACAGTCATGAAAGTGAAGTCTGACAAGGCCGGCAGCAAGTCCCCTGTCTTGGAAAAAGGCTTTGGTAACCTCATCTCTTACAATGAACTCAGCCATGGTGCAAGAGCTTGAGTAGAATCCCACTTGAAGTTGAGCTTGTAAGGGAACAATAAGTTGTAAAGATAGCATTAGTGAAACTAATAACACATTAGTTGGGTTACTCAACCAGCTAATCGTGTCCATAATAATTAAACTAAGATGTGTGTGATGTGTAATGTATATGATCGAAGATAGTTAATTTGACGTGCATGCAATATATATATGAAATAAAGGGAAGAAAAAAACTCAATTATTTATAAAGCATGATATAAATGATTAGCAAATTAAGTTATAGTTTTGTGGGGTTGATCATGACTTAGATTTACGCGTTTAAACTGTATGAAATTATGCAATAGCGTGATCTTGTCTGCTCCATAACCAAATTATATAGTGATATATTTTCTGTTTTAAAATAAGAAATCGTTATCAGGAGCATAAGATAAAAGAATCCAGCTAATGTGTGTTGACTTAATGCCTTAAATGCAACCAAAGTTGTTAACAATGGGCCCTTCTATATCTTCCTTTAACTTTTGCATTATTTATTTATGTTTTTTATCTACAAGATATATAATATGAGAAGATTACTACCATTTTGTTTTATTATTTTATTGAAATTATGAGTGTAAATGAGTCAAAGTTGTTTGTGAGTTATAGAAAGAAAGCTCGAATCAAACTGAGCTACATAAGCGAAATTGGAGTTTGTTTAATAAACGAGCTCGGGTTTCAATTAAGCACCAAACTCAATTAGACTCGGGAGTAAACTAACATAAAAGAACCACTTATTTAGTAAATAAAGATAATTATCTGTTGTTCATTGCTTATGCATACACATATATGTCCCTAGAATGTTGGGATCACAGCCAGGAATCACTCCACAAGAGGTCAAGATCGAATTAACAACAAAAATTTGCAAGATCTGGCTTTATTAGGCCGCTCGTAGTAGGAAGGTCTTCACCTCGTCCAAAAGTGTTCCAAGCTCGTCCCTTTTCGAAGCTAATGCTAGCGGCTGTTCTTATTTCGTCGAAATCAAGCTTGTTCGGAAATAGGAACGGGTTGGACGAGGTAGTGGTGGGCCTTTTGACTAATTTTTTTTGTTTTTGTTTTTGTTTTGTTATATATATAGAATAAAAAAGGGTTAGGAAGAGGTCTTAATGCTAAGGGTAGTTCTTAAATTGGAATAAGCTGACGTGGCAGTGAGAAAGAGGTGAGGAAGAGATTTAAGAAGTGACCTTAGTAAGAGAGGCCTTAACATCAAACAATAATCATTATTGTTTTGTACAAACGGAGGTTAAAAATGACAAAACTAATCTGACTTATTTATATTATGAGTATATTTAGCAGCAAGCTTAGCTTGTATCCAAGAAAAAGCTTTGTTTGGTTTGAAAGAGCTTCAAACTTTAAGTTCTGGTGAAAAGCTCCCTACTTAAACGCTACCAATACTAGCGTTAGGAAAAGCTAGAAGCTTTTGCTATACGTAAATAACCTCTATGCCTATGGACGTATCAATGGCACTGGATCATATCATTCTAGTAAGTAATAAAACTTCTTCAAAGAGAGATCATTATAAATATTCAAAAAAAAGTCATATATAGCTAGTAGCTACAACTCATGATACCAAATGTGCTTAGCGTTGCAATTTAGCAGTACATGTAGCCTCAAATTAATGTTACTAAATGAACAGATTTTCCCATTGGACATGGATTAGTCGAGAACACTTTTAACAAGAAGTTATATTCAATCATCAGATCATAAGACCAAATATATATCTCAAGTCCATACACAAGTTCTAACTGTTGTGGAAATCGAATATAGAAGCTATCCACTCATAATGTGCTTATAAATGTAATGAATAACGCTACGAGCATGTCTAAGGGAAGATCTCTATTCTTGTAACATGTTCTTAGTAGAAATAGAAATATCGCCCCGGGTTTGCTCATGCCATTAACACATTTAATTAGCAGAGTCGGAGTGACCAAAATGGACGGCTTGAACAGTTCAATAAATTTTGTTTTAGCTAAATCTTTAGTTTGATCAGTCTTCCATATTTTCGATCTATCAAGCATGTTGGCAATAGGTTGCAGAGTGTACTCATTATACATATGGTATAAGAATAAAAGTATGATATACAAAGATATATAGCAAAGTTTGACCTGTGTGAGTGAATCCACCTATTAAGCAGACATTATATAGTAATTTTTATACGTATTTGAATATGTAAAATATATGGGTCATGGGGTTCAAGGGAGCCTCTTTCACATTTCATTCCTACAGTTGGTTACGGTAGGCATTAGGCGATATTTTATTGTACAAGATCAAACCACCAGCAGATTTTCTCACAAGACGTCTTAGGTCAAACTTTGATAAGCATCTTGGAGGGTAGCCAGAGAAAAAGGTCAAAAACAGTCACGGATATATCTCAATTAGGCAACGTATTATATGTGAGTTAAAGACTCTCTTTCCGAGGATGAAACGCCTCATTCGGCTACCTGTCTACATAAGTAATTCAACAAAAAGAAAAATGCAAGCAAAAAGGAAGTAGGATTCAAGTAAACTAACAAACTACAACAAGGACGATAATCAAGTACATAAAGAAAGCAAGAATGGTTTATAACAATGTAAATAACCTTCATTGACATAATACAGATTTACAAGCATTTAACCCAGTTATAGGTTTTTATCAGTACACTATACTTTAATGACTTGGTTCTAATCAAACAGACTCAATATCACCGGATTCCGTCTTCTCTCTATTCTCTTTAAGAGAATAACTATGAAGATTTCTAGTAAAACTAGTGGTCGTATCCAAGAAATAAAGCACAAACGACAAGATGATGCAACAAACGAACATGGGTATTGGTCCAAAGATCCACAAAAAGAGCGGAAACGAGAAGTAAAATGCTCTCAGTCCAATTGACCAAAACAGGCTTCCGCGATTCAAGTTTCTAGCAACATAACTTATAGGTTCTCTTCTGTCTATAAACGATGGAACAGTGGCCAAGAAGCTAACATGAGCATAGTACCGAATTGACTGCACATTGCAAAGAAATGCAACGAGGAAACAGAGCAAGATAGCAAAGTATTTAACTGAAGATAAAAGTGGTGTTTTATTTCCGTAGACTAATTGTGAAGCTGCATAGTTTGAATTTGAAGTACTGCTCACGAAAACGCTGATTATTGAACTTAGAGTAATCGCAGTTGTTGCTAGAAGAGTGGATGCCATTATATTGTTGCGAATTGTTTGAACTGCCAAAACACCATTCTTTAGTGGATCCTATCGAGAGCAGCAACAGATTTGATCAGTAAGAGCTATCATATTTCGAAGAAAAATCAAATCTTCTTCATCATAGTGTAACCGTAGTCTACCGATGGAGAACATTCAAGGCATAAAGACACATAAAGACAAATATTATGTTTTCAAATCTTCTTCATCATGGGCGTGTTTACTTTTGACTTAATGCATAGTTTAAAGTTATTGCTGTAATACTATTTACCCTTTTCTAATGAGAATTGGTAATCGTACCATAACTTTTAATAAATCTACCACTATTATGCATTATATATTATAGGCCAAAGTACTTTTTTCGTCCCAGTGGTTTTTCGAATAAGCACTTTTCATCCTCGCCGTTAACTTTTGGCTAAATCATCCCCGTGGTTTGCATTTCGTCCCTGCCGTTATAACTTTGCCGTTAACCCCCTCACATGCAAGTCACGTGAGGGACATTTTCGTCTTTTTATAGAGTTAAGTGCAAAAATCGTCCCTATGGTTTGTCGTTTTTGCATTTTTCATCCTCGCTGTTAGCCCGTTAACAAATCCAGGAGAACTTTTCAAACAAACCAAACAAAAATTAAAGATAACAATTTAATCCAAACAAAACAAAAACCTATATACCTACATTTGAGGATCTGGTCAATCACTTTCAAATGCAAACACGTACATACAATGTTTTAAATACCGGTAGTATTACCCGTAATACCGGTATTGGAGGGTACTCCGATACAACTATTTCCGGTATTTTCGGTATTTTTCGATATTACCGTTGGTATTTCCGGTATTCTCATTTTTTATTTTTTGAATTTTTTTAAAAATTATTTTTATAATACTTTAATGTTATTTTTTTGTAATTTGTGAACTTTCTTATATTTGTTATAAAGTACCTATTTGGTATTATTTTTGAGTGAATTGTAATTATATTTTGACTATTTTCGTTAAATTGTAGTAAGTTTTATAACATTTTTATAAAAATAAAATAAATTAAATTAGCCGTACCGGCCGGTATTAAATTAGATCCTCATATGTAGGTATATATAGGTTTTTGATTTGAGTTTGTTTTGGTTTTTTAATTAAATTTTTGTTTGGAGGTTTGTTAAATACAAGGATGAAAAATGCAAAACGACAAACCATAAGGATGAATTTTGCACTTAACCATAGGGACAAACCAAAAAGATGAGTGAAAAGACATAAATGCCCCTCATGTGCAAGGCACGTGAGAGGGTTAACGGATCCAAGGACGAAATGCAAACCACAGCGATGATTTTAGTCAAAAGTTAACGCGAGGATGAAAAATGCTTATTCAAAAACCACATGGACGAAAAAAGTACTTGTACTTTGGCCTATATTATATCAGTTTTACAATATGGTAGATTAATAAAAAATTGCGGTACAAGTATAGGCTCCCATTTCTAATATATATCCACCATTACATTTTTTCATTCCATTTTTCCCAAATCAGAGACTTCAACCATATACTTTATAGGTACTCAATCAGGGGCGCAGCTACTAATCATGTCCGAGTGGTTTCATTACTAAAATTATCAAGATTTATGCTCTATGGATATAATAGGGTTCAAACATGAAAATTGCACTAAATTACACTAGAATTAAACAGAAAAAACTTGTTCAGTGGGTTCGATTGCACGCTCTCATGTGCATAAAATAAACAAATTATCAAAAAAGTGAAAAAGAAAAAAAGACTTACAGACATCATAGAAAAGACCCATTGATGTCGACTTTCTGCATTAAGGCCAATAACAGTTCTTCTGGGGTGTTTTACCACAGTAAAAACAAGCCAAAGATGATACAAAATCATAATTCCTAAACCCAAAGGCACCAATATGTAATCAACTTCCTTCTCTTCCATAATTGCCTCAGTCCTCAAAATGGAAATTTTTACTTTTTTGTTGTTGAAAGCTTGAAGGGAAATGAAGGCATCAAATGAACAAAAAATATATAAAACGGCCACCTAAGTTAAAGTATGTATATATTTAGGATGTGTATGTATGTATGTATGTGTGAGTGTGAAAGCTTTTAACTTTTGTGGTTGGTCATATTTTTCACGCAAATACTAATGTTTATGACCTTTTTGGATCAATGATTTTTGTGTATCACATTTTGTTTGTTCTTTAGATTATTTTTTTTCTTTTTAACATAATGTTCTTTAGATTATCCCCCCTTAAAATAAAAGATTTTAGTAAACAAAACCCGAAGTGTTTCGTTAAGGTACATCAACACACTTATCATAAACCTAAAGATGAGTTTTTAATATGAAATATAGTATTTTCCTAAAATAAATACTCATTAGTATTTTGTGGGTGACATACTAAATACTTTTAGATGAATGTTATTTTTTTTTATGTTTTTGAAATCACAAGAATATGAAATGTGGATTTTATTAATTTTCATTCTTAATCTTGTCTTTTGATTTTCTAGATGTTATTATGTTATTAAGAAGAGTTTTAAGTTTATTAATTAAGTAGATATATCATTTCTCAAATATCACATCGAAAGAACATTGTTACTTTTACATGTTAGACCATCAAATGGTCTTGTGGCAAGATAGCATGTTTCCCCACGAGAGGTCCGAGGTTTGAGTCCTACCCTAGATATATTTTGTAGTGACCACAAGTATTTAATTTGTATCGAGACAACATATACTAAATCTCACGCGATTAAATTATACATGTTATGAAAAGGAAAAAAAAAAGATAAAGATAAAGATATTTAAATGAAAAATATTAACTATATGTATACAAATGTTTATTAAATTTATTCATTACTTGTTACTTACTTTCTTTTTTATCGATTCTGTTAAAAAATATATACAATTTATTTTTCACGTATATATAACTTATAACGATAATGCATAGAGACCACCCATTATCTAAGTTTGTTTTTTCTTGGCCACATCTTTCTTGATAGGAAATTCCAATTTCCTTACTCTTTCAATTTTCATTCTTGTGAACCTTGGCTTTGACCGAACAACCACGAGCAACACATTCCTTTTCATTCACCAAACTTTTTTTCCGATATTTTATTTCGACTTTGAGTTTTCCGGTTACATCCTAGTTACAGTATAAACAAAGAACCATTAATTAAATGGTTTACCATTTTTCACACACATAAATTGAATTTATTTGAGCTTTTTTATGGGTTGAGACTTGAGCAGGTAATCTAAACACAATACACTAACTAGAAACGGTGTGTCAATATGTTTATGACCGTAACATTTTTCTTTAGAACCATTATACTTTCGTGTACGAAATAAGCCACATTTATTTGCACTTGAAACAAAATAGTATTTTGGACACTACTTTTTAAAAGCATGGGCAATAAGATACAGCCGAAAAGTACATGTAAGTTGCCAACCAAAACAAAATAAAAGTAAGAAGACGGGAATAAAATACATCTTATTAAACAAAAAAATTCCAAATGAAAATAAGATGAGTTACTCTTTCACATTTCATTTCATACTATACAATAATCCGCAGCGTTTATTCATGTGTTACATGATCAACATGCACAAGGTAAAACTCGGAATAGAAACCGCGAGTCGCATACAATTTTTAAGAGCTATTGCCGGTGGCCTTCGCCAAGGAAGTAAAACTGAACCTGCGGCAAGCAAGATAACGATTGGTCACAACATACAAAAAAAAAGAAGTTACTGTAACAGCATAAGAGGTGATAATTTGGGTCATTAGTATACATGGGTTGCTCTAGATTATGCTATGTTTCTAAATGGTGTCAAATGGGATAGGTTAAAAAACTGACTAAGAAGTAACATTTTGAACATCTCAAAGTCATCACAGGTGTATTCAAATGCTTAAAGCCTCCTATACAGATCTAGATAGGATGTGACGGACATCACATTTTGAAAGTGAATATGTTATATGGAAATCTCGTAATCAGGTTGTTGGACATAGTGCATTAGACTATCCGAAATGAGGCGATTTCCAGCTTGAGTCGCCGCCGAGTCACCCCCAAGTCGCCGGGTACACCGCCCCCAACCCCATAAGGACTTGGGCCAGAATTCCCCCCCACCCCAGTCCTATACTTGTAGCCCTCTTCCTTGCATGAGTTTCGGAGCCAAACGGCTCTTTTGAAGCTAAATAGCTAATGGTTAGTTTTGACCAAATATTCAAAATTAAATATTTTTCCCCTCATCCGCTACTATATATATTCTACACACAAGGCTGGTTCCCTATCGAGTTAAATGTCAACGTTCCATTGTTTTCTCTACAGAGAGGGGTATACAAATTGGACAGCTACCATAAAATCAGATAAAAATAAACTAACATCAATATGGAACACGTATATAAATAATTACCTGATAATTGGCTTTTTCTGTGACGCAGCTCTAGCATGAGTAACTCTCGGCAAGGCCACATCAAGTTCAGAAGCCTTTATAGAAAGTCAAGAATGAAAAGAATGTCAAGGATTGAACAGATCAACTAAATTCATTTTAAGCTTGGTTATAGTGACGATCTAATCTAGAAAACAACATATACAATATCACTTATGTATTGTACCCTGACAAATTCTTTCATCTCATGTTACACATATCAGAGATTTACTTTAAAATACTATATAAAGATACAAGTCAAAACCTACTACCACTCATTCGTCCTCTGTATGTTTACTCATTGAGCACAAAATGCATGTTCAGTAAGGGAGCTCCTAAAGCACTAGTTAATGAAATTAACAGCTACAAGTTTGTGCAGCAATAAGGTTTCCACGACAACTATCATTAATAAGTACATACATAGACACACACATTTATGGAGTTCACACAATAGCTAGTGTTTGCCGGTGGTAGACCCATTTATTATAAATGGGACGATTTAGATTACCTTCTTCTCACCTCTAAAAGCCCTCTGTAACTTACAGGGACAGTGGCTTCGTAAATAACATTAAAAATGTGTATTTATACGAATAAAGCATCATGCAACCACTAGCATAAGAATGGTACTTTAAATGATGTAAATGGTCGATGTTCAAGAAAGGTTGTACACAATAGGAATCAGATACCCCAGAAATAAAACTTAAAGAGAAAGTAGCTTACAAATAAATGATATATTTACTAAAAACTAACCTCAAGCTCTTCTAAGACCCCATTCGACTGCGAACTAGCAGAACCTGTTGCATTGCTAATCTTCATAAAACTAGCTACTTCTTTAGAAGGTGAAGATTCCATGTCAATTCGTTTGGTAGTATTACCTAGGATTTTATCTTCACTATTATTATCAAGTTCTTCTACCTCAAGTTCTTGTGGACGACTCTGGTGGGATTCATATGGACCGGACATTAACTTCTCAATTGCGAGCTTCTCTGCATCTCTAGAGATAGGGGGTATTGGGACACTGATATCCTCATTGTTTTGGGACATCTCATTATTGTAACCAGATGTCCCTACTTGCTCAGTTACACTGATGACTTCAGCACCACCTAGTGAAGAAGTACCATTACAAGGATCACCAACACTAAATATCTTGTTTTCTAAGCCTTCACTTTTTACGAGCTTGGAATCTGTGAGCTTAGTTAACATATGATCCTCCACCCATTTTCGTTTCTTTGTATCATTGGGTCCATCAACAACATTAACATCAGCAAAAGTTCCTGTGTCCATACTGACACTGCTGGCAGCACTTGTTTCTGGGAGCTGCCTTCTGCCTACACTCACTCTAGCAGGCCGTGAGGGTCGTATGCCACCAGGAAAAACAAAAGCAGGAATGTCTCTCCGCTTTATATGGATTACGTTTATATCCATTCCGGGCTTCCATGATAAATAGGAACCCACACTGGCTTTGAATTCATCAACTGTTAATCGTATATCAAACTGCTTCGCTTCAGTCACAGTACCCTCTTTTCGTTGAAGACCTAAGAAGTAACTGCAGCGAAATGGGTTTGACCTGTCTGAAAAATCTGCTGGATTTGGATGGATTAACAACATTTTTGAGGTGTCTCTCTCAATCTGGTTTAATAGATGCAATAGATGTTACAAATAGAAAGAAAAAGAGCCCGAGAGGAAGGAATGAAACTATATGTGTGTGTGTGTGTATTTAAGCTAAGCTTTCTAATGCACAAAACCTCCTTAAACATTGTATCCAAGAGATTGTATTATTGGAGAAACATTACATATATTTTGCAATCACATGAACACAATAGTCATCAACAAGGCAACAAGCGCTTAAGACTTGCCTAGTTTGACCCTGTCCTATTTTGACGCATTACCCAACCCATCAATAATGCCCATTTGCCACATCCAAAGATTATAATGTATCACCTTCTTTACAAGGTAGCGCAAGCGAGATTCGACCCATCCTTTCCAGTTTAGCATATCATCATCATTCTCTGCAGCAATATCTATCTGCAGATAATTCTTATATGCTTCAAAGAAACGATAAGGCTCAAAAAGTTCAAGCCAACCACCATTATGTAACACCATAGCCTACACCAACAAAATTAATGATAAGTCGCAGCAAAGTCATAACCGTTACCACCAAGAAACGAAGGGTTTTGTCTTTCAGAAAATCAAAACAAAAAAAATGCAAGGTTAACAAAGCGAACATACCTCACAGATATCATGACCTCGTTTAAACTCTTCGGTCATTATCACTAAAGTACTTGGTGAAACATTATAGCTAGAGTTCATGCTAGGATAAGCTGGAGTAATAATCGGCATTAAATGAAATTTGTCATTGTGGTTTCGTCTGGGATCCCAAATTTGCAATCCAAGTGAGCCTTCCTCAATAGCACAGAGCATTACCGGATTAGGCCATCGCCACTGAGTATAGACCTTGAAGAATCGAGAAACCAACATATTGGGCAATGCATTAGGATACAGTTGGCAAATGCGTGCAACAAGCAAAGCCCAGTTAATACCACCTAGAAATCCTACAACCTGACAAAAAAAAAGAAGGGCTTTAAACCATAAAATTCATATTTAGCAACTGAACATGACACTTAAGTTATTAAAAGAGTATGTTGTACATTTGAATACACGCCCCGTCGCTTGGCCCAAAACCTCATGCATCTTAAAGTTGTGCGGAAGTTCTGCAAATCCAAAAAACAAGGCAGAATACAATAGCAGAAAAAGGAACGGATATCAATGACTGATAATGCCATTAAAAAATAGCAGAGATGTTTATGAAGTGCAAGCACACAAGGCCCCCAAATTTGTGGGACATCCAAACTTACCACCAATACTAATATATATCTAAGCCAATAAAATTATAAAGACGGCCCGGACCTTAGTATAAATAATAATATAGAAACATGAAAACAATTTGCCAAAACCTGAATATTAGGTACTAGACGCAGGATCTGGTCAGTAACTCTGCATCCATTAAGACTCCGAACTGTCTGCTCATCTGCATTTTGCAGTATTGAGTCATGAGAAATATCCAAATCCTGCAATATAGAACTCATTAGCCATAAATCTGTTCAAGGTATTTTCCATTGCTCCCAAAATATATAATAGAATGCCTATGGTTCAACACGAATTCTTGCATGGTGCCTATATCATCATTTCATAATGTTTATAATCTTGACCAACTTACCTCAGGTATGACCCAAAGTGAAAGTCTTGCATAAAGAAGATCTATTGAAACCCCATTTAACTTAAACTTCATCACAGGAACATGAGCATCAGGTACAGGATGCATATCCGTTACATCAGGCATCTCAATAAGCATTTTTTTTAGCTCACCAAAGAAATCTTCCTGCGCCATATAATACAACCTTAAGTGAGTTGACTGAGAAACAGAGGCGATACACTTACATGATAAGTAAATGAGAACAGATCTTAGTTATCTAACCTGTCGATCTGCATGTCTGGGTCCAACACAGAGGGTATCAATGTCTGCACCAGGTCCATGCACCTAAAAAATAAAAAATAAGGTGAGACCAGAAGTAACTTGCAAAAGTCTGAATGATAAAATTATTTTAGTTCCAAATAATTTTATTTATTTTTTTGACAAATAGTCAAATGTGAAACTTAAACCATGTTTGACTTAAATGTTTCAATTTTCTGAAGAATGATTCGCATAGGGAAGTAATATAAGGGAGATGAAAGGCGTGATAGATGAGTGGCACATGCATAAAGGCATAATTAGTTCAACATATCTCACTGCACTGACTATAGTATACTCCTTCTCGTTATACCAAAATAGAGATTCAAACAGCCAGGTTCAACATAAAAACCATATTTGTAGAGGAACATTTTGTATATTAATGAATAGTAGCATATATTGTTATTATAGAACAAAAAAAACAAGAGCTTAAGTGATATTACTTGTTTACCAAGTGACACTTACGTTTGAAACACAACATTAAAAAATATAGTGCAAGTCCATTGGTGGAAAGCGGGGAAGAGGGAGAAAGGGGGGGGTTAAACTATTACTTGAAAACTGTTTTTTATTTAGTAATACATTATCTCTACCAAAATTCTAAGAAAATAGTGCATGAAAGTGTAATGAACTTTACATATTTGCTATTGTGATCCAACTCTAAAAACCTGTATTGTGTGTATTGAACTCTTATTTTTCACAATTGATGTACCCGGTCACCTAGATAATAAGTATCCGGTATTTTCTAAAAAGGGATACACAATAGCAATAATGAACAAAGCTGGATACACACAATAGCAAAAACGGGAAAAGTTGGATACATACAAAATACAATAGCAAAACCTTTAAAGCTGAATAAGAATCTAATTGGAAAAAGTTAACCGCTTCCACATCAAAATAAATACAGACTCTCATCTAATCTAAACTGATACTATCTGCGTTAATAGAATCATTTTCAATCTACAGATTTTTATATTTTTTATATTTGAACAGCCATTCTCGATTTACAGATAGCTATTAGAAAACAAATGTTACGCCATATGGTGACATTTTATGAAGATTGTGTGTCTACAAAAAAAAGTATTCAAGTTAATTTTCCTATTTACGTGTACTATGAACAGCAAAACAGATCAACGACGTGGTTAATTCATGCTTTCTGATTTTTGAATATAATTTCACCAGATACTGCATTGTAAAACAACAGAGAACCATTTCGAAAAAATTCGAATTTGTTACAGCAAAGAAATCCCTAAATTGATCCATGCTAAACAGATGAAAGAAAGTTCAGATGAGATGATAGCTTTATAGGCATCACACAACTCACTTGTAACGAATGCATATTTTCAGTTGATGTAAATAAGGTTGCAAGGGCAAGTAAAACTAAAAGCCACAGAATGACTTGTGGTTAAAGGTTGATGTCTAAAACTAGAAAAGGGTTTATTTTTGCAATTAATAAAACAAAATGGCTTTGTGAATGTAAGTGATAAGGAATCTTCAAGTTTCAAATCTCGTCAAAAGATGAAACTGCACACCGTTCACTGTTAAAACGTTGTATCAAATAGGATTGTGTTCAACTATAAAGGTCGCTATCATCTTTCAAAAATAACAAGATAAGGAAATACAGAGATTAACTATCATACCCCGAGACGATAGGATCCAAAGGTAAAAATTTTGGCATTTGCTTCCTGTACAAGCTGTTCATTTAACCCCCTCGCCCGACTAACTTTTTTCACCCAGATTTTCACAATCTGTTCAAAACATTTAACACCATCAGAGCAACAACAGTAAAACAATCATTTAACGAGAAATAACAAGTAAAAAACAACCGAACCTGATCTAGCCGTCCTAAAACCTCTTCCCTACTTATAGCCTCTTCATGACTCTCATATAATCCCGCATCAGCCAAAAACTAAACAAATAAACAGCAACAAAAAAAAAGTAAACTTTCCACTACTTGTTAACAACATCATCAACCAAAAAAACTTATAAACAATTCGTAACCTTTTCAAGTTCGTTAGTCTTGATAACGTCATACTCGGTTGGTCCACCCAACGATATAGGCTCGGTAATCCCTAACCTTTGTCCGTTTTTTTGATTATTAAACCCTTGGCTACCCATTTTAAGGTTCCAAAGTGTTTATTTCTCAAAAAAACTTTATTACTTTGCTTCTAATGAACAAAATTATATCAAAATACGGCGAAAAATAACAAACACGAAACGTAACAACACTATAAAATCATCCTTTATGGTTTACAGTGTATATATACATCCCAATTCTACAATCATCAACCAAAAAAAAAAACCTATCAAAAGATATACAAAATTCCTAACAAATATATATTTTTTCTTTCTTTTATTATAGAAAAATACAACAACAAAAAACCCTAACTGAAAAAACTAGAATTTTTCAAGGATTAAGGACCGCCGCCTTCTTTTTTGTCTCTCTGCAATTGATTGAAATATCTGGAAATATAAATAAATAAATATATAAATATAATGTTAGATAATTAATTTAATCGGAGGTGTAAATTGAGACGGATGAAGTTACCGACAATCTGCTGCGGCGGCGATTAAATTGGTGAGAACGACGTCGTTTTGTGCGAATTGTGGAGGGAGGAGAGAAAAACGACTGTCTTTTTTATTCCGGCCAACCAAAAGTATCAAGGATGATAATCATCATCTTTATATATTTTGCCTTTTATTTATTTGATTTAAATACAAGATTGGTCCCTGTGGTTACTAGTTTTTGTAGACATGGTCTTTTCCTATCATCTTTATATATTTTGCCTTTTAATCATCATCATCTTTATGTTGCCTTTTATTTAAGTGAGTTGTGTATATTTGTTGATTCATAATGTATGTACTTTGCTAGCTGTTATTTGTTGTACTAATTGTTTTTATAACCTTAACTAAATATTTTGCTGAGTTTGTCAAATAAGTTCTAATGTCTCTTTATGAAATATTAATCATGATCGAATATGTATTGATTACGACTGTTTCAGATTGAGAAAGAACTTTGTAAATGGCAATTTGAAGGCTCTCGTTGCGGACGTTGGCTACTTCACTAATCCATCATTTTGTAATTTGTACACTTATGGGTTAAAGACAAACATCACAATTTTTAGACACTCCATTTTAATATTTTTCATGGTTTGTTACGGGATTGGATACTCACTATCTTGTCATTTTGAAAGAGTCCGACTCGGCTCGACCATTTTTTTTTTTTGAAAACATTCATTTAAAAATCACAGTTGTCATTCATTTCAAATTTTAGATTTCGCCACTCATTGAGACATTGAATCAATTACTCATTCAAGGTTTATATTCAATCATATTCAAATTTCAACATGTAAATAAAACACAGATCAAGTCACACTATCAATCAAAAGTCTCCATTTTAAGGCTTCAGACTATGGGTGTTCAAAACCGGACATCCGAAGATATCCGAAATTTCGGATTTGGATACCGGATTATCTGAGTATCCGAAAGTTTTATTTAACACAATATTAAAGATGTAACATTATTAATGGACAAAGATAACAAGCAGTCTTAACGCGAACACAAGTACATAGTAAAACGTCATAAGGCAAACATACTCCTAACAAACATAACAAAATACGTTACAAACGTCCACATAAGAAAATGGCAATCAAAACAACTTATTAAACTTGAGCAGCCACAACTTGACCTTCACCTTGAAGTCACCTAAACAAGAACCAAAACATGAAACAACCACATTTTCTTCTAATTACTAACTTAACAACTCAAAAGGCCTATTGTTGACATAATTTTTTCAATTTAATGAGTAGGCTGTATATCAAAAGACTCCATACCTCATTAACCAATCTCTTCCAAATCCACCGTCGTCTATGATGATTGTAGGTTGATCCATAGTTAAATCCTTGACTATTACAAATAAGAAAAAAAACAAAGAAAACATGATATGCATACAAGATTAAAAAGATCAATTAAACAATTTGAATATAGATATGAAAAATAAATACTAACATTCTTCTTCCATTCTTTCTATCTTGAGAAAGGTGTCATCGAATGAAATGGGAGTATGAGAAGAACGGATCGAATCTTGAGTACATGATGAGCGTCCATTTTGTGATAAAAACCCCTATCGAAAGGCTTCATTTCTATGTCTTAAATGAGTTAATATTCCGGAACTATCGGTACTTAATGGATTCTATGTTTACGCAGGTTCACGGAAGATGCGAGTGAGTGTAAATGGCATCAAGTGACTCAAGATGAAGGCCTATGAAGTTACAAGACACAAGGAGGTGATTCGGGAGCCGAACGAAGGATACGAGAAGCAGCAGGAGCTGCCAGCGCCGCTGGCACCTTGCCAGCGCCGCTGGGCGGCCCAGATCAGCAACCGACTTTCACCTATTTAAGCCGAAGCAGCCCTCAAAACCCTAAGAAAGAGTCGATTCAGCAGCCCTAGCCGCCCACATCAAACCCTAGGTCGACTTTGCAGATTCCAATGAGGTTTTGGAGCTTCTAACACCTTCCAATCTTCATACTCAACCTAGATCTACTCTTTTATTTTACTTTCAGTTGGTAAACAATGTCTTTCATCTTTTCAGACTTTGTTATTCCTTTAATAATGGTAGGCTAGTAGGCTGAATACTTGTTTGGATCGATGTGATCATGTAAACGTTTATTTATTTTACTTTATTTGTTAGATCTGTTGGAGTGTGTTTTACTGTTTGTCGTAGATCCATGCTTTACTAGTTCTTCATATTATTATCGGTTCTATATCTGCATGTATTGATTTAATTCTGATGATCGGTCTATAATCATACACTAGGATTAATACATAAGGATGGAAAACACTAGTCGGTCTTTAACTAGATGTAAAAGGTGATTCACTTGTAACCGAGGGATCCAGAACCATAGTAATTAGGACGAATAGAACATGATGCTTAACAATGTCAGACGCGATCCAGTGACTTGGAAACGAGCACTGTGGTCACCGGAGAGAATTACTATCTGGTCATGGCTTAAGAGCCGGGTAACTTAAAGATGAATTAGTAACACAAACTTTAGTTCATTAATGCTTAAACAATGAATCTAACGAGAATTTGTTTATAGAGTAGTGTGAGTCTAGGGACAACACTAGTTACTTAGGCAAAGTGAATCTAACGAGAATCTGAGCCGTGATGAAGTTTCCAACAGTCTAGCAAGTAGGTAGAATGATATTTGGTCGTACCATGAGATCTGAGATGCCAAACAAGTATTTTAATTTAATTACTGTTATTTGCTTTTTCAAACTATTTTCAGACTAAGCCTCTCGCTGAACAAGCGGTTGCGGCTTCTATTTACTTTTCAGTATTTTAATTAGTTTAATAGGAAATCGTGACAACCCCAACCGCTAGAATTACACGTATTACTAGATTAGGTAAAGCAACGCGTCCCTGCGAACGATCCTGTAACTTATCACTTAACTATACTACATCCGATCGGGTTCTCTGCCCGTAATTGTGTGGTTAGTTTGAGATATTTACTTGTACAACATTTTTATAAATTTAAAAGCAAAATAAAAACCACCATCAAGCTTTTTTGGCGCCGCTGCCTGTAACATCCCGAACATTTTAATTAACGGTTGACTTGAGTCGTTAAGTCTCTAGGAGATTTAATGTTTATGTGTGATTAATGTGCTTTATGTGTAAGGTTTTAAAGCCTTAATGATTCATGTGTTAATGTGTTTAAGATGATTAAATGTGTTTAAAGTGTTAGTAAGTATTCCCGTTAAGTCATTTAAGCTTTAAGTGTGAAGTTGTAAAGTTAAAGGGCCTAAGTGTGAGGTTATGAAAGTTGCTCCAGCTGAATTAGGGGTAATTAGGAGTTAATCAAAACATAATTCAGTTCTAATATCCTCCTCTCCAAGCCCTAGGCCGCCCCCTCCCTTCCCTTGATCAATTCTTGCGTGTTACGATCGTTTCTTGGTGATTTGAAGAGGTTTTAATCCATAGTTTGCATCCCTTTTGTAATCTCCAGGTATTTGAGGCATTATTACATTGATTTCATGTCATTTCAATCCCTTGATTCAATTCATATATGGTCTAAGTCATTAGAGGGTTGTTTGATGTCGAAATCATGCGTTTCAATCGATTCGGTAACCTAAAATGTTTGTTATTGTGATGCAAATCAATTGGGGATTAATCAAGGATTTCATTGCATCATTATGGTCTTAAAATGATGAATTTTGAGGTACAAAAGTCGTTCATAAGGTTTGGGGTCGTTTGGGGTGTGTTTGGTTAAGTTTTGGAGGTTAAACGAAGTGGTTTGTGCAGATACGGGGCCTGATGCGGGCAGTCACTAGGCTGCGACGCATTTAGCGACTGAATTTTTAAATGGCCATAACTTTTGAACCGTAACTCCGTTTTTGACAAATAAGCTATCCACGGAATCGTGAGAGAGTCTACTTTCTAATGGTAATGCTTTTAAAAGATGATTCTAATGTCAAATCACCTGAAGGGTTGATTTAGTGAGTGAAGGTCTAGTTCCGTCGAGTTCTGTGAACTCTAAAGTATTAATCGAACCTCCGATGCATCAAGCCTTGTCATGGGTCATGTTTATAGGTATCTAGACTTGAGTCATGACCATAAGTAAGTGGGTACTTATTTAGCTCATTATGTTGTTTAATGATTATAGGTAGTCGGGAATACTTGCAAAGCTCGGTAACTTACGTATCATTTGTTGTGCGCTTCTACGAGGTAAGATACATGATTTGTCACACTGAGGGTACAACAAAACATAGTATTCATATGATAACTTCCCCAATGATATCTTGTAATGCTTATGGGTACTCGGGATTATGCGGGAGGCTATATGGGCTATGTATTACGTAATGTAGCTTGTAATGCTATCATGTGATTATGAAATGTTATGAAATGCTATGAAATGTATATATGTGCAAATGTGATGTGATATGTGATGAATTCATGGCTTGTACATCTAGTTCACTAGACTTCCTAGGTATGCCACATTTAAGGGCCCAAACGTAAAAGTGATAAAGTGTTAGTTTAGGCAAAGTGAACACCTAAACTAAGAATAAAGTGTTAGCTCGAGCAAAGTGTAAAGAAAGTGTTAAGCTTAACCAGCATTTGTTCCAAAAATCACCCTCAACATGAACCTAGACCAAATTAGGACCATATTCAAACTCCACACCACTCACTACACCTCCTAACCAATGGCTATCACTCCACCACTTCTAGAAGCCAATGGACATGCCTCCTACTTCCTTTCTCCTGCCCATTCACGTTACTATGCCCCCCTCCCACTTTCATTTGCATCAAACAACACACACACATCAAGAAATGCTCTCAAACTCTCTCAACTATCTCTTCCTCCTCTCCTCTCTTTCTTGGCAGAAAAATGGGGTAAAAACACCCCCAAATCTTAACAATAAATTATGAAACAACAACAATAACATAATAACATAGTAAGGGATCAAGCTATGGTGGATTGGAGCATGCATGGAGAAGCAAAACAGCCCCGAAGAGCTCTCAAAATCGTGATTCAACTGCTGTCCGAACAGCCCTCTTTCTTGATTATTTTACATCACCAATTGATTCAATTCATATATGGTCTAAGTCATTAGAGGGTTGTTTGATGTCGAAATCATGCGTTTCAATCGATTCGGTAACCTAAATATGCCACATTTAAGGGCCCAAACGTAAAAGTGATAAAGTGTTAGTTTAGGCAAAGTGAACACCTAAACTAAGAATAAAGTGTTAGCTCGAGCAAAGTGTAAAGAAAGTGTTAAGCTTAACCTGCATTATGTAACACCCTCAACATGAACCTAGACCAAATTAGGACCATATTCAAACTCCACACCACTCACTACACCTCCTAACCAATGGCTATCACTCCACCACTTCTAGAAGCCAATGGACATGCCTCCTACTTCCTTTCTCCTGCCCATTCACGTTACTATGCCCCCCTCCCACTTTCATTTGCATCAAACAACACACACACATCAAGAAATGCTCTCAAACTCTCTCAACTATCTCTTCCTCCTCTCCTCTCTTTCTTGGCAGAAAAATGGGGTAAAAACACCCCCAAATCTTAACAATAAATTATGAAACAACAACAATAACATAATAACATAGTAAGGGATCAAGCTATGGTGGATTGGAGCATGCATGGAGAAGCAAAACAACCCCGAAGAGCTCTCAAAATCGTGATTCAACTGTTGTCCGAACAGCCCTCTTTCTTGATTATTTTACATCACCAAAGGTTGATTTCAATGCTTCTCTTTGTTGTCTCTTCCTATATTGTAACCTTCATGCCCTTTTTCCTTCTCATTTTCGTGTCATCACAGCCCCCAAGGAGCTTGAAATCTGCCATCAAGAACAAGACCCAACAACACTCTTGATTTTCTTGTTTTGATCTTCAAAGGTTGATAACTTGTAATCTTTTGATTATCACTCTCTTTATCTTTCAATTTTATCACTAAAAACACATAGATCTACACATGCATGCATATTTAAAGGATTGATCTAAAAGAAAGAATCATGAAGGTAAAAGATAATAATTGGTTGAGTGTAAGAATGTTAGATCTTGACATGCATGTATAGATTTAAGTAGTTTTGTTATAGTTTTGAATATGGGATTTGAGATGGATAAGGGATGATTTTGAAATAGCTTATAATCTGTAAATTTGATGTTAAGAGCTACAAAATAAAGTATTAATCTTGTAAATAATAAACTCAAGTGCTAATTAAGCAAGAATGGTCATTGGTGAGTTGATATAATCAAGAACATTCTGACAGAAATAATCTTCTGTCTTGGAACGGATAAACTGAGCATGTGAGGCCGTTTCAAGAAAAACTTTCAAAATAAAAGTTGTAGATAAACGAGTTAAATTTAACCACCAACTGGAATCACTCAAAAATACGGAACCAAACAAAAGATATGATTTTTCTACTAAAACTGGTCAAAACTTCATTTTTGTCTGAATATTTTATCAACTTTGAAAATTTTTATCTCCTAATCCATAAGGTTCCAGGAGGCCATACTCGGTGGAAAGTAAGTCCAATGTGTCCTAAACTTAAAATAAAATCATGGAATTTTTATTAAGAGCAAAACCCAAAGAACTTTTATAAAACGTTCGAGTATGCAAAATAGTGACTGTTTTGACCACTTCCATTTGTAAAAATATTTAGAGGTAGTAAACATTCTTTATAAATTAATCCAAAATTCACAAAATAAGTGGACACATATAGGTTATTGTATAAAAATCAGGAGGGTCCAAATAATTCGGTTTAACCCCAAAACAGTAGCCAACATTTCATAAAAATGTGAAGTAAAAATAGAAAATTCTGAAGTAAACCAATAATTTGTGTAATGGGCTAAAAGATACACTAAGGACCATAATGGGCCAACCTGGCCCAAATAATAAACCCATTGAACCATAAATCAGTAGGCCCACTTGGCCCAATAAACCATATATCCCAATAACCAATAAAACCCACTAAGCACATAACCCAAATAAGGTTAAGCCCAATAACTAATTTAAGCCCAAAGCATCTAAAAGCCCATAACACTTAGGCCCAATTTGGTAATGGCCCATAACACTTAAATGAATTTCATAAACCCGGATAATCATAAGATATATCGAGAAGTATGTGAGTTTGAAAGATAAGCGAAATCAAAGTAACATAAAAGATAATTAAGTGGAATGGACATAAGTAATTACGTTAACCAAACTATAAATTGATATCACAAATGCTAATTCGTGCTAAAATCGGTTACACATCAAATGATGAATAAGGATAATATAACTAAATATGGCATTCTCATATGATAACCTAAGATGCCAAACGAAACCACAAATGAAGGCAAGTTACCGAAATTCTAACAACTTATAATTACATGTATATTGAAAGTGACCTTTTTCACCATCAATCCCTACAACCAAAAAGATACGAGTATTAGCAATACACTTGAATTCCTTAATTGATGACAACTTAATGATAGTGGCATTTCTAAGTGATGGCTTAAGATAGGAACTTACGTATATTAGTCCTATCGTAGGGATAGTCTTGGCTCGAAATGTGATTGAGGAATATGACGGGTATATGATCAAGGAAGCGATAGATGGGAAGTACCCATTTTGGATAAGTGAATATAATATGCGGCATATCAAGGTGAGTCATAGCCCCTTTCAAACTCTTTTATATGTTTTACTTGCGGGGTGAAAAGTATGATTAATTAAAATGACTTTCTCTTATGAAATGATTCTTTGAAATAATGATAATGATATGAGAATTATATTGTATGTTCAACATGTTATATATTATATGATGAGCTTGAGTACTGTCAAACTGTTTCACCTCGGTACACTACTATTAACTCTTCGAGAGGCCTGTAGTATGAGAGTTGCGCAACTAGGACTTGTCCCCTCACCCAACGAGTAACGGTGGGATGTTTGTTTGTCTTTGTGGCGACCTTCATTGCCAGTCCGACCACGCGGTGCTCTAGCTACTATATCAGTGGTCATGCCACGCCCCCTTCTATTATTGGTCGTCTCCATGGCATGACCCCTTTATTATTATTGCACATGATTGACGGCATGTGTTTCTTATTATCTTGGACATAACCGGTCTTAGTAGTGGCTCAAGACAAACTCATCGAATTATGCCTTTGGCTAAATATTATTGATTATTACTTATGGTTGGATATTATGGATTGAACATACGGTTTGGGTATTGGACCTTATATGGAATCTTGAAAGTTGTTGAAATTGGCGATATTGAAGTATTGATGACCGAATGGTTTTGGTATGATGAATGATTAATCGATTGATATATTTTTCTCTCACGATAAATGTGACAAATGAGAACTTTATAATTTACCATGGATTCCTCAACTCTTTGAAATGACGTTATGGTATTTTGAAAACTTGATGGTTTGATATGGGAATTTTTGTCGGTCATGTGGTTTGGGTGAATTGATATGAAATAATATGTTTCTCTAAGTTTTGAAATGGATATGTAACGAGAATTACTTGCAAACCTATGCACTCACCAACTACTTTTTCGTAGTTGACACTTTTTCTTCATGCTTTTCAGGATTTAGCATTAGCTTTGAGGAAATGTATGCATCATGATTGTTTGCATTGCACTTTGGAGTCAAAGATCAAACCTTGTGACGGGCAATGGAATCCGCCTTGATCATTGTAGAATATCGTTTCATGTATTTGTTAATTGTCTCGTGGACTTAATATCCAAGTGCGGTGGACGCATTGTACTTGGGGATTGGTTCACATGCTTGTGCATTTGTAAAATTCTTTTATCAAATAAAGCTATGGTGAATGTTATTTATAATCCTTTGTTTTGAATACTCGACTTTCTGTACATCTCATTGTTCCGCCTTAGTTGGGGTGTTACAATTAGCTCCTCGTGGGCTAGTGTGCCATGTGGCCGCTTGAGTGGCTCCTTGCGACGAAGAGTACGTGTTTGAGTGTATCCGGGTGGAGTAACTCACCACCAATGTGTTTGAGCATAAACGGTATACTCCGGGATTAGCTTTGCTTTTCCTTAACGACGCCGATGGACCGCCGACAGGCAATACCCATCATGTCGGGTGTGAGGTTCCCTGTCAGGTCTTAGGACCTCCTACACACAACCCCCACCGTCCCATGTTATAGGTGACGAATGTCACCAAAAAGTGTAAAGTGAAAAGATAAAGTGAAATGTGAAAGTGAAAGATGATAGGCACAATTAGGATATTGATTCCTAACATGATGGTGTGTATGTGTATGTTTATGTAATGAAATGATCATGTTTTATGAAAAGTAAAATTGGCAAATTCTTTATTAATTACATGTATTCTTACTGTTGGAGTCAAGTCACTCATACATTACAAGAAAGATTTGAAGATGACAAACAACTCAAGAAATACTTAAGTCCTTGGTTCTGGAGCTGAGTCAGCTTGGATGGTTCCAAGCTGAGTCAGCCTGAACATCTTCACTAGAAGATGGTATCTCTCAAGCTGCATCAATAGAAGAACTAGCACTTGGTCTAAATCGAAGATGAAGAACAAGGATAGAAGACCAAGCTGATGGGTGGAAATCAGCTTGGTTCTTACAGTCAGCTTGGAAGGTACATTGTCAGCCTAGAGTCTTGCAAGTGCTCCAGAGTTGTTATAACTTTGTATATATCATCAATCAACTGGATATGCACCAGAAAGGACATTCTAGAAGTGCCAGTTGTTGATTGTAAACATTCTATGAGGTGTCCATTGTATTGTTGCTGCACGATCAACCTTGGTGACCAAGAAGGGAACAAAAAGGACAATGTCACTATCACCTAGTACTGATCAAGCAGAAGCCATTAGATCAAGACGCGTGGAAAAGAATGGACGGCATCCAAGGCAGTGTTGATGCCTATATAAACCAGCCTTTGTGTCTCAAGAATGTGTGCATCCATAACATTAACTCTCACAACGATTAAAGCTATCAGCTTGGATCCATGTTGTACTCAACTTGAGCTAGTAGAGTTAATAAACAAAGTTGTAACTTGCTATTCAGCCAAGTAGTTAGATTTGTAGGATAATCTGTTCCACAACTACTTGTAATTCTTTTTATTCTTCAATAAAAGAATTGGTTGAAAATCAGCTTGCACTTTGTTCTTGGACTGCACTTTACTTTACTGTCTTTATATTCTGTCTATTTACTTATTGTTTCATTAACATGATTATCTCAAACTAAATATGGACAAATACATTAAGATAATTTACATTCCGCATTAAAAAGTATTTTCAAGCTGATTAAGTTTAAAAGTTGTATTCACCCCCCCCCTCTACAACTCTTTTGAGACATCTTAAACCATCCTGTTATCTCCTTTGGGACCTATCAGTTACTTAGCTAATTCGTTAGCTAACACTTGTTTCTTGAAAAATGTTGTGCCTTCAGGATAAGCAGGTTTGAAGTAAGGATGCTTGTGAGGCGGGGTAGATGCTTTGGATGTCTAGCTACCTATTAGAGACCTCATTACTTAGACACTATTTATGATACTTATTATGATGCTATTATGTCTTGGATTTTACAAGACGAACTTATGTAAGACTTGAGATGGCATTTATGTTGGTGCCATCATGGTTTCTTTTATGCCTTGTCATGATTACGCACTTAGTAACACCATTTAAATAAATGACAATTCCGGTAGGAATTGTAAACGTTTCATTTAATGCTTCCGCTAGTTTTTAACGCCGTTTGGCGAAAGTTTTTGAAAATTCAGTTTTTTTTAAACGACGGGTGTTACACTGCCGGGGACGCGACGCATTCTTAGTTTAGTAGTGTAATTGGATCCTTTCTTGTGTTTCGGCACGAGAAAGTTACTTTTCAGTTTTTAGGTTTAAGTCATTTTAGGGTTTAGAAGTCAAATTAGGTTTAGGTCAAAATTAGGGTTTAGTAGTATTTTCATTTCATTTTCAGCTTAAGTAGTTTAGTTTTTCATTTCATTTTTATATTGGTGCGTTTGATCTTTTTCTTGAGTTTTGCAGGATTATTTAGGTAGTTGATGCGATTGAGATCGGGAACGATAGTAGATAGTGCATCTTCAAGACCTAGTAAACCTAGAAGGAAAAGGAGAGACAACACACCTATTCCACCACCCGTATTTAGTTTAGCAACCCTTTTTTACGAAGACCCACCTTTAGGATCATCCGACACCTCATTCGACACTTTGTCACAACCTAACTCACCTAGATCCGAAATGGAAGAGTTTGACCGACCAATGATGGAAAGGACAAGAGCCGTAGCACCTACACCGGGATCGGCTATAGTCCCACCAAACTTAGGAGATTCGTTTTCAGTCAAAGGCCACCACCTTAAGTTAATCCAAGACAACCAATATGATGGCCGAGCCAAATCCGACCCCTACAAGCACGTAAGCAGGTTCACAAGTTTGTGCAATGTTAAAATACGGAGGAGACGTCACCGATGATAATGTGAAGCTTAGCTTATTTCTGTCGTCTCTCACTGGAGAGGCAAGTGCTTGGTTCGATGAGCTCGATGAAGGTACCATCACTACATGGAATCAACTTCGCGAACAGTTCGTCTCGCGATTCTTTCCCCCGAGTTTAGCAAGGAAAATGCTTCGAGACATCAAGGCTTTCAGGCAAGACGAGGGTGAATCACTAGTTGATGCATGGAAAAGGCTTAGGGAAATGATCAGAAACTGTCACGGGAATGGACTAGACAAGGACGAGATCATGGAAATTTTCTTCTATGGTTTAACCAAGAGTTCCCAAAAGGATTTAGACCTAGCCGGCGGTGGTAACTTTTTGTACAAGTCTACCAATGATGCGTACAAAATGATGGAGGATATGGTGCAAGCTATCTTAGCTCGAGATATGGATGATAGAGATCGAGAAAGGAGGACAAGAAGGACCGTGGCTAGCATCGAGAGCAGCCCCGACAATGAGGTAATTCATGAACTTAAAGCTTTATCTAACCGTTTTTCTACTTTTGAAGATAGGTTGGACATTATGGACAAGGACCTCAAGGTGATTGCACACGGGTGCAACAATTGCGGAGGAATGCACTATACCGAGGATTGTGAAGAGGAGGCTACCGAGCATGTCAATTTTGTCCAGAACCAATACCGAGGAGGCTATCAACGAGGACTATTCCAAAGAAACCCGGTAATTCTAACTTTAATTCTAGTTATGCTAGAAATAACAATGGTTCTTTTCAAAATAGGTGGCAAAGGAGTAATGGTCAACCCGAGCAACCAAAAGTGGAGAATGAAGTCAAGGAGGATCCGATTGTCAAGCTTACCAACATGATGGAAAGGTACATTGAGATGAATGACAAGAGACACGACTCATTGGACAAGTATACAAGGTTCTTGAATGAGAAGATTGCTAACCTTGACCACAAAGTGGATGCTGTGGTGAGAGATCAACAATCAGCCATCAAGGGTTTGGAAAGAAAGATGGAGAAATGGATGGAGCAGAGTGCTAAGAAGGAAAATGGTGTTCTTGCAAGCAATGCACAAGCTAATCCGAAGCCGAACCCTCAAGGAGGCCCGAGCACGAGTCAAAAATACCAACCACCAATCGGACGGAACGAGAATGTGAACGCCGTGTTCACCGAAGGTAATGACTCTACTGAGCTTTCTAATGATTTTTGTGAAGTGTCCAATCAGGTACAGGTCATACGGGAGCCAAACGGAGAAGAAACAAGCAAAAACGCAAAACTGGAATCTGTCCAGGTACCACCAGCGCCACTGGCTACACAAGCCAGCGCCGCTGGCAGCCCCAGCACAAGCCAGCGCCGCTGGAGAGCCCCAGCGCCGCTCATAGCCCAGGCCCAGCGCCGCTGGCAACTCCGTCAGTCCAGATTCGCGCGAAACTTCATTTTTAGCTGTTTTTCGAGGAGATGTCGAGACCCAATTCGCTTCAAAATGCAAAATCAAAGATGGGGACGACTCGGACAGTAGGGATGAAGTTCAAGATCCGAGGCACCGGATGACGGGACACAGCTACCGCAAGCATCTGAAGATCCAGGAAGTTTTCTAATTCCTTGCACTATTAATAATGAATATTTTTCGTGTGCATTAGCTGATTTAGGGTCAAGTATTAATGTTATGCCTACTGTGATTTATGAGAAACTTACCCTTTGTTTGCTAAAACCCGTTAACATGAGCATTCGGTTAGCCTATCAGACTTACCGATAACCCAAGGGATTGTCGAACGAGTCCATGTCAGGGTTAAGGAATTAGAATTTTGGACTGAGTTTGTTGTGCTTGATTCGGTAAGTGAAGTAGTGACACCCTTAATATTAGGCCGACCATTTCTGCATGCTGCGGATGCTATCATCCATGTTCTTAAACGTGAAATATCTCTGTCAAATGGTCAAATAAGAGTCAATCTGCCTGTCCTAGACTCTAGGGATGTCGACTATGTGGAAACGTGTTTGAATATTGAAAGTGAGTGCTACCAAAAACCCTTCGACATAGGTGACCTAATTTGGAAAGCACGTAGTTTCTCAAATCATGAAGGCCAAGCCTTATCTAGACCACATAGGAGAGGATTGAGTGTGCTATACAGGGAAACTAATATAAAAGATTTAGAGGATCTTTTAGAAAAAACTGTAAAGGGGATAGACAAGGGAAATAAGTTAATAATTAGGGTGAATGAGTGTTTAGATGACCTAGGTTGGAATGACGTAGAAGACCAACCTTTAACAATGTATAACCCTATTCATCTAAAACTGCCCTAGGAGACCCGACAGTCTTTGAAGTCTTTTGCTCAATAGAGGATTGCATTAGTAGTCACTTCTACATAGATGCTAGAGCAATGGTGAACATTTTCCCTTTGGATTTCTACACTAGGTACACTAAGAAGGTTTTAGGAAAGGTGGTCTGGGAAGATAAGATGATTAGAATCTTTAAGAATGTTAATATTAGGGTGCGGGGATTTATTGAGAAAGCTATAGTATCGGTTGATAATTTAAAATTCACGACAGAGTTCTTTATTGTGAAAGAAAATATGGTAACTGGAAATGAATTCATTTTAGGTCAACCGTTTCTAAAAACTGCATGCACCAATATTAACAAAGAATTGGGGGAATTGACACTCGAGTCAGGGATTAATGTACTGAAAGTTGTGAAACAGGATATAAATGTACATAATCCCTATGGATTTAGGAGTGAACCTAAATTTTACCAAGGACAAGGAGAAAGGATGAATATCGAGTCATATTTGGAGGATACATCTGACATTTACATTCGATACAACCCAACGGGAACCGGCCCCCGGCCGACCCCGTATTCTTCCTCAACCTAGTTCCTAGGCCGAGTCCGGCTGAAGACTCGTTAAACTTAGCGCTTCTTGGGAGGCAACCCAAGCCGTATTTTCATTTTCATTTTCATTTTTATTTTTATTTTTATCTTTTTAGGAATATGTGACTAATTGCAATTAAGTGAATTATTTTGAATTTTATCATTTGTGACCTATTTTATATGAGTTATGTATTTAGAATCACAGATGCAAGCTTTCAACGGATCAAGGAAACAAGTAACTTATTGCAATCGTATTTCGTTTTTATTTTTATTTTTATTTTTATTTTTATGTTTTAGCTTGTTATTTTCCATTTTTATATTTTGATTGAAGTGTGCAGGAGTATTTAGCTTTGTATTCTGAGGAAAACCATGCACTTGGTCAAAAGCTAAGTGTGGGGGAATGCCCGAAGTAAATCATGAAGGAAAATCAGACGTCGAAGCATGTACAGGAGCCACCAGCGCCGCTACTGGACTTCCAGCGCCGCTGGGAAAGCCACCTGGGCTTCCCAGCGCCGCTCAGCCACTTCCAGCGCCGCTGGACCTGCATCTGGGCAGTCCAGCGCTGCTCCCAACAAGCCAGCGCCGCTCCCAGCTAGCCAGCGCCGCTCCCAGTTCCAGCCCGCACACCAGATCGCGAAAAATCACAAAAAAAATCAGAAAAACCCAAAAATCCAAAAAATCAAAAAAATCGGAAAATACCAAAAAGAAAAGAAGATGGAGATGCATCAATGGATCGCCATCAAATGGAGCCAACTCAAGTCTTTGAAGATCTTTATCATTCAAGTCGCTCCACAAATGCCATCTTCAACAACATTCATGCATATAAGCCCGGGAAGTTTCATTAATCCTTTATTTTATCATGTTTTTCCTATTACCCTTTGTGTTATGTCATGTCTAGTACAACGAGGACATTGTATAATTTAAGTGTGGGGGGATGGAATAGGAAAAACCCGTGGTTTTATTGCTTGATAAATCATAAGTTTTCTACTACTTAATTCATGCAAATTTAAAATTTTTCTTGTGTCTGAAAATCATTTTGAGAAATAAGCTTTGCAAGTAGACAAAAGATGACGATAACTAAGCAATATTAGCTTTGGTAGATGAACGGTTAGTTAGGACTGATAGTTTAACTATAGATTTGTGGCTGTTTATTTTTCCAACTGGATTAGAGCTTAGACTGAAACTGAATGCGATTATGTTTGCCATAGCACATTTAACCGGACTTTAATATGCCTAGCAATTAGAGCTATCTAGTCATTAGCATAGGTGTATTAATTGGACTTAATTATACGTGCTTGTGTAGGAACTAGTTTAGACGTATGGTTCGCCTTAATTCTTACACTATTGATTGTGAACTAGTTGCATGCGGAGTAAGTGTATGAGTCATCTGGGGTCTCTGATAATGTCTATTGCATGAATAATGTAGTAATCTTAAGAAAAGGCAATCAGTAGATTAAATAAAAGAGTTCAAAGAACTAATAGCGAGTAAAATCTATACGCATCAAGTTATGTCGCTTTGCGCGTGGGGAACCACCGACCTGTCACCGCTGTCTTGATGTAAGGTATAAACTCTAACCATTAGTTGAGTTATGTCGCTCTACGCGTGGGGAACCACCGACCTGTCACCGCTGTCTTGATGTAAGGTATAAACTCTAACCATTAGTTGAGTTATGTCGCTCTACGCATGGGGAACCACCGACCTGTCACCGCTGTCTCAACTATTAAAGATGATAATATCGTATAACTGCTTTAGTATTTAGCTAGTAAGCATGACTGTAGTGTGAGAGTATGTCTAAGTAGTGACTCACAAGTACACAAACAATGAAATATAAATGCCTTGCTAGTAGCTAGTAGATCTGATTGCTATACAAACCTTAATTAAGTGCTTAACTAGTCAGCAGAAGGAAGTAAGATTGAGTTATAGGACATGTGGAATTATAGAACGGTTTTAGAGGTATTAACACAAATATAAGGTTAACTTTTAGTTTTGATTGACTGATTATCTTGCCTCTAGCTATAGCTTACTGATTTTGTCTAAAACTTTCTCAAATCATTTTGCATGACTAATCTTTCAAATGTTTTTAATAAAGTAGAATAACTTGAACACTTAAGTTGTCCGCTCATCATTGTTTTATTTTCTTGGACTATTTGCTTGAGGACAAGCAAAGACTTAAGTATGGGGGTATATGATGAGCGTCCATTTTGTGATAAAAACCCCTATCGAAAGGCTTCATTTCTATGTCTTAAATGAGTTAATATTCTGGAACTATCGGTACTTAATGGATTCTATGTTTACGCAGGTTCACGGAAGATGCGAGTGAGGGTAAATGGCATCAAGTGACTCAAGATGAAGGCCTGTGAAGTTACAAGACACAAGGAGGTGATTCGGGAGCCGAACGAAGCGAATACGAGAAGCAGCAGGAGCTGCCAGCGCCGCTGGCCCATGCCCAGCGCCGCTGGAGCCCAACCAGCGCCGCTGGGCGGCCCAGATCAGCAACCGACTTATCACTCTATTTAAGCCGAAGCAGCCCTCAAAACCCTAAAAAAGAGCCGATTCAGCAGCCCTAGCCGCCCACATCAAACCCTAGGTCGACTTTGTAGATTCCAAGGAGGTTTTGGAGCTTCTAACACCTTCCGATCTTCATCCTCAACCTAGATCTACTCTTTTATTTTACTTTCAGTTGGTAAACAATGTCTTTAATCTTTTCAGACTTTGTTATTCCTTTAATAATGGTAGGCTAGTAGGCTGAATACTTGTTTGGATCGATGTGATCATGTAGACGTTTATTTATTTTACTTTATTTGTTAGACATGTTGGAGTGTGTTTTTCTGTTTGTCGTAGATCCATGCTTTACTAGTTATTCATATTATTATCGGTTCTATATCTGCATGTATTGATTTAATTCTAATGATCGGTCTATAATCATACACTAGGATTAATACATAAGGATGGAAAACACTAGTCGGTCTTTAACTAGATGTAAAAGGTGATTCACTTGTAACTGAGGGATCCAGAACCATAGTAATTAGGACGAATAGAACATGATGCTTAACAATGTCAGACGCGATCCAGTGACTTGGAAACGAGCACTGTGGTCACCGGAGAGAATTACTATCTGGTCATGGCTTAAGAGTCGGGTAACTTAAAGATGAATTAGTAACACAAACTTTAGTTCATTAATGCTTAAACAATGAATCTAACGAGAATTTGTTTATAGAGTAGTGTGAGTCTAGGGACAGCACTAGTTACTTAGGCAAAGTGAATCTAACGAGAATCTGAGCCGTGATGAAGTTTCCAACAGTCTAGCAAGTAGGTAGAATGATATTTGGTCGTACCATGAGATCTGAGATGCCAAACAAGTATTTTAATTTAATTACTGTTATTTGCTTTTTCAAACTATTTTCAGACTAAGCCTCTCGCTGAACAAGTGGTTGCGGCTTCTATTTACTTTTCAGTATTTTAATTAGTTTAATAGGAAATCGTGACAACCCCCAACCGCTAGAATTACACGTATTACTAGATTAGGTAAAGCAACGCGTCCTTGCGAACGATCCTGTAACTTATCACTTAACTATACTACATCCGATCGGGTTCTCTGCCCGTAATTGTGTGGTTAGTTTGAGATATTTACATACAACATTTTTATAAATTTAAAAGCAAAATAAAAACCACCATAAGTACACACCAAAGCTTCAACCATTCTTGGAGTTAAAGAAGTTCGATAAGAATTGAGAACACGCCCCCCGTTGCTAAAAGCAGCTTCAGATGCAACTGTAGAAATAGGAATGGCAAGAATATCTCGAACCATTTTAGAAACTGCAGGATAACGAACCTGGTTAATCTTCCACCATTTCAGTATATCAAAACCAGGGTCTAGTGGTTCACGTTCTTTCTTCAAATATTTATCCAACTCAGTCTTCTTAACAATGGCTACAAAATTTCTCATGGCCTTCTCAAAAAGTTGTGTCATATGCTTTTGAATGTCCATTTCAACCTCAAGCCCCCATGTAAAAGTACTACCACGAGACATTTGGGATGATACTTCATCATCCTTCCTTTTTTGTGGCACAACATGATTGTAGAGATCAAACAAAGCACGCATATTCTCTCCTAAGTCGATCAGAAACTTCTTAGGAGGTATCAGTCACAACCCACTGAATATATTCCCACTTGCCTCTCGGGTTAAGAACAACTACAATGAAAAGAAACTAATTAAGCTTCTCAAATTTACCCTAGTACTTCTTATATTTGAAAAGCATTTTAACAGCCGCACCTTTAATCGACTCGTTAGCATGCATAGTAAAAGCCTGAATCACATTACCAATCTCGAGTATCTCATGCATATAAGCATTACATGCCACAAAGCGAGAGCCTGAATGTAGGTTCAGGCCCCCAAATATATACTTATAAACTCACTCAATATGTATGTGAATATGGAAAAGAAAACTTGCAGAAAGAAAAGTGCTTCAACTGCTCTACTTTACTGAATAATGAAAAGGGCTACTTATAGCCTTACAACCACTTACTTACTAATAGGAAAAAAACTACTTTCTCCTAAATACCCGGTCAAACACTTGCCACTTTCTATGACCACATTCTACCCAACGTGCATAACAAAACATACTAAATAACTTGCCAAATAACTACTTTAAACTTACTAAAGACACATACTTAGACACTAGACACATGATAATTAAAAACCGACTCATTGACTTCTTGACCCGAAGCCATTTAATCCATACCCATCAAGATTAACCCAACATTCACCCCCTTAATCTTGATGTCGCCTTGCTTCTATCTCCTTGCCACGTGCTCTTGCTTGTAACTTGTCTTGTTATAATCGGAATCGTTTGTCATACTAAGCTTGCCACTTACGAACTCATACTTACTTTCTTAGGATCTCCTTAGTCCTTACCTTCATACCACCTGCAAAAAATCAAAATAAACCATTTTTATATATTTCCGAATCTTCAAGCAACACATCATAGGCTATTTTTCTTTTCAAAGTGACACCACATGTCTCCCATGTCACATGCACTTCTCATGATGGTGACTAATCAATCAACTTTTACAAGGAGTATATGCTAGCTAGCCCTATCTACCATGAGACAATAACCAATATACACCCTGTACAACTTCATTAATCTTTCAAACATCAAACAATTTGAGGAATCAAAGAGCCAACATCACGAACTCTGGTCTTTTCATTTTTGGCTCAACCTTTCCCTCTGGATAATCATACTATGAAAGAGACATACATATAAATCTTCATGTTTAATGCTTGCAGCAAATCTGACAAAATAAATCTTGCATAAATTCAGCCCATGCTCTCCAACAGTAGTACAAACAACATGTGCTTTCTATTCTTTTCTTTTCTTTTTGTCACCAACAGCACCACATCCACCATCTTTGCTAACACCATAAAACTCTTTTTAGAGCTTCTTCAATCTCTACTACTTGCTGCCTCCCTTTCGTAGTCACAACACTCCATCTCCAGTCTCTATTCTTTCGACAATCATTTTCAGTTTCTTTTGGCCACACGCTTTTCAGTATCACATGCCAAGAAACTGATTTCACTCCTTCTCCATTCATCATGCCAACAATCAAACGATTTCACCACCAAATCTTGCTTTTGGTCTTGCTACTTGCTATTCATACCGCTGCAGCCCGGTATCTTGCTTCTTGCTCTTGCTATGACGCGTCTCTTGCTACATGCTCTTGCTACTTGCTTCTTGCTTCTTTCTTGCGGGATCCCTTTCTTTCTCTTCTTGCTAACATGCTGGTTTCTTGCTTCAGGATTCAAAACAGAACCTTGCTTACTTCTTGCTTCTGCTGTATCTTTCGCCCCACAGCCATGGGCTGCTCTTTCTCGTGCCACCGACTCTCAAACCGGCACTTTTCTCGACCCTTGCTCTGATACCACGTGTAGGTTCATGCCCCCAAATATATACTTATAAACTCACTCAATATGTATGTGAATATGGAAAAGAAAACTTGCAGAAAGAAAAGTGCTTCAACTGCTCTACTTTACTGAATAATGAAAAGGGCTACTTATAGCCTTACAACCACTTACTTACTAATAGGAAAAAAACTACTCTCCTAAATACCCGGTCAAACACTTGCCACTTTCTATGACCACATTCTACCCAACGTGCATAACAAAACATACTAAATAACTTGCCAAATAACTACTTTAAACTTACTAAAGACACATACTTAGACACTAGACACATGATAATTAAAAACCGACTCATTGACTTCTTGACCCGAAGCCATTTAATCCATACCCATCAAGATTAACCCAACACTGAAAACCTCAATGTAGCATCATAAAATATTTTCAAAAATGACAGGAAACTTGATACATTAACCCAATCCACATCGGTCTTCAAACTGCCCTCACACATTCTCACAATTAGAATCTTTCAGAATCAAACGAGAGAATGCTTTCTTAAATTTCACAACACTTTCAAGCATCAAAAATGCCGAGTTCCATCTTGTGTCGACATCCATAGATACAAGACTTTCCAAATTTTTTCCTCCTCGATACAAGATTTGAACTTAATAAGCCTAGCACGAGAAGACCTCACATATTTGACTAAAGCACACACCTTTTAAATGGAACAACTAACATCATTCAAACCATCTTTAACAACCAAGTTCAAAATATGAGCTACACATCTCATATGCAAGAACTTTCCTTTCAACACACCATAATGGTTAAGTATCTTCTTCAAGTGTTGAACAACTACATCATTAGAGCTAGCATTATCCACCATCACACTCAAGATCTTTTTCACCCCTCATTCAAGAATGACCCACTATAGGACCGAAATTTATGATTCGCTTATGCCACGCCATAAGAAATTAAAAGAGGTACTGTACCCGCTAATCACTAAGGTTTTAACTAATTTAATACCAGTATTTAATAGTGGGAATTCAATTTAATGTCAAAAATATGCAAGAAAATTACTTTATTTATCTTTTTATATTTGGGGTGTTACAACTCTCCCCCACTTGAAACGGATCACGGCCTCGTGATCCAAGCCATATGTAGAGATGGATAGTAAAAAATCTCTCTCGAGTTTCCATGAGCACTTCGACATCTATCCATGCTTCCACAACACTTTGTTCGACCGAACGGTTTTATTTTATATTAAATGTTTCATCACAAAGGTACTGGGTTCCTCGACAATATCTTATTTTATTCATTAAAATTATAATTTAAAAGCACACATGAGGATTCATTAGCGTAACACTTCCTAAGATGGAAACAAGAACATAGTACAAATTCCAATTGATATAAAACCTTGATAACTCGAGCAAGTATCCTGGAAGAACCATTAAACCGATAACTTAACTTTTCCTCATACGCGAAATTGTAAAACACCTTTCCATGGAGAAACTTTTCATAATACACAGATCGTTGGTATAGAACTCGATAAGCCTTTTCCTATTATCTGTGTAAGATTCTTTCCGATCTTGAGCCGCTTTAAGTCATTCCTTTATCACTTCAATCTCATTAATCGACTTCATGACCTAATCCGTACTATACAACTCTCGTTGTCCCACTTCTCTCAAATAATTAAAAGACCAAAAATTCCCTACCATACAACATTCCTCATGAAGACATTTGAATACTAACGCGATATCTATTCCAGTACGATAATTTTACTAAGGACAAGTGCAAATCTCACGTTCCGCTAAAGTCAATGCGTTCCAATATTTTATTTTGTACTTATGTTTTCCAAATGTTTTCCATTTCTTTTGCAATAATATTTTTTATATCATGATATTGTTTGTGGCTTTGTGCAATTCAAGGTACCATTTGGAAGTTTGTAGTGTCGGCAAAAACACTCTCAGACGTGTAAATTATATCTCATGCATATACATCTCTCTCTCTATATATATAGTGGATTATTACTACTTCACATCTCATACGTATATATATCTCTATATAGATTGTGTCATCTAACTTCATTTAAAAATACTTTAGTTATTTTTTTTAAAGAGCTCTAGTACGTTATTTCATTTTTGATACAAAATTTATTACAATGTCTAAAAAAACAAACAAACTCGATTACCCGCTAACGATATGTGGACAAACCTACTCGAAACTCCATTTCCATCACATGTTAATTCTTCATCTGCACCGCAAACGAGTAGCTCGTCGCAAAGCGGTTTTGCGTCTTTCTCTGGCGTTAATCCATTATTACAATCATTTTATAATCCATCACGATATCGAGGTCCAACCACAATTATTGAATGCAGAACAGTATGCCTAGTTTCAACAATTTTGTCTCCAACAAGCTCAATACCAAAATCCTACCCAAGCACAACACGACCCTGAACCTGAACCACCTAAGTTAGATAGTGTTGCTTCAGCCGATGACGATGAAGAGGTAACAATAGACCCAAAAAATAAAGGAAAAAGAATTGTGAAAAAATGGATTGATGAAGATACCTTAAAAACTATTCAAGATCGGCAAGACAAAAAGGAAAGAAAAAAGATAGAAAAATATCGACAAAGTTTGTGGCAGAAATATGGTAATCGGTTTCTCAACGATAATGACACCAAATATGTAGAGTAGTTTAGTTTTATTTCTTTATTATAATAATGTCATGTTGTTTTTTCTTAATAATTAATGTAATGTTGTTTTTAATAAATGTATTGTTGTTTCTTTAAAAATGTGGTTTTGTTAATAATAAATGTAATGTTGTTTTTTTAAAGGATGTGGAGTTGTTTTTAAAAAATGTTTGTAATGATTTTTTTATGGGGAAAAATCTATAAAAGGGTAATCGTTTTATACAAACTTCCTAATAAAGGGAACCTATTTAAGTTTTCGTTTATTTAAAGGATCAAAATTCTAAAAATTTCGCAATAAAGGAAATGTTGTTAGTTTTTAACGCCAGTCATCCGTTAACTGTCAACGTGGGATGTCACGTCATAAAAATGTCTACGTGGACCACTGACATGGCTTTACATGTCATCATCATCCTTACCAATGTTTCTTCGTTGAAAATTTTGGTAATATATTCCGGCAACAATGTTCATTATTTTAGTTTTTTGTCTAATTCAAATGGAATGGTGTCGAACAAATGTAACACAAATTACTCTTAGTTTCACAATCTCCGATCTATAAAAAATTAACCTAAAACAAAACCATAACCTGATTTCGAATCCCGGCCATCATCCCCTTTTTAAAATTTTGGTCTGACAATCGCATAAACATTTCAGTTTAATCTTATATACAACAAACTGAAAAGCATATCACAAATGACGAACGCTTTCAAAAACACATCATTGGACGTGTATAGTATGCTAGTGGTGAATAATCGCAGCATCTACTCTTCTTTGTCTCTCCCACCAACGGATCTAAATTGCTTATTTTTTAATGGAAGTTTAATTTCGATTTAATTAATAGCCAAGGCAACTAAATGACAGGTAGATTATAAAGAAAATCAGTATTAAAATATGTCTCCAAGAGTAAAGGAAAAATGAGAACGGAGTGGTGGTGTCGCTTTGCGAAGTGGTTTTGTAAGGTGAAAAATGATGGGTTGTGAAATCTATTATAGGAAAAATAATGAAACTGTACCGGTCAAATCAAAAACAAGTTGTGTCCTATCGTCCTTTTATATCCTATTCATGTCTGATATTTCTGAATTTCTTATTCTTCACTTTGATGTCCTATCGTCAGAACTTAGAAGGCTGGGTAAGTTTTATTTTATTTATTATTATTATTCTTATTATATGTTATTGTGTTTTTAAAGAGAGATCAAAATGTTGCATTCATCAAATCTATGTTATTATCATTATTATAAGAGTTAATGACATAAATCGTCCCTGTGGTTTACTTAAATAGTCATCTTTCGTCCTTTAAAATCCAAAACCTCAAGGACAGTCCTTTATAGGAGGATAAGGATCACGTTTGGTCCTTTGACTCGTTGACCGTCATCTCTCCTTCCGTTAAACCCCCACGTGCCTCCCACGTGAGGGGTATTTCAGTCTTTTCAATAAATAAAGGACTATTAGTGATATATTTCTTTTTCTTTTATTGTATTTCTCTTACTACCTGCAAACCTAAGATATATATACATATTTATATATATCATCATTACATTATATCAAAATCAAAGAGACAACAAAAAATCTAAAAGCAACATACATAATTACATATGGATATACATACATTTCATATGCATATACATACATATAGATTTGTAATAACAAACACCACGACACATATATGAAAATTTCATATTCATACATAAAAAAAAAATTCAAATCAAAGATCTATTATCATATATGAAAGTTTGTTGCCTGTTGTTAGTTTGGTTTGTAGCCTAAGATGGATGAGTGGCTACGGTCCTATGAATTTTATAAATAGGGATTTGTATGGGTGGTGAAGGGTAGCTACGGTGGGGAATGTAACATCCGAGAGTTTTGACCCGTTGACTTTTCACGTAATATGACTAACAATTTAAGTTAATGAATTATTTGGGTCGTTTTGTGAATTAAATGACAATGTGTTATATTCGGGTCGATAATATGTTTGATTGGTGTTTAAATGTCTAACGATTGTAATTTGGCTTGATAAGAGAAATGGGTCGGCCCGTGGGTAGTCCACGACCCACCAGCCACCATTGACCCATTTCTCTCCTTATCTCTTTCTCCCCTCCTCTCACTTCTTAACTATCTCCCTTTCTCATTTTCTCTCTAAGTAAAAAGGCAAAGGCAACCCATTTCATTTCTTCATCTCATTTACATCGACCTTGTGTTTTGGAACTGATATAACACTAGAATCATCGTCATCTATACCACATTATCGTCTATTCGAAGAATCAAAAGTTGAAGTTCTTGCATTTTTACCCATTTTGACCTAATTTCGGGGTTGAGCTCAAGAAGGAGTTTTGGTAAGTCAAATTCATCCCATCTTCACCTATTTATGCTTATTTATATGTTGTTGGTCGATTTAAAGTATTTACAAGTCTTAAATCGGGTCGAAATGAAATTAGGGTTCAATTAGGGTTTTGGTTTGGGTTGAATGATTTGGAAGTGTTCTTGATGTTTTGGAATGGAAATTTGTAATGGGTTATGTGTATTTATGTTTAATGGCACTTAGTTAAGCTTCAAAATGAGTCTTGGAACATCGCTAGACGATTTGGTGGTCGAAAATAGGGTTTGGGTGAAGTTTGGATCGTATTTTAGACTCAAAATCTGCAGGATTGAGCCCAGTCGCGCCGCGAGCTCGTGTCCTCGCGCCGTGAGTCCGTTTCTAGTCAGGTCAGAGCTTTTTCTCGCATCCAGCCTCGCGTCGCGAGCCTCGTGCTCCTCGCGCCGATATATACATATTTATATATATAGTCACTTTATATATACATAATTATTTGATACATCTATACATATGTTTATATATGTATAATAATAATCTAATATACACATATTTATTTGATACATATTATATATATATATATATATATATAGATTTTAGGTAAAATAAAACAAGTATTAAAATAAAACAAATATATATATATATATATATATATATATATATATATATATATATATATATATATATATATATATATATATATATATATATATATATATATATATATATATATATATATATATATATATATATATATATATATATATATATATATATATATATATATATATATATATATATATATATATATATATATATATATATATATATATATATATATATATATATATATATATATATATATATATATATATATATATATATATATATATATATATATATATATATATATATATATATATATATATATATATATATATATATATATATATATATATATATATATATATATATATATATATATATATATATATATATATATATATATATATATATATATATATATATATATATATATATATATATATATATATATATATATATATATATATATATATATATATATATATATATATATATATATATATATATATATATATATATATATATATATATATATATATATATATATATATATATATATATATATATATATATATATATATATATATATATATATATATATATATATATATATATATATATATATATATATATATATATATATATATATATATATATATATATATATATATATATATATATATATATATATATATATATATATATATATATATATATATATATATATATATATATATATATATATATATATATATATATATATATATATATATATATATATATATATATATATATATATATATATATATATATATATATATATATATATATATATATATATATATATATATATATATATATATATATATATATATATATATATATATATATATATATATATATATATATATATATATATATATATATATATATATATATATATATATATATATATATATATATATATATATATATATATATATATATATATATATATATATATATATATATATATATATATATATATATATATATATATATATATATATATATATATATATATATATATATATATATATATATATATATATATATATATATATATATATATATATATATATATATATATATATATATATATATATATATATATATATATATATATATATATATATATATATATATATATATATATATATATATATATATATATATATATATATATATATATATATATATATATATATATATATATATATATATATATATATATATATATATATATATATATATATATATATATATATATATATATATATATATATATATATATATATATATATATATATATATATATATATATATATATATATATATATATATATATATATATATATATATATATATATATATATATATATATATATATATATATATATATATATATATATATATATATATATATATATATATATATATATATATATATATATATATATATATATATATATATATATATATATATATATATATATATATATATATATATATATATATATATATATATATATATATATATATATATATATATATATATATATATATATATATATATATATATATATATATATATATATATATATATATATATATATATATATATATATATATATATATATATATATATATATATATATATATATATATATATATATATATATATATATATATATATATATATATATATATATATATATATATATATATATATATATATATATATATATATATATATATATATATATATATATATATATATATATATATATATATATATATATATATATATATATATATATATATATATATATATATATATATATATATATATATATATATATATATATATATATATATATATATATATATATATATATATATATATATATATATATATATATATATATATATATATATATATATATATATATATATATATATATATATATATATATATATATATATATATATATATATATATATATATATATATATATATATATATATATATATATATATATATATATATATATATATATATATATATATATATATATATATATATATATATATATATATATATATATATATATATATATATATATATATATATATATATATATATATATATATATATATATATATATATATATATATATATATATATATATATATATATATATATATATATATATATATATATATATATATATATATATATATATATATATATATATATATATATATATATATATATATATATATATATATATATATATATATATATATATATATATATCTCGTGTTCTCGCGCCGCGAGTTTCACCTGTTTTGCGCGTCAGTTTTCGAACGTTAATAACTTTTGATCCGTAAGTCCAAATAAGTCGTATGACCTATCGTTGGAATCGTAAGAGAGTCTAGTTTCTCGTAGTAACCTTCATTTTGTATGAATCTTCGTACATTTCTAAAAATGTCGAGTCAAAGTGTTATGTTTCACACTCGGTAATGTTAAGAAAGTAATTGTGGGTTCGTGACTCAACTAAACCTAAGAAAAATGTTCAAACGATAGTAGTTGATCCTAAGCATAACCCGTTAAAGGGAAATAAGGATCACGGATCCAGAAAGTCCAAAGATAGTCCAAACCCTAGCAATGCAAGCATCTATTCATCCATTCTGTCTCTGATTAACTTGGTTACCTGAAAAGTGTACTAAAGAGCGTCAACATAAAGTTGGTGAGTTCGTAGGGACAAGTAACAAGGAATAACCGTGTCGGATACAACCGTTAACGATAAGCGAGGATTAGAATATCTAATCAAGTCCAAAGAAAACCTATAAGGTTTCACATTATCACAATTCAATACAAGTCAACGTTCAACAACGTTCCATAACAATCAATAACATTCAACAACGGTGCGGCTTACATAGTTAATAATTAACAATGCGCTAACGGTGCGACTTATATAATAAGTAATGCGCTAACGGTGCGACTTATATAATAAGTAATGCGCTAACGGTGCGACTTATATAATAAGTAATGCGCTAACGGTGCGACTTATATAATAAGTAATGCGCTAACGGTGCGACTTATATAATAAGTAATGCGCTAACGGTGCGACTTATATAATAAGTAATGCGCTAACGGTGCGACTTATATAATAAGTAATGCGCTAACGGTGCGACTTATATAATAAGTAATGCGCTAACGGTGCGACTTATATAATAAGTAATGCGCTAACGGTGCGACTTATATAATAAGTAATGCGCTAACGGTGCGACTTATATAATAAGTAATGCGCTAACGGTGCGACTTATATAATAAGTAATGCGCTAACGGTGCGACTTATATAATAAGTAATGCGCTAACGGTGCGACTTATATAATAAGTAATGCGCTAACGGTGCGACTTATATAATAAGTAATGCGCTAACGGTGCGACTTATATAATAAGTAATGCGCTAACGGTGCGACTTATATAATAAGTAATGCGCTAACGGTGCGACTTATATAATAAGTAATGCGCTAACGGTGCGACTTATATAATAAGTAATGCGCTAACGGTGCGACTTATATAATAAGTAATGCGCTAACGGTGCGACTTATATAATAAGTAATGCGCTAACGGTGCGACTTATATAATAAGTAATGCGCTAACGGTGCGACTTATATAATAAGTAATGCGCTAACGGTGCGACTTATATAATAAGTAATGCGCTAACGGTGCGACTTATATAATAAGTAATGCGCTAACGGTGCGACTTATATAATAAGTAATGCGCTAACGGTGCGACTTATATAATAAGTAATGCGCTAACGGTGCGACTTATATAATAAGTAATGCGCTAACGGTGCGACTTATATAATAAGTAATGCGCTAACGGTGCGACTTATATAATAAGTAATGCGCTAACGGTGCGACTTATATAATAAGTAATGCGCTAACGGTGCGACTTATATAATAAGTAATGCGCTAACGGTGCGACTTATATAATAAGTAATGCGCTAACGGTGCGACTTATATAATAAGTAATGCGCTAACGGTGCGACTTATATAATAAGTAATGCGCTAACGGTGCGACTTATATAATAAGTAATGCGCTAACGGTGCGACTTATATAATAAGTAATGCGCTAACGGTGCGACTTATATAATAAGTAATGCGCTAACGGTGCGACTTATATAATAAGTAATGCGCTAACGGTGCGACTTATATAATAAGTAATGCGCTAACGGTGCGACTTATATAATAAGTAATGCGCTAACGGTGCGACTTATATAATAAGTAATGCGCTAACGGTGCGACTTATATAATAAGTAATGCGCTAACGGTGCGACTTATATAATAAGTAATGCGCTAACGGTGCGACTTATATAATAAGTAATGCGCTAACGGTGCGACTTATATAATAAGTAATGCGCTAACGGTGCGACTTATATAATAAGTAATGCGCTAACGGTGCGACTTATATAATAAGTAATGCGCTAACGGTGCGACTTATATAATAAGTAATGCGCTAACGGTGCGACTTATATAATAAGTAATGCGCTAACGGTGCGACTTATATAATAAGTAATGCGCTAACGGTGCGACTTATATAATAAGTAATGCGCTAACGGTGCGACTTATATAATAAGTAATGCGCTAACGGTGCGACTTATATAATAAGTAATGCGCTAACGGTGCGACTTATATAATAAGTAATGCGCTAACGGTGCGACTTATATAATAAGTAATGCGCTAACGGTGCGACTTATATAATAAGTAATGCGCTAACGGTGCGACTTATATAATAAGTAATGCGCTAACGGTGCGACTTATATAATAAGTAATGCGCTAACGGTGCGACTTATATAATAAGTAATGCGCTAACGGTGCGACTTATATAATAAGTAATGCGCTAACGGTGCGACTTATATAATAAGTAATGCGCTAACGGTGCGACTTATATAATAAGTAATGCGCTAACGGTGCGACTTATATAATAAGTAATGCGCTAACGGTGCGACTTATATAATAAGTAATGCGCTAACGGTGCGACTTATATAATAAGTAATGCGCTAACGGTGCGACTTATATAATAAGTAATGCGCTAACGGTGCGACTTATATAATAAGTAATGCGCTAACGGTGCGACTTATATAATAAGTAATGCGCTAACGGTGCGACTTATATAATAAGTAATGCGCTAACGGTGCGACTTATATAATAAGTAATGCGCTAACGGTGCGACTTATATAATAAGTAATGCGCTAACGGTGCGACTTATATAATAAGTAATGCGCTAACGGTGCGACTTATATAATAAGTAATGCGCTAACGGTGCGACTTATATAATAAGTAATGCGCTAACGGTGCGACTTATATAATAAGTAATGCGCTAACGGTGCGACTTATATAATAAGTAATGCGCTAACGGTGCGACTTATATAATAAGTAATGCGCTAACGGTGCGACTTATATAATAAGTAATGCGCTAACGGTGCGACTTATATAATAAGTAATGCGCTAACGGTGCGACTTATATAATAAGTAATGCGCTAACGGTGCGACTTATATAATAAGTAATGCGCTAACGGTGCGACTTATATAATAAGTAATGCGCTAACGGTGCGACTTATATAATAAGTAATGCGCTAACGGTGCGACTTATATAATAAGTAATGCGCTAACGGTGCGACTTATATAATAAGTAATGCGCTAACGGTGCGACTTATATAATAAGTAATGCGCTAACGGTGCGACTTATATAATAAGTAATGCGCTAACGGTGCGACTTATATAATAAGTAATGCGCTAACGGTGCGACTTATATAATAAGTAATGCGCTAACGGTGCGACTTATATAATAAGTAATGCGCTAACGGTGCGACTTATATAATAAGTAATGCGCTAACGGTGCGACTTATATAATAAGTAATGCGCTAACGGTGCGACTTATATAATAAGTAATGCGCTAACGGTGCGACTTATATAATAAGTAATGCGCTAACGGTGCGACTTATATAATAAGTAATGCGCTAACGGTGCGACTTATATAATAAGTAATGCGCTAACGGTGCGACTTATATAATAAGTAATGCGCTAACGGTGCGACTTATATAATAAGTAATGCGCTAACGGTGCGACTTATATAATAAGTAATGCGCTAACGGTGCGACTTATATAATAAGTAATGCGCTAACGGTGCGACTTATATAATAAGTAATGCGCTAACGGTGCGACTTATATAATAAATAATGCGCTAACGGATGACGAGCGAGTCAACTGGCAACGTTACGTATTACCTAATTTCAATGTGAATTGATTTATATTCATGCTAAATTCCAAATATAGATATACAACTATAAGGTTACCTTATTAATACGCTTGTCAACGTAATTTATGTTATAAAAGTTTAAGGGACTAAATTGTCATTTTTGAAACTTGAGGGACTAAATTGTCAAATGTCCAAAGTATAAGGACGAAAAATGATACCTTTGAAAGTGTAGGGTAAAAATGTAACTTTCCGTATGTAATACGTATCCGTAGGATATATAAAGTATTCCTCTGATATTTCTAAAATCATAGAGCAAAGTATAGTAAGGTTTTATAAAAATACTTACAAGAAAGGAGAGTTTATGAACTCTAAGATCAAACTTTCGACGTACGAAGAACACGACTTCTGATTCAAATGAAATTCTTTCAAGACTTGGACTTGTTTACTTAATAATTGAAGATTATTCCCAACCCAAATTGAGTATTATAACTAGAACTTTTGAAGATCTTAGAGAGATTTGTTGATAACAACTTCTCTTGACGATTTTCGGCGAACTTTGAGATCAAAGCGACTTTGCTTATACTAGAACAATCAAGTGTTCTTTGAAACTTATAACAAGAAGGGGGAAGATGATTTTAGACTTATAGAATGCTAAATAGAAAGAGAATGAAGTTTAAGGTGTGAGTTTTTAATGAGAACTTAAGGCTAGTATTTATAGTAAATGAAATGGAATTAAATATGATAAAATTTATGCATATTCATCAAACTTCCAATATAAGTCCGGTTTTGGTGTGCTATGAATCATCAAATTAGCTGTAATTCATGCAATTTGTGATGTGTTGGATGTTACAAGTGGTAGCTAGAAGTTGTGGTGTCATTTGGAAGTTAAAACTTAAAGATTTGTCATGAAAAATCCTTGGAAATTACTATATTGAAGTTGACATTTTCACTATTTGGGGGCTGCATTTTTATAAAATTTTTAAGTGTTATTTTGTGAAATTTAAAACCATATTAAGGTATCTTAAATCTAGTTATTACGTTCTAGCAAGTTTCAAGCCAAACCGAGAAAGAATCGATCGAAAAAGCAACGTTTTACATATATATCCATAAAAGTTTTGTCGGATGTCTACTAGTAACATTATTCAACTAATAAATCAAATATAGCTTGTGAAAATTTCACGAGTATTCCTACTTTCCATAAAGTATGTCGGCTTTGTCCTATTAATGGAATTATTAGATAACCACCGACACTGTGCCACCGACACTGTGCCACCGACACTGTCCACCGACACATCACCGACACTGTGCCACCGACACTGTTTACCGTACATTATACTTAAGGTTTTGTATATACGTTTTTCCTGTTACTACAGTTACTCAATCATTTTCTATAATATAATTTTTATAACACGTATGGGCCAATATCACGGTCTTGTAATCATGGGCTTAATTCTAGAAATCCAATTATGACATTATAACTGGCCCAATTTACAGATAGACGAACACAATTAGACTCAAAGTTTTCGTTTATTAAAGTAGTTAATCAAATTAGCTGTAATTCATGCAATTTGTGATGTGTTGGATGTTACAAGTGGTAGCTAGAAGTTGTGGTGTCATTTGGAAGTTAAAACTTAAAGATTTGTCATGAAAAATCCTTGGAAATTACTATATTGAAGTTGACATTTTCACTATTTGGGGGCTGCATTTTTATAAAATTTTTAAGTGTTATTTTGTGAAATTTAAAACCATATTAAGGTATCTTAAATCTAGTTATTACGTTCTAGCAAGTTTCAAGCCAAACCGAGAAAGAATCGATCGAAAAAGCAACGTTTTACATATATATCCATAAAAGTTTTGTCGGATGTCTACTAGTAACATTATTCAACTAATAAATCAAATATAGCTTGTGAAAATTTCACGAGTATTCCTACTTTCCATAAAGTATGTCGGCTTTGTCCTATTAATGGAATTATTAGATAACCACCGACACTGTGCCACACCGACACTGTGCCACCGACACTGTTTACCGTACATTATACTTAAGGTTTTGTATATACGTTTTTCCTGTTACTACAGTTACTCAATCATTTTCTATAATATAATTTTTATAACACGTATGGGCCAATATCACGGTCTTGTAATCATGGGCTTAATTCTAGAAATCCAATTATGACATTATAACTGGCCCAATTTACAGATAGACGAACACAATTAGACTCAAAGTTTTCGTTTATTAAAGTAGTTAATCAAATTACAAGTACAGCCAAACGGGTAAAAATCACGAATGTTACATTATTCCCCCGTTAAAAGAATTTCGTCCCGAAATTTGAATCTAACTAGACTCGTTAAACAAATGAGGATACTTGGCTTTCATAGAATCTTCACGTTCCCAAGTAAACTCGGGTCCACGTCTAGATTGCCATCTTACTTTGACAATCGTATATCGAGTATTCTTTAGCTTTCTAGTTTGTCGATCTAGGATTTCTATTGGTTCTTCCACAAACTTCAACGCTTTATCAACACGGATTTCTTCGAGGGGCACGTGAAGTGTTGGATTTGCTAAACACTTCCGAAGATTACAAACATGAAAAACATTATGAACTCCACTCAATTCTTGAGGAAGTTCTAATCGATATGCAACCGGACCAATACGCTCCAAGATCTTGAACGGGCCAATGTACCGTGGCCCCAACTTGCCACGTTTCACAAAACGAACCACACCTTTCCATGGGGACACTTTCAATAAAACAGAATCACCAACTTCAAATTCGAGGGGTCGTCTTCTAACATTAGCATATTTCAATTGTCGTTCTCGGGCCACTCTTAACTTTTCTTTGATTTGCGAGATCACTTTCGTCGTTTCAATAACAATTTCGGGTCCAACGAGTTGGCTTTCACCAATTTCTGCCCAAACTAGCGGTGACCTACAATCTCTCCCATATAATGCTTTAAATGGGGCCATTCCAATGCTAGCATGATAGCTATTATTGTAGGAGAATTCAACCAAAGGAAGATGCACATCCCAATTACCACCAAAATCAATAGCACAAGCTCTTAACATATCTTCCAATGTTTGAATCGTTCTTTCACTTTGACCATCAGTTTGTGGGTGGAACGCCGTACTTATACCGAGACGAGTACCCATAGATTTCTGGAACGCCTTCCAAAATTTTGAAGTAAATCGAGCATCCCGATCGGATATCACGGAAATCGGCACTCCATGCTTGGATATCACCTCTTTGATGTACAAACGTGCCATGGTGTCAAATTTATCATCTTCCCGAATGGCTAAGAAGTGAGCCGACTTAGTCAACCGGTCAATTATCACCCAAATAGTGTCCCGACCACTACTCGTCCTAGGTAACTTCGTGATGAAGTCCATAGCAATTTCTTCCCATTTCCACACCGGTGTTACTGGTTGGACTAGTAAACCCGGTGGTTTCTTGTGGTCGGCTTTCACTTGTAAACAAGTGAGGCATTGACTAACATACCTAGCAATGTCCGTCTTCATTCCCGGCCACCAATACAAATCTCTTAATCCAAAATACATCTTGTCGGAACCCGGGTGAACCGAATAAGCCGACTTATGAGCTTCATCCATCAATTTCAATCGCCATCCTCCAAGAATGGGGATCCACAATCGATCAACAAAATACAAACCATTATCGTTCTTCCTATCAAACTGTTCTTCTAGACCGTGTAAAGCTTCATCGGTGAAGTTCCCCGGTCTAGTTGCCAATTCTTGAGCTTCGATAATGGAGTCACGGACACTCCTTAATACAGTGAAGCTCATGGCTTTAACTCGTCTTGGCTTCATACGTTCCTTTCGACTCAAAGCATCGGCTACCACATTTGCTTTACCCGGATGATACCGGATAACGCAATCATAATCACTCAACAACTCAAGCCACCTTCTTTGCCTCATGTTCAGGTCATTTTGAGTGAAAATATGTTGAAGGCTTTTGTGATCGGTATAGATCACGCTCTTGGTGCCATACAAGTAATGCCTCCAACATTTCAAAGCAAATACCACTGCTCCCAATTCTAAGTCATGGGTCGGATAGTTCTTCTCATGCACCTTCAATTGTCTTGATGCATATGCTATCACCTTATCCCGTTGCATTAAGACACAACCCAATCCTTGCCCAGATGCATCACAATATACAACGAAATCATCGACTCCATCGGGCAAGCTCAAGATGGGTGCATCACACAATTTGTCCTTTAACAATTGGAATGCTTGTTCTTGCTTTTCACCCCAATCAAACCTTCTTTCTCGTTGAGTCAACAAAGTCAAAGGTTGGGCGATTTTTGAAAAGCCTTCAATAAATCGTCTATAATAACCCGCCAAACCAAGAAATTGGCGAATTTCGGTTGGTGTTTCGGGGCGTCTCCAATTCTTTACTGCTTCAACTTTACTTGGGTCCACATGAATTCCTTCTTTGCTCACTACGTGACCAAGAAACTGGACCTCTTCAAGCCAAAATTCACATTTGGAGAACTTGGCATAAAGCTTTTCTTTCCGGAGTAACTCTAAGACTTGTTTCAAATGTTCCAAATGATCTTCTTTGGTTTTGGAATAGATGAGAATGTCATCGATGAAAACAATGACAAATTGGTCCAAGTAGGGCTGACACACTCGGTTCATCAAGTCCATGAACACAGCTGGTGCGTTAGTCAACCCAAAAGGCATCACCGTAAATTCAAAGTGTCCATATCTCGTTCGAAAGGCGGTTTTTGGAATGTCGTCTTCATGAACACGTAATTGATGGTAACCTGACCGCAAATCAATTTTGGAAAAGAAACGAGCACCTTGGAGTTGGTCGAATAAATCATCAATCCTAGGAAGAGGATAACGATTCTTTACCGTTAATTTGTTCAATTCTCTATAATCGATACACATTCGGAATGTGCCATCTTTCTTTTTAACGAACAAAACCGGTGCGCCCCAAGGAGATTGACTAGGGCGAATGAAACCCTTCTCTTGAAGTTCTTTGAGTTGGGCGGCCAACTCTTGTAATTCGGTCACGGCTAAGCGATAGGGTGCTTTGGCCACGGGAGAAGCATTTGGGATAAGATCAATACGAAAATCGAGTTCACGAGATGGAGGCAAACCCGGTAGGTCATCCGGAAATACATCCGCAAAGTCTTTAACTACGGGCACGGTTTTCAATTCAATCTTTGTGATCTTAACACTATATACATTCCCATCCCATAGTTCGGTCGTTTCGCCTTGAACCACTAATTCTTCCCTATTTTCTAACGGAATTCTCACAGTTCGGCTACCACAATCAATTACCGCGTTCATGGCCGATAACCAATCCATACCCACAATCACATCAAAACTACCGATATCAAAAGGCATTAAGTCAATGTAAAATGGGTGATCACATAAATCTAACACACAATCACGAACAACTTGACTAATCCTAGACAATCCACCATTTACCATTTCAAGTTCAAAACAATAGGACAACAGGCTAGGATTAGCATCGATCAACGGAATAAAATCATTGGAAATGAGACTATAATCGGCTCCAGAATCAAATAACACGGTAGCATATTGGTGATTGAGGAGAAAGGTACCTGCTACGACATTAGGATCACTACGAGCCTCGGCCGCATTCACGGCAAAAGCTCTTCCACGGGGGGCCAATTGTTGGCGAGGAGCTTGAGGAGGTTGTTGCTGTTGTCCTTGGTTTCCTCGGTTTTGATTCGGACCGGCAATTTGCAACTGGTTAGGATGCACGGTCACTTGGACTTGTTGGCCAATAAGATGTGGGCACCGGTTGCGGTAGTGGTCTTGGCTACCACATTCATAACAAGAACCCGGAACCATCGGGGGACGTATAGCATTAAGGGGAGCAACATTTAAAGGACCATTCCGGGGGTTAGTTGGACAAAATCTTGAGGTGTGTCCCGGTAGGTTGCAATGAAAACAAGCATCACAATTCACAGTGGGCCAATGATGGCGATTACACCTAGGGCATAAAGGACTACCCCCTGTGTAACCAACCCGTTGAGGACCCTTTGTTGGTACCACCGCCGCAAAAACCTTTCCACCACGACCATGGCGCTTATTATTACGCCGATCATCTTTCTTGGTGCCGCTTGACTCGGCAACATCCTTCCTTTTATTGTCATTCTTGTTATCGTTCTTATTTAACTTACCACCTCTAATGAGTTCCAAGGTTATACTAGCAGTACGGGTGGTTGCCTCTTTGTAAGTCAAAGGCATGGTGGGGTGAGAGACAAGCACTCTCACTTCATGTGGCAATCCCGCAACATACTTCTCAATCTTAATCTCTTGGGGTCTCACATAATGAGGAATGAGCCTCGAGAGTTGGCCAA
>CM067172.1:82809510-82894131 GCA_034093135.1 Erigeron breviscapus | reverse complement strand
CTTAGATCGTATCTATTTTATTGTTCTGCAATTTCTATTTCTCAAACGATTGGTACATCATGTTCTTCCTTTATTTTGATTGTTATTTCAATTTAATCATGAGTGGCTAATCTTTTAATCATCCACCTTGATGAAACTAGACGAATGATGTGATTGCTATATGTTTTAATTCAAAGAGTTGATTTCAATTATCGTTGTGTCGAGATCTTGATGATTTAATTCCTTATATTTATTATTATGATATTGGTGGCATGTGTGTTCTTCGTTAGTGGTACTAGTTGGATACATATGTGATTTTCAAACGGTTGCTTGTCTATTAGCAATTATCACTAGTTCATGGTATGATAGTGAATGTCATTTTAATAAAAGGAATCATTTTGTCAACGTGTTTGTAACGGTTGGTGGTACCACGTTATTTTCACATAGGCACAATTGGTAATTTGATAGTCAAGCAAGCTAATTGTTGGATACAGTTATTTAGATCACTTGTTTTTCAGGATTGTTAGATATTTACACTTGGGTGTTTATCTTTGTTCCGCAACAATCCTTGTATTTGTTTATATATCAATAAATCAAATACATTAGAAAACAACGTGTCTCAATGCTACATACTTGATTATATTTATATATATCTTTATATAGTTTCTGCCATTTGTTCTTGCATTAATTTATATTGTCAATTGTTTCTTGTTATCCATATCTGGATCGTAAACTGAACTTGTCCATCAAGATTAGTTGTACTTGCCAGTCGGGTTTGTTAATCATCTATATATTTTGGGACTCATAAATACCACCTCTAATGAGTTCCAAGGTTATACTAGCAGTACGGGTGGTTGCCTCTTTATAAGTCAAAGGCATGGTGGGGTGAGAGACAAGCACTCTCACTTCATGTGGCAATCCCGCAACATACTTCTCAATCTTAACTCTTGGGGTCTCACATAATGAGGAATGAGCCTCGAGAGTTGGCCAAAACGGCGTGTGTAACTCTCGTAGTCTCCTCCCTTCATGGCAAGTTTAGAAAATTCCACTTGTAATCTCCTCAGTTCATGGGCCGGGCAATACTTAGTAGTTATCATATTCTTGAACTCTCCCCATACAAGATTATTAGCCGCATCAATCCCCAATTCATCGACTTCTTCGTTCCACCACTCAAGAGCCTCACCTTTCAACATACCGGAAGCATAAGTGATTTTTTGGTGGTAGGCACAACCACTTCGAGCAATGATAGATTCAATGCTCTCTAACCATTCCAAGCAACCCGTAGCACCACTTTCTCCATTAAATTCCGGGGCTCCACAAAGTTTGAAGTCTTTAAACAAGCATCCCGGTTGACGAACATCATAACCCGGTCTAGGTAAAACTTCTCCTACACCTACTCCGTTTACATTTACGTTTTCTTGTTCATTTTGTATGGGAACCGCTTCATCTTCCGGTTCTTCTTGTTCATTATTATTTCCATGGCCGCTTGAATTCGGGCCATAAGATCCGGCATGAGGTCATTTAGAGCTTGTGCGACAACCTCAGCTGTTATCGGGGGATTAGGATTACCCCGACCACCTCTGCCACCACGACCTCCACGACCACCTCTACCTCCACGACCACCTCTACCACCACGATCACCAACTACTTCTTGTTCAATCGGGTTCTCGGGTTCATTCTGAGGTCCATAGTTAGTGTTAGCTCTCCTTGTTCTAACCATTTTCCTGGACACGTGTGTTAGATCAGTAAGTTAGTTTTCACACGAATAATCAAAATCGTCCGTCAAACATTACATACCTAAATCCTTCTAAATCATTGCATGAATATAGTTATCTCTACAGGGGTATTATCATGGCAATAATCTAAGGCTTCAGCAATCGTACAATTTACAATCAACAATACAATCACGAAAACATTCAACACTATATAAATAAAAGGGTCAAGTCATAACAAGGTGGGTAAAGCATAGTCCGAATTTTAACTTCAACATTCAATACATTAAAAGTGTTTGTATACAGGGTGTACCATCGGCTAACCCTCCACACCGTTAATATATTGAATGGATATCAAAACTCGATTCCGATATGTTCTCTAAGTGTTGACCGGGTATGTATACAGGGTGTACCAGCGGCTAACCCTCCACCTAACCAACACTCATTAAACATACCGGGGTAGCTACTATACTCTATCCACAAGGCGCAATCCATGAGATCATTAATTTTGTATGACATAGGATAACTTTCGATTTGTTGATCAGTCGCCTCTACGGTTACCGAATGTTATACTCCATTAATGTCATCGTTTCATTTTGCTTATAGGGGCAAATAATAAATGCTTCTAAAATTCAACACATCAACGTTCATCATAACATTTCCACAATTAACGGTGTATCCCGACACTATCATATACGTTCATCATAACAATTCTCACATAACAATCAAGTCATCATATTATAAACCTACGAATTTAAAACGTTTTTATGCATCATACAGTTCACGTTGCACACAAATTTCCTATCATGCATGCTAATATGAAAATGTGGGTGCGATGGCTATAGACTAGGTAAATCCTCCTAGTTCTCTACAACCACGGCTCTGATACCATTCTGTAACACCCCAACATGGCGGAATCATGGGGTATCACTTAGAAAAGCACAGCATGACATGAGAATTATGTAGAGTCAAACTATATGCATTCAATAGATTGAAACAATCCACAAGCTCATTACAATAATCAACATTTATCAAAATACACACTCAATCCATACTTAAAAGAAAAGTGTTCAAACGATAGTAGTTGATCCTAAGCATAACCCGTTAAAGGGAAATAAGGATCACGGATCTAGAAAGTCCAAAGATAGTCCAAACCCTAGCAATGCAAGCATATATCCATTTTGTCTCTGATTAACTTGATTACCTGAAAAGTGTACTAAGAGCGTCAACATAAAGTTGGTGAGTTCGTAGGGACAAGTAACAAGGAATAACCGTGTCGGATAACAACCGTTAATAACGATAAGCGAGGATTAGAATATCTAATCAAGTCCAAAGAAAACCTATAAGGTTTCACATTATCACAATTCAATACAAGTCAACGTTCAACAACAACGATTTCATATAACGTTCAACAACGTTCCATAACAATCAATAACATTCAACAACGGTGCGGCTTACATAGTTAATAATTAACAATGCGCTAACGGTGCGACTTATATAATAAGTAATGCGCTAACGGTGCGACTTATATAATAAGTAATGCGCTAACATGTCCATCATCAATCAATGAGCCATCAATCAAATCAAACAAAAATCAAACATTAAACAAACATGTACACTTTTTAGCCCGAATCTCAATTGAGTAGGGAGGGTTTACGAAACTCACCTTATTGTTGATAGTTCAACAGCAAAATAGAAGAGATTGATGTAGTTAACGATGAAGAGCGAGTCAACTGGCAACGTTACGTATTACCTAATTTCAATGTGAATTGATTTATATTCATGCTAAATTCCAAATATAGATATACAACTATAAGGTTACCTTATTAATACGCTTGTCAACGTAATTTATGTTATAAAAGTTTAAGGGACTAAATTGTCATTTTTGAAACTTGAGGGACTAAATTGTCAAATGTCCAAAGTATAAGGACGAAAAATGATACCTTTGAAACTGTAGGGTAAAAATGTAACTTTCCGTATGTAATACGTATCCGTAGGATATATAAAGTATTCCTCTGATATTTCTAAATCCTTTTGAAGTATTTTAAAATAATAGGATTAATACGAAGAATGTATTAATCTTGTAACGAATAGATGTTTTCAATAGCAGAGATATGAAAAGATACCTTGAATGGTATGTATTATAATCAATACAAAATGTATTGATTACAATTGAAGAGATACCTTAAATGGCAGGAAAAACCAGCATTTTATTTTCCAGTTGTGTTAGGGTTGGCCTTGGGTCGTGAAGAATACCGGGGCGAATTAAGTTGCTTAGTGAATGCTTATGCAAACTTTTCGCGAACTACCTTCCATTCCTCCAGCATAAGCCAAAGAGGCCCAAGGTGCAATCACTTTCGGAAACATTGTGCGGTTAAAAAGTATCAAGGATATATTCTATCCATAAATCAAACAATTCGAAAATACGAAATAATTCACAGATGGTGAATAGTAATTATATGAATTAGGATAGTTAGGTATATAACTATGCCCTTGTTTATATACCATAATAAGTATTTAAAATGATTTAATAAAAGTTTTACGATTTCTCGTACTTTCGCTAATAATTTATTTTTCGCAATAGTAACAATATTTCAATATTCATATATAAAAGCGATAGTTACCGTATTTAAATGCAATTATGTATCAATTGAGTATAAAATTTAAGTTGACAAGCATTTCAATATATAACATATATTTCTAAAATCATAGAGCAAAGTATAGTAAGGTTTTATAAAAATACTTACAAGAAAGGAGAGTTTATGAACTCTAAGATCAAACTTTCGACGTACGAAGAACACGACTTCTGATTCAAATGAAATTCTTTCAAGACTTGGACTTGTTTACTTAATAATTGAAGATTATTCCCAACCCAAATTGAGTATTATAACTAGAACTTTTGAAGATCTTAGAGAGATTTGTTGATAACAACTTCTCTTGACGATTTTCGGCGAACTTTGAGATCAAAGCGACTTTGCTTATACTAGAACAATCAAGTGTTCTTTGAAACTGATGTGTCATATTCTATACCATTTCCCACGTGAATTTAGAGCCATTTATTCGTCGTTTTTACAGTTTTATTTCCAACTTTCGATGCTTTGAGGTATGTTTAGTGTTTTCAGGTTGGAAAATGATTATGCGGATGAATTGGTCGATTTTGATGATTTATGGAAGACTCGGGAGAAAGATTCGGTTGAAACCAAGTGAAAGATGAAGAAGACGGAATCTGGAGGGCATAACGGCCGTCACACTTGTGACGGGCGTTATCTAAGGAATTTTGGTTCTTACTGTTACTGCCTCATAACGGGCGTAAATGGTACATGTAACGGCCGTCACTAGTGTGACGGGCGTTAGGCACCTAGGTCAACATGTAACGGGCGTTCAAAGTGTGACGGCCGTTATGAATCAAAATTGGCAAGTTACTGTGACGGGTCCCTAACACCCGTATGGTTTTCAAAGGATGAGTGACGGGCGTAACAAGGGTTACGGCCGTTATGTGTTTCGATGGTGCGTAACGGGCGTTACCATTTGTAACGGGCGTTACGCGTCCAATTCATATAAATAGCTGGCAAAATTTCTGAACGGCCAGTGACTTTTGGGGAGAAATATCCTAAGGGTTTTTGATCGAAATAACTTTCTAGGAGCTGCACTTCCAAGGAATTCTTCAAGGGTCAATTCAAGATTTGATCGTCTTTCGATCCATTGAAGATTCAAGTGCACCCATCTGGATCGTATCTACTTACTGTCTTGCAATTTCGTTTCTTCAAACGATTGGTACAATATGTTTTATTATTATTTCTTTTATCAATTTCAACTTAGCATGATTGGCTAATTCTATTATCATCCACCTTGATGTAACTAGACGAATGATGTGATTGCTATATTTTAATTCAAGGGTTGATTTCAATTACCGTTGTGTCGTGATCTTGGTGATTTAATTCCTTTATTTGTATTAATTTGATGTTGGTGGCATGTGTGTTCTTCGTTAGTGGTACTAGTCGAATGCATATGTGATTTTCAAACGGTCGCTTGTCTATGAGTGATTATCACTAGTTCATGGTATGATAGTGAATGTCAAATTAATAAAAGGAGTCATTTTGTCAACGTGTTTAGAAACGGTTGGTGGTACCACGTTTTAATTCACATAGGCGCAATTGGTAATTTGGTAATCAAACAAACTATTTGTTGGAAAGGTTGTCTAGGCTTTGGTGGTACCGGCTTGGGTAATTAGACTAGCAGTTAGGTGTTTGGGTGACTTGTGAGCGGTTGGTGGTACCACGCGAGCATTTCATTCTCTCACGTTTATCGTGTCAACTCTTAACGAATTTGGTTTTAACTGAAAGCAATCATGTTAGAAGTCTAGCGGAGTCAAGGTGGATGATATTTACCATCATTGTTTGAGACTTACCTTTACTTTATACGCATTTGTCCTTTAAAGTTATTGTCAGAGTGCGAATCTAAGTAACACCCTTTTTCCAAACCCCTTTACTAAACAACTAAGTCAAACCAATCCCCGTGAACGAACCTGGACTTATCTCTTAACTATATTGCATACGATCGGGTCCACTGCCCGTTAGTGTGTAGTAGTGAGTTTTAGGTATTTCTAGTTTATAAATTTTAAACTCGATTTAGCACATCAAGTTTTTGGCGCCGCTGCCGGGGATTGTGCGCTGTTTTAGTTGTTAATTTAGTGGTTTGATCCTTCCTCACGCGTGAGGAAGTTATTTGCTTTAATAGTTTAGCTTTTCTTTTCTTATCTTATCACAGGTGCAGTTGACGTGTTTGGTTAGTTGTGTTTTGCAGGTTTACTTTCTAGTTGATGAACTTGAGGTCTTCGGGTTTACCTCTTTATAGTCCTTTGAGAACACCATCTAGACGTAGATCTAACCTCACAACACCAACACCATTCTCACCCATTGCTAGGCCTACTCCTGATTCAGACGAGGAGGGGTTTAATTTGGAAGAATTGTTTGATCTTGAAGTTAAGGTAGAAGAGACTGAGATGGCGGATGAAGACAGGGACCCAAATGATATACGGTATGGCGAAAGGGTTCGCACTATTCCCGCAAACCGTGGTAGTCCTATTAGAACTCCGGCAATTGCTCATGACTTCAACCTAAAGGGTAATCATCTTAAGAGCATTGAGGAACAACAATTTGATGGTAAAAGGAAGTGGGATCCGTATCAACATCTAGAGAGATTTGAGAAGTTGGCTAGGTTATACCAATACGGGCAGAATCAAATGAATGCCGTAAAACTCGAGACATTTCCTATGTCTATTACCGGCGATGCTCTTGATTGGTTCAATGACCTTCCTGAAAATTGCATTACGACTTGGGACCAACTTAAGCAAGCCTTTATTGGTGAGTTCTACTCACTTAGAACCCAAAGAAAGTTGGAAAACTTGATAAGGTCGTTTGCACAAGATGAAGATGAAGATGTTGTTGATGCGTGGATCCGATTTAAAGAGATGTTGAGAAATTGCCCGGGTCATAATATGACTAGAGAGCAATATGTTGAGCTATTCTTTGATGGGCTCGATAAGAAGTCCAAACGTGAGCTAGGTTATGCTTTTGGTGGAGGGTTCAATAAGATCACACCAAATGAGGGTTTCGAAATCTTGGAATCCATGGCCAAGGATAATGCCAACATGGATGATGATCGGTTTTTAAAGAATGAAAGAAGATTGAAGAAGGGTACTAGCCAAGGCCGAGTTGCGAAGGTCGAAGCTAGTCATGATTCGGGAATGATTGGAGAGATTAGAGCGTTATCGGAGCGCATGGAAAAGGGCTTTGCCATGCAAGAGAGTCGATTTGGGGCTATTGAAAGGGATGTGAAGGTTGTTGCCGATGGATGTGACTATTGTGGGAACATGCATTATTCGGAAGATTGTCCAAGTCGGGGACCCGAAGATGTTAACTACATCCAAAACCAACAACAAGGAAGCTACCAACGCAATACCGGTTACCAAAACCGTGTTTCAGGTAATCCCACTTATAACTCTTCTTTTCCTACTAACAACTCTCGTTTTTCAGGAAATCGATGGCAAAGAGACAATTTTCAAAGTCAACCTCAACAACAACCTCAACAAGGACAAGGATCCGGTTCTTCTTCCTCTAATGCCGATCCTAATGCCGAGTTGAGGGAAATGATGAAGCAATTGGTAAGTAATCAAGCCGAAACCAACAAGAGCATACAAATTATTCGGGATGATACCAAAGCGTTGAATGAGAGGTTAGATAGAATTGATGGCAAGGTTGAGATAAACATGAAAAATCAATGTGTGAACTTCAAGGATCTTGAGAGTAGGATGGCTGCCCTTTCTAGGCCACAAGGTAATTTACCTAGCACTACTCAGCAGAATCCTAGGCCTCAATTTAGCATGGGACCGAATCAAGGGCCGAATCAGGGACCTAATCAGGGGCCGAAGTACACACCGCCTCAAGCTCGCCATGAGGAGGCCAAAGCCATTACAACCCGTACAGGTAAGTCATATGACCCTCCTTCTATGCCTAATGTGGTTGTTTCGGATGTACATGATTCAGGCATTGTTGATGATGAAGTAGATGAGGAGATTGAGATGGAGGAGAATCCGACCGTGAAGACTCCGGTCACTCCACCAAAATCGGTTGTGGAACCCGAGGTGAAGGCTTACAAACCAAAAGTGCCATTTCCACAACGGTTCAAGAAGGCTAAGCTAAAGGAACAATACAATAAGTTTGTTCAAATGATTTCTAATGTGCATATTAATGTTCCTTTAGTTGACTTGATACAGGGTATGCCTCACTATGCCAAGTTCATCAAGGAACTTGTGACGGATAAAAGGAAGTTGGAGGAAGCAAAAGCTACATTTCTAAATGCGGAGTGTTCTGCTATCTTGCAGAACCGCATTCCTCCTAAACTTGAAGACCCAGGGAGTTTTCTAATCACTTGCTCTATTAGAACTATAATTTGTAAGGCTTTAGCCGATTTAGGTGCTAGTATCAATTTGATGCCTTATTCAGTTTGGAGTAAGTTGGCCTTAGGAATCCTTCGCCCGACTCGCATGAGTATTAGGCTAGCCGACCACTCATTTCAGTATCCCATGGGGATTGCTGAAAATATTAGAGTCAAAGTGGGTCATATTGTCTTCCTTGTGGATTTTGTTATTTTAGAGATGGAGGAGGATGCCCAGGTACCCCTTATTCTTGGTAGACCTTTCCTAAACACCGCGGATGCTATCATCCGTGTGAAGGACAAGGAAATTTCATTGGGTGTGGGTACTGATAGGATTGTCTTTAATGTAGAACGGTCTATTAAGCATACTTATTCTAATGATGAATCTTGTTTCAGGATTGATGTAATAGATGATGCTTTGGACCAAGAATTTCAGGAGTTGATGGAGGCAGATATGGGAGATGAGGAGATTGCTTATCTAGGAGCTGGAGAAATTGATGATGATGATTTGTTTGCTGAAGTTATGGCTTTTAGTTTGGATGAGACACCTCTGGTTGATGAGAGTTTTGAGGAGGTAGTTGCTGATGGAAGCTCATTGGTACCTAATTCAGTTGATGTACCACCTACAGACTTAGAGCTTAAGCCGCTGCCTGCCCATTTGGAGTATGCATACTTAGCAGGTGAGTCATCCTTACCAGTTGTTATCTCGTCTTCACTCTCGGGTGACGAGAAAGGACTCCTTCTTGCTGTGCTTAGAGCCCATAAGCGGGCTTTTGCTTGGAAGACTACCGACATTCCAGGTATAAGTCCTAACTTTTGTCAACACAAGATTGATTTTGTAGATGATGTGAAGCCCGTTGTCCAACGACAAAGGCGGCTGAATCCAAATATGAAAGAAGTGGTAAAAAAGGAAGTGATTAAGTTGTTAGATGCGGGAATTATTTTCCCTATAGCTGATAGCCCTTGGGTTAGCCCTGTCCATTGTGTACCCAAAAAGGGGGGTATGACTGTTGTTGAAAATGAGAATAGGGAGCTTTTGGCTACTAGGACTGTTACGGGGTGGCGGGGGTGTATTGACTACCGTAAGCTAAATGATGCCACCCGTAAAGATCACTTTCCATTACCTTTCATTGATCAAATGTTAGAGAGATTAGCAGGTAATGAGTACTTTTGTTTTCTTGATGGGTTTTCCGGGTATTTCCAAATACCCATTGATCCAAAGGATCAAGAGAAGACCACTTTTACGTGCCCCTTTGGCACTTTTGCATATCGGCGAATGCCGTTTGGTCTTTGTAATGCCCCAGGCACCTTTCAAAGGTGTATGATTGCTATATTCCAGGACATGCTTGAAACCTCCATGGAGGTTTTCATGGATGATTTCTCGGTATTTGGGGACTCATTTCGAACCTGTTTGCATAATTTAGATAAAATGTTGGAAAGATGTGAAAGAGCACAACTTGTGCTAAATTGGGAAAAGTGTCACTTCATGGTGACCGAAGGTATTGTTTTAGGTCACAAAGTGTCTAAGGCCGGGATAGAGGTTGATAGGGCCAAGATTGATGTGATAGCCAAACTACCCCCGCCTTCCAATGTGAAAGGGGTAAGGAGTTTTCTTGGGCATGATGGATTTTATCGTAGGTTTATTAAAGACTTTTCCAAGATTACTCGTCCTATGACCCACTTGTTGGAGAAGGACATTCCTTTTATATTTGATGATGCTTGTGTGAGTGCTTTTCAGGTGTTGAAAGAGAAATTGACCAATTCACCCATTATGGTTGGGCCGGATTGGGAATTGCCCTTTGAGCTAATGTGTGATGCTAGTGATTTTGCTGTGGGAGCCGTACTTGGGCAAAGGGTTGAGAAACATTTCAAGCCCATATACTTTGCTAGCAAAACATTGAATCCTGCCCAGCAAAATTATACCACTACTGAGAAAGAGTTGCTAGCTGTGGTTTTTGCTTTTGATAAATTTAGATCATATCTTGTTTTAAGTAAGACCATAGTATTTACGGATCATTCAGCCCTAAAGTACTTGTTTTCCAAACAAGATGCTAAACCCAGACTTATCCGTTGGATCTTGTTGTTACAAGAATTTGATATTGAGATCAAGGATAAGAAAGGGGCTGAAAACTTGGCTGCTGATCATTTGAGTAGATTGGAAGATCCTCACCGGGAGGAACTTCGTGATGGGGAGATCAATGATCATTTCCCTGATGAATGCTTAATGTTTATATCTAATTCTGATAATGTTCCTTGGTTTGCTGACATTGCAAATTATTTGGTTACAGGTGAGATCCCCAATGACTTCACGCATCAACAGAAGAAGAAGCTCATTTCAGATGCCAAACACTATTTTTGGGATAGCCCATATTTATTTCGAGTTTGTGCAGATGGGATGGTGAGAAGATGTGTTGCTGGAGCCGAGACTAGGGAGATTTTGGATGCTTGTCATTACGGTCCAACTGGAGGTCACTATGGTCCTTCGGTTACTGGTAAGAAAGTATTTGATGCAGGTTTCTATTGGCCCACCATTTTCAGGGAGGCTCAAACTTTAGTAGAAACTTGTGACATTTGCCAACGACAAGGGAACATCACCAAGCGGGATGAGATGCCACAACAAGGAATTCAGGTATGTGAAGTGTTTGACATTTGGGGCATAGACTTTATGGGACCATTCCCACCGTCTAACAAGTTCCTTTACATACTTGTTGCTGTTGATTACGTGTCTAAGTGGGCCGAAGCCAAGGCTTTGCCCACGAATGATGCTAGGGTGGTCATTGACTTTCTTAAACAGTTGTTTAGCCGTTTTGGTTGTCCTAGAGCTCTAATTAGCGACCGTGGTACCCACTTTGCCAATCACCAATTAGCTAAGGTTCTAAAAAGATATGGTGTGTGTCATTACTTTTCTACTTCCTATCATCCACAGACCAGTGGTCAAGTGGAAAACACCAACAGGGCCTTAAAAAGGATTTTGGAAAAAACGGTCGGGGATAACCCCAAGGTTTGGTCTAAGAAGCTTGATGATGCCTTGTGGGCGTTTAGGACCGCCTTTAAGACACCGATTGGCACCACGCCATACCGGTTGCTCTATGGTAAGACTTGCCATTTACCCATTGAGATAGAGCATAAGGCTTATTGGGCGTTGAGGAATTTGAACCTTGACATGATGGAGGCCGGTGAACTAAGAATGTTGCAGCTCCATGAGCTCGATGAGCTTCGATTGGGAGCTTATGAAAATTCTAGGCTCTATAAGGAAAAGACCAAAGTTTATCATGATAAAAGGCTCCGTAGGAAGGACTTTAAGGTAGGGGCAAAGGTTTTGTTGTTCTTGTCAAAGTTTAAAATCAAACAACCCAAGTTGACTTCTAGGTGGATAGGACCTTATGTGATTAAGCATGTGTATCCTTCCGGTTATGTTGAGTTGTTCAAGAGAGATGGAAATGGTTCGTTTATTGTGAATGGACATAGGTTGAAGTTATATTTGGAGGAAGATCAAGAGGAGGGGGCAATTGAGGAAGTCCCTTTGTTTGAGCCCGAAACTTGAAAGGTTGTTCGAGTCTAGCTAATGACTCGGTAATAATCTTAGCGCTTCTCGGGAGGCAACCCGTGTCTTTTGTGAATTGTATTTTCTCTTCATTTGTTTTGGCATTTCATTTTCGTAAAATCTTAAAAATCCATAAAAATTTGAAAAACTTAGAAAACCCAAAAAGATTTTTGTTTATTTAGTTTTCTATTTCATTTTTTTATTTTGTTTGAATTCTCATGCTTTTATTGAGAAATTGCAGGTCCGAAGGTCGCCTCGAGTGTTAAGGTAAGTAATTCGGCAAAGGTAAGTGCAGGTGTCGTTAATAAGTGGTCACGATCAGTCCTGTCGTCAGTTAAGTCCTTGTGATCGTTAAAAAAAAAAATAATTGATTGACTTATAACTGGGAGTGTAACGCCCGTTACCCTCCTAACGCCCGTTAGGAGGGGAAATTTGGTTCTTACTGTGACGCCCGTTTCCATATGTGACGGCCGTCATGATCCATTTAGTTTTGTAACGCCCGTTTCCATACGTGACGGCCGTTACGCTCTATTTTGATTGGTAACGCCCGTTGCCACTTGTGACGGCCGTTACGCGGAATTTTTTGTGGATAGGAGGGCCGAATTTTATGCAGACCTCACAATCTTATCTCAATCCCACACACACATCGGCTAAAAAAATAAAAGTGAACTAGGTTTTTATTCTTCTTTCATCTTTTCTTTGATTAATCTTCAACTTCTCCTTCTCCACTTCAATCAGGTATGTTTCCTTCAATTTTTGCTTTTAACTTTTCCTTTTCTTTTAATTTCTGCTCATTTTCTAAATTGAAGGTTAGTTTTTGGTTAAGAAAAGAATATGTGTCTAGGGTTTTGATTCAAGGTTCATGGGGTATGATTATTTGCTTGATGTTGATGTATAGCTGCCTTATGCCTTCTTTATCTTTGTGGATGATGATTGTTTACCCCATAGTTTAGGTTAAGTATGGGGGAGGATTATGTGTGTTTTGATTTTTGAGAATATAGTATGAATTGTGAATTGATATGGATTTAATGAGTCAATTTGGACAATGTGGGTAGTATGTTAACTTAAATTGTGAAGTATTATGTTGTTGAGATTATTTGAGGCCTTATAAGTTATGGTTGATTTTGTAGATGGCAACCAAGAGACAACGTGAGATGAGAGCAAACATGGCTGCTGTAGCTGAAGGTTCTGGTTCACAAGCAAGGCAACCTGCAGCCCCGATCATTCGCACTCCCGAGCAGGTACCTGCTGAATACCAACCTAAGGTTACTCGGGAAATGATACGGACTAGACCATTTGTAGCCAACCGTCGGTTAGATCTGGATAATTTGGAAGAGTTGGGTTTGGATATTGATGAGTTGAATAGTTTGTTGACACCCCAATGGAGGGTTTTGTTTTCCATCAATACCACTATTTGGAAGGAATTGTGTATAGAGTTCTTTAGCTCTTTCAGGTTAAACACCGATGAGACTAGGTGTAAGGCCACAGTTATGACATTCACTTTGGGAGCTAGGGTTCACTCTATGTCATTTCAGGAGTTTGGGGTTGCCATGGGATTATATTCGGAGGAAGAGGTGAGAAGGACCTCATTTACCAAGGGCATTGTTCAGTGGCCTGCAGGTATGACTGCTGCTCAGTTTTGGAATTCTGAAGACTTGAGCGACCAAGCATATCATAATACTATTAAGCAGTCTGCTGTGAGAAACCCTGTGTATAGATTGGTTTTGAGGATGATAGCCGAGACCATTTCGAATAGGAACAACTGTCCTAACAATGCCACCAACACGGACTTGTTTTTCTTCTATTGTATGTTGAAGAAAGTTCCTTGTAACTTGGCTAGGTGCATTGCTTATTACTTGTATGAGCGTGGACATGGTAAGGCTAGGGGGTTTATTGCTGGTGGGCACTTTGTTTGTCACTTGGCTAGGCGCATGGGGTTGATTCAGCCGGATCCATTTGGCCATATTCCGGGATTTCAGGCTGTTTGCCATAGTATGTTACTTGACAGGGCTGCTTTGATTCGGATGGGTATTCTGCTGCAGCATGTGAGTAGTAGTAGTGAGGAGGATGATGACATGGATGCTGATGATGAGGGTGCTGGGGAGCCAGTTAGAGAGACTCCTAGTGCTTCTGTACCTACTGGAGGAGTTGGTTCCAGTTCCTCTGTTTTTGACTTTTCAGGTCTAGGGCAGCGCATGGATGACATTTATCACAGTATGACTGGGTTGCATGATAGGATGGACCGTCAGGATGATTGGTCCCGTTTCATTGGCAGCCAGGTTAATCGCCTGGCCTATCAGCAGGAGTACTACCAGCCACACTTGCAGCGCTGGATAGATTCTACACCTCCTCCACCTGGTCCTTCTGATGTGCCTCAGCCACAGCAGCAGCAGTTTGCGCCACCACAGCTTTATCCGATCGGCCAGGCTGCATTTGATCACTATTATCCACAGTTGAGACAGCCGAGACCTTCAGGAGATGGTGCTAGCAGCTCGAGTCAGGTACCCGATAGCAGGGCCAGGTATTCTGGACCTGCTTTTGATTACTATGGCGCCGATTTGTTTAGTGAGAGGTATTATGGTGATAGCACCCCATCTGTTTTCCCACCCCCGGAGTGATTGGTTTGTTGATGGCTATGGTTTATGTTTGTTCGAACACTTTAATTTCCGTTCTTTTATTTCTTTTATAGTTTGGTTTGTAATCACCCTTGTGGGTGAAAGACTTAGTACTTTTTATTTTTCTGTTGTGCTTTAGCGATAGGAACTTTGATATGTGGGAATTCTTGTGGTTTGTTCTATGATACGATTTATGCAGGATTAGTGTTGGCTATGGTGAAACCCAAGTGCGGGGGGGAACCCGTTGGTTTGTTTAATTGTGGAATCGTGTTGGTAGCTTACTTTGATGTCATGTGCATATGCTGGCAGTAAGTTCAGCGCTATATTTTTGTGTGACATCTTTACTGACATGGTTTGTCCATCATCCGGTATGTACTCTTATTTTCCATTTTTGTCGCTTACCCCTATTTACCCTTTGGTTTGACCGAATATGGACATTGAGGGCATTGTCCATCTTAAGTGTGGGGGGGATGGCAAATAGGTTTAAGCTACCGGGTACATCACTTTTGTTGTTTTGCCATTGAGATTTCTACCGGTTTTGTTGATATGTCCCTCTCATAGGCCTTTGGATTTTATCCGAGGGTAGGAGTTTCTATTTTGAGCTCTTCACTGTGATGTGCATGTTTGGAATCGGTGTTGTCAATTTGGCGGGATAATAGAGGTTGATGTGGTTTGTAAAACTTGAGTTGAGCTTGTCCTTGTGGTAAGTTGCTTTTGGTCACCTAATTCATATCTTAATAAGCAATTTTACTACAAACTGTTTCCTTGGCAAAATTTTTAACCGGCGAAATGTGTTCTGAACGATTATTTGGCTAGTCCTTCGGGATTGATAACATTACTTGTGCACTCAAATTTATCCAAACACCCAATTGTGAGATTTCATCATTTTGTATAGTTGTGTTAGGTTGCGGTTTTGGTTTGATTGCCTTGTAACTTTGTCCCTCTCTTAGGCTCTCGGATTTATTCGGGAGTAAGGGTTCCATTTCGAGCCCTGTACTAAGATGTGCATGTTTGAGGTATATCTATTCCATTTCCGGGTTCTTCTCTTGATATGAGTGTGCCGGTGATGTGTTGATTCTAGAACTTGGCCTGGTGATCGTGACGAGACCGCAGTGAGATCACTTTTGTGATATAAGTACATCGGATGACGAATTGGCATTTAGGTTTGACCATACTTTTTCTTTCTTTCTTTTCACCATTTTCTTTTGTACTCATTTACTCTTACTTTACATACTCACTTACACATACATTCCATCCCTTTCTTTGTATATTTCACCTTTGCATAAATTCACTCTTGAATATATACTTCCCCTCACTATACCGATAGTCTAGTCGTGGTGGGCCGTTGATTGTCATTGGTTTGTTGGATGGTTTGGGAGATACTTAGTGGATTGCCTAGTGGCATGTTCTTGTCTTTGAGAATAGGTCACTTGGTCATATTATGGAGGTTGGTGTTGGATTGTGTTAATGTTTAGACATATTCATCATTGTAAAAGAGGGTGCCTACTAGTAGAGTAAAAGTGGTTCAGAAAAAAAAAAAAAAAAAAAAAAAGTGAAAAATTGAAAAAAAAGAAAACAAATAAAAAAAAAAAAAAAAAAAAAAAAAAAAAAAAAAAAAAGGAGAAAAAGAACTTGGGCTACTAGTGGGTACTTCTCGAGTTTAATTGCCTAAACTTTTTGTTGTATAAGTTATAAGGGAAGGTTTGGTTGATATGAGTTGTTTGAAGTTGATACACCACAATGGTGTCGGGTTTGTCTTGGTATCGTTTGAGGTGTCATTAGCGGGTTAACATCTTATGGGTTTGGTTTGTTGGCAATCAATGGTACGGGTTGGCTAGACTAATTAGTTCACTTTTCGTACATATCTTATACTTTTTCTTTGTTTCATTTTCAATTCTTACCCTCACTACCATATTCCATTATACATAACCCATATACTTTGACTTTTCTTTTCTTCATTAACCTATATTCCCATTCCTTCATTGTAAATGTCCCTTATACATACCTTAGCTTAACTATACAACCTACCTTAATGCCTATTTTGATGATGTGCTTGGTGCTTACGCCACGTCGGTGGAGCTATGATCCCGGTTCAAGCCTATGGTAAAATAGCATACATCACGACCGAGCTATGAGTGATTCTACAATATATTCAACCCCAAAGTAAGTTTGTTGGAGTAGAATGAGTTTGATAGGTTCATTTGTTTCACTTGTGCTTGGTTGTGTTATCGTGGCTTGCGGATTGTTCAGGTATTGTCAAACATTTCGGGTTTTCATTTAAGATTAAAACTGCTTCACCCAACCTTTATGTCATTTGACATGCTTGGTGTGGCTTCTTTTTGATACTCGTCATTGTTTATTTTGCTCCATTGTCAAGGATTACTTTATGCTTTAATTCCGGATTTGCTTGAGGGCAAGCAATGCTCAAGTGTGGGGGGATTTGATGTGTCATATTCTATACCATTTCCCACGTGAATTTAGGACCATTTATTCGTCGTTTTTACAGTTTTATTTCCAACTTTCGATGCTTTGAGGTATGTTTAGTGTTTTCAGGTTGGAAAATGATTATGCGGATGAATTGGTCGATTTTGATGATTTATGGAAGACTCGGGAGAAAGATTCGGTTGAAACCAAGTGAAAGATGAAGAAGACGGAATCTGGAGGGCATAACGGCCGTCACACTTGTGACGGGCGTTATCTAAGGAATTTTGGTTCTTACTGTTACTGCCTCATAACGGGCGTAAATGGTACATGTAACGGCCGTCACTAGTGTGACGGGCGTTAGGCACCTAGGTCAACATGTAACGGGCGTTCAAAGTGTGACGGCCGTTATGAATCAAAATTGGCAAGTTACTGTGACGGGTCCCTAACACCCGTATGGTTTTCAAAGGATGAGTGACGGGCGTAACAAGGGTTACGGCCGTTATGTGTTTCGATGGTGCGTAACGGGCGTTACCATTTGTAACGGGCGTTACGCGTCCAATTCATATAAATAGCTGGCAAAATTTCTGAACGGCCAGTGACTTTTGGGGAGAAATATCCTAAGGGTTTTTGATCGAAATAACTTTCTAGGAGCTGCACTTCCAAGGAATTCTTCAAGGGTCAATTCAAGATTTGATCGTCTTTCGATCCATTGAAGATTCAAGTGCACCCATCTGGATCGTATCTACTTACTGTCTTGCAATTTCGTTTCTTCAAACGATTGGTACAATATGTTTTATTATTATTTCTTTTATCAATTTCAACTTAGCATGATTGGCTAATTCTATTATCATCCACCTTGATGTAACTAGACGAATGATGTGATTGCTATATTTTAATTCAAGGGTTGATTTCAATTACCGTTGTGTCGTGATCTTGGTGATTTAATTCCTTTATTTGTATTAATTTGATGTTGGTGGCATGTGTGTTCTTCGTTAGTGGTACTAGTCGAATGCATATGTGATTTTCAAACGGTCGCTTGTCTATGAGTGATTATCACTAGTTCATGGTATGATAGTGAATGTCAAATTAATAAAAGGAGTCATTTTGTCAACGTGTTTAGAAACGGTTGGTGGTACCACGTTTTAATTCACATAGGCGCAATTGGTAATTTGGTAATCAAACAAACTATTTGTTGGTAAGGTTGTGAGCGGTTGGTGGTACCACGCGAGCATTTCATTCTCTCACGTTTATCGTGTCAACTCTTAACGAATTTGGTTTTAACTGAAAGCAATCATGTTAGAAGTCTAGCGGAGTCAAGGTGGATGATATTTACCATCATTGTTTGAGACTTACCTTTACTTTATACGCATTTGTCCTTTAAAGTTATTGTCAGAGTGCGAATCTAAGTAACACCCTTTTTCCAAACCCCTTTACTAAACAACTAAGTCAAACCAATCCCCGTGAACGAACCTGGACTTATCTCTTAACTATATTGCATACGATCGGGTCCACTGCCCGTTAGTGTGTAGTAGTGAGTTTTTAGGTATTTCTAGTTTATAAATTTTAAACTCGATTTAGCACATCAGAAACTTATAACAAGAAGGGGGAAGATGATTTTAGACTTATAGAATGCTAAATAGAAAGAGAATGAAGTTTAAGGTGTGAGTTTTTAATGAGAACTTAAGGCTAGTATTTATAGTAAATGAAATGGAATTAAATATGATAAAATTTATGCATATTCATCAAACTTCCAATATAAGTCCGGTTTTGGTGTGCTATGAATCATCAAATTAGCTGTAATTCATGCAATTTGTGATGTGTTGGATGTTACAAGTGGTAGCTAGAAGTTGTGGTGTCATTTGGAAGTTAAAACTTAAAGATTTGTCATGAAAAATCCTTGGAAATTACTATATTGAAGTTGACATTTCACTATTTGGGGGCTGCATTTTTATAAAATTTTTAAGTGTTATTTTGTGAAATTTAAAACCATATTAAGGTATCTTAAATCTAGTTATTACGTTCTAGCAAGTTTCAAGCCAAACCGAGAAAGAATCGATCGAAAAAGCAACGTTTTACATATATATCCATAAAGTTTTGTCGGATGTCTACTAGTAACATTATTCAACTAATAAATCAAATATAGCTTGTGACAATTTCACGAGTATTCCTACTTTCCATAAAGTATGTCGGCTTTGTCCTATTAATGGAATTATTAGATAACCACCGACACTGTGCCACTGACACTGTTTACCGTACATTATACTTAAGGTTTTGTATATACGTTTTTCCTGTTACTACAGTTACTCAATCATTTTCTATAATATAATTTTTATAACACGTATGGGCCAATATCACGGTCTTGTAATCATGGGCTTAATTCTAGAAATCCAATTATGACATTATAACTGGCCCAATTTATAGATAGACGAACACAATTAGACTCAAAGTTTTCGTTTATTAAAGTAGTTAATCAAATTACAAGTACAGCCAAACGGGTAAAAATCACGAATGTTACAATTGACGCTGGTTCTTTATGGACCATTACTACGAACTCACCAACCTTATGTTGACTATGCTTAGTACACTTTTCAGGTAATCAGGTTATCCCCGGTTGTGGAGTTTAGTTGCTTGCTTGCTGTTAAACCCGGGCTTTGGACTCTATGAATCAAGGATTCATCGACCTTCTCTTTTGCATTATACTTAGGATCGATTTGCCATCTTCGGGATGTTCTGTTGTAACTTTGATGGTTATTTGCTCCTTATGTATTTTGGTACTTGTTTCGTATTGTAATGGATTCACTGAATCTTTATTTGCATCTAGTTCTTGTTCTATTGTAATTCCACCTTGCGCTATATGATTTCCGTGATATTTCGAGCCTCGGCTTGGGGTGTTACAGAATGGTGGCCCATGCCAGGTCGTAGAGAATTAGGCGGTTTGACCTAGACTACGGCTTAAGTTAAAACTCTTCATATAGCATGCATGGTTAGGAAATTCGTGTACAATGTGAATTATGTGAATCCCCGTGTGAGTTCGTAGTTAAGACCACTTGTGTGCTAGCTTGAATTCAATGTGATGAATGTGGTTAATATGGTTTGTTGTTGTTATTGGTTGGAGCTAATTTGATGATTTAGGGCAAAATGAAGCGATGCCATTAACTTAGTATAATATTGTGACAACCCTAAAAGAACCCGATCAACTCTTTTATGGTTACCCAACATTATAACAAGTTAATGACATCGTGGATTGCGCACGTGTGGCTTAAAGTATAATAAGGAACCGATATGCTTAATGGAAGTTGATTAGGTGGAGGGTTAGCCATTGGTACACCCTGTATACATACCCGGTCAATAACCAGAGAGCATATCGAATTCGGATTATACTTTGAATCATTCGTGTTAGTTGTTTGATTGCATGATGTAATGAGCATGATTACATGAGTAATGATAGACAATTGTAATGAATTTGACATGATGATATGCTAAGTAACAATCTCATAGGATTCTAGCACTCTTGCCTTAGCTTAATGATATGAAATGAGTATGTGGTATCGGTATGAGAGCATTGACTACTTGTGTGACTAACATGTGAGCATTTGAGACTAACTCTCGGGTCAACGTGTCACTGGTTTTATAGAAATGGTGAGACCAAGGAGAACCGGAACGAACTATAGGCCTGAACCGGAAGAACTTCAACAGGAAGCTCAACCAGAGGTACAAGGAGGTAGAGGTAGGGGCCGTGGTAGAGGTCGTGGTAGAGGCCAAGGAAGGGGTCGTGGTGAAGCTCCTGAGCCAAACATGGCTGAGGTGATCGCTCAAATGATCACCAATATCATGCCGACCATTATTGCTCAAGTCACGACAAGTCTTGGGCAGAACAATGTGGCTCAAAACAATGAAGCCCCAGAAAATGTGAATAATGAAAATGCTCAACCTCAGGACGTAGAAAACGAAGAAGAGGAACCAGTGAGAGTTGATAACCGCATGCCCATGTATAATCAATATGGGGGATACCGACAGGGGTGTATATTTAAGGACTTCAAAAGCTGTAGAGCACCGGAGTTTAATGGAAGAGGCGGTCCCACTGAGTGTATAAGGTGGTTTGAAGAGATTAGGCAGTGATTGAAAGAAGTCATTGCACATACGACGACCGGATTCTTATGCATCCGGCATGTTTAGACATGACGCCTTGAGTTGGTGGAACCAAGAGATAACTTTGGGGCGGACTTATAACTTGGAATGGGCCGATTTCAAGGACAAAGTGAAGGTAAAGTTTTGTCCTCCCTATGAACTACAAAACTTGACCATTGAGTTTGCGAATCTCAACATGGAGGGAGCCGATTACAAGAGCTATGTTAGACGATTTCAAGAGTTGTCTACCCTCATTCCTCACTTGGTGGGTTCCGAGTCTCAGGCCATCCAGAAGTTTGTATTGGGCTTGAATCCCCAAGTCCGATCTTATGTAAACTCTAACATGCCTACTTCTTTGGACGATGCGGTTAACCGAGCCGGGAGTGTGACTGAAGATTTGTTGAGAAGCGGTATTTTAAGCAAATCCTCAACAAACAAGAGGAAAGAAGTGGGAGAGTCAAGTGGGGTAAAGAAAGTGGGAAGGTTTGACCCCAGGAATGCAAATAAGGGTAGAGTAATGGCGGCGGTGGAACCAACTAGGAGACCTTATGCTGGGCCTCATCCTTTCTGTGGGAGATGCAACAGGCATCATCCCGCCAATGCTCCATGTGGGGCATGCTTTAACTGCAACCAAGTTGGGCACGAATCCAAGAATTGTAGAGCTCCAAGAACGGGCCCAATGAATGTGGCTCCTGTTCGGGCCGTCCCTCCTCAAGGTAACCAACGAAGAGGTGAATGTTTTGAATGTGGTAGTCGTGACCACTATCGTAATAATTGTCCTCGATGGGTGGGACAACAAGTGCAAGTAGCCGTCCACCCCAACCAACTATAAATGGTCGGGCCTAACCAAAACCGGGGACAACAAGGCCATCAAGTGCAACCACGCGGCCGAGCCTTTGCGGCCAATGCAAATGAAGCCCGTGTCCTCTAACTTTGTTCCTTTGATTGATGTGCATCCTTGTACTCTAAACTATGTGCTTGACATTGAAATGGTAAACGGGTCACTAACTAGACTTAGTCAAATACTTCGCGACTATGTCTTGACGTTAGAAGACGTCGACTTCTTCATTGACCTCATGCCTCTTGACATTGGTAGTTTTGACATTATAGTGGGTATGGATTGGTTAACGGCGGTAAATGCGACTATTGATTGTGGCGAGAAAGTTGTTAAGATACCTTTGACTAACGGTAGAATTCTTAGGGTTCAAGGCGAAATCTCCGATTCCTCTAATTCTAAAGCCTTTAGTGCTACCGTCACAAAGGTAGGATTGAAGACCGTTCCTATTGTTTGTGAATTTCCCGATGTTTTTCCGACTTACCGGGATTACCTCCAACTCGTGAACTTGATTTTCGCATTAATCTTATCCCCGAAGCCGCGCCCGTAGCAAAAGCTCCGTATAGACTAGCTCTAACCGAAATGCAAGAGTTACAAACTCAACTCAAGGAACTCCAAGAGAAGGGTTTCATTCGCCCTAGTCAATCTCCTTGGGGTGCTCCTGTTCTTTTCGTCAAAAAGAAAGATGGGTCTTTCAGGATGTGTATCGACTACCGGGAATTAAACAAGCTCACAGTGAAGAACCGATATCCCCTCCCTAGAATCGATGACTTGTTTGACCAACTTCAAGGTGCTAAGCACTTCTCAAAAATCGATCTTCGCTCGGGTTATCATCAACTCCGAGTACATGAAGATGATATCCCCAAGACGGCTTTTCGCACAAGGTATGGTCATTTTGAATTCACAGTGATGCCCTTCGGGTTGACTAATGCACCGGCGGTGTTCATGGACTTGATGAACCGGGTGTGCCAACCATACTTAGACAAGTTTGTCATTGTGTTCATTGATGACATACTTGTATACTCAAAGACTAAGGAAGAGCATGTTGAACACTTGCGCGAGGTGCTCGAACTACTAAGGAAGGAGAAATTGTATGCTAAATTCTCCAAGTGTGAGTTTTGGTTGGAAGAGGTCCACTTTCTTGGTCACGTAGTGAGCAAGGATGGTATTCACGTGGACCCAAGCAAGATTGAAGCGGTCAAGAATTGGAGAAGACCCGAAACGCCATCCGAGATCCGCCAATTCCTTGGATTGGCGGGTTACTATAGAAGATTTATTGAAAATTTCTCCCGTATTGCACAACCACTCACTCTCTTGACTCAGAAGGAGAGAAACTTTGAATGGGGCGAAAGACAAGAAAACGCCTTCCAAACTCTTAAAGATTTGCTATGTGATGCTCCTATTTTGACACTACCGGATGGAATTGAAGATTTTGTTGTTTATTGTGATGCCTCGGGGCAAGGGTTGGGTTGTGTTCTTATGCAAAGGGGTAAAGTCATTGCTTATGCCTCCCATCAATTGAAGGTGCATGAGAAGAACTACCCGACACATGATTTGGAATTGGGAGCGGTTGTGTTTGCTTTGAAGTGTTGGAGACATTATCTCTACGACACCAAATGTGTGATTTATACCGATCACAAAAGTCTTCAACACATCTTTAACCAAAGTGAATTGAATATGAGGCAAAGGCGTTGGCTTGAACTATTTAGTGATTATGATTGTGACATCCGTTATCATCCGGGCAAGGCAAATGTTGTAGCCGATGCCTTGAGTAGAAAGGAGAGAGTAAAGCCGAGACGGGCTAGAGCTATGAGCCTCACGGTGGGGCCAAATATTCGTGACCGGATTATTGAAGCCCAAATTCAAGCCACCCTACTGGAAAACTTTGGAAATGAGAACCTTGATGGCATGGAGCAACAATTCGAAAGAAAAAGTGATAATGGGCTATACTTGGTTGAAAGACTTTGGATTCCTATTTTCGGTAACTTGAGAACACTTATTATGAATGAAGCTCATCAATCGCCTTATTCAGTCCATCCCGGGTCGGATAAGATGTATTTTGATTTGAAAAACTTGTATTGGTGGTCGGGCATGAAGCGTGATGTGGCTAAGTATGTGAGTGAGTGTCTTACTTGCTTACAAGTCAAAGCCGATCACAAGAAGCCACCCGGATTGTTGGTAAAACCGGCGATGCCCGAATGGAAGTGGGAACATATTTCAATGGACTTCATTACTAAACTACCGAAGACGAGAAGCGGTCGTGACACGATTTGGGTGATAGTAGATCGGTTAACGAAGTCGGCTCACTTTTTAGCCATTCGTGAAACCGATAAATTTGACACTTTGGCTCGTTTGTACATCAAGGAAGTAATATCTAAGCATGGAGTGCCGATTTCTATCATTTCTGATAGAGATGCTCGTTTCAAATCAAACTTTTGGGTAGCCTTTCAAAAAGCAATGGGTACTCGACTCGACATGAGCACGACATTTCACCCTCAAACGGATGGGCAAACCGAGAGAACCATTCAAACACTTGAAGATATGTTGAGGGCTTGTGCAATTGATTTTGGTGGAAGTTGGGAAGATCATTTGCCGCTAGTTGAGTTCTCGTACAACAATAGTTATCATGCCACCATTCAAATGGCGCCCTTTAGAGCATTGTATGGTAGGATATGTCGTTCTTCTCTAGCTTGGGCGGAAATTGGTGAGAGTCAACTCATCGGGCCGGAAATTGTGGTTGAAACGACTAAGGTAATATCTCAAATTAAGGAGAAGTTGCAATTGGCCCGTAAACGTCAAAAGAAGTATGCCGATGTGAGGCGGAGACCGTTAGAGTTCGAAATTGGTGATTATGTACTTTTGAAAGTGTCACCTTGGAAAGGTGTTGTACGTTTTGTGAAGCGGGGAAAACTCGCGCCCAGGTATATTGTCCCTTTCAAGATTCTTGAACGGGTTGGAAAGGTTGCCTACCGATTAGAATTACCACAAGAGCTTAGCGGTGTGCACGATGTGTTTCATATTTGTAACCTACGTAAGTGTTTGGCGGACCCTACACATCATGTGCCCATGGGCGAGATTAGGGTGGATTCGAATCTAAATTTTGTTGAAGAGCCGGTAGAGATCTTGGACCGTCAAGACAAGAAACTCAAGAATAAACGCTACACGATTGTTAAGGTTAGATGGAATGCTAGACGTGGAGCCGAGTTCACTTGGGAGCGAGAGGATCATATGAAGTCTAAGTATCCGCATTTATTTAGTATTTAGTGTTTTGTTGAATTTCGGGACGAAATTCTTTCAACGGGGGAATAATGTAACATCCGTGAGTTTTGACCCGTTGACTTTTCGCGTAATATGACTAACAATTTAAGTTAATGAATTATTTGGGTCGTTTTGTGAATTAAATGACAATGTGTTATATTCGGGTCGATAATATGTTTGATTGGTGTTTAAATGTCTAACGATTGTAATTTGGCTTGATAAGAGAAACGGATCGGCCCGTGGGTAGTCCACGACCCACCAGCCACCATTGACCCATTTCTCTCCTTATCTCTTTCTCCCCTCCTCTCACTTCTTAACTATCTCCCTTTCTCATTTTCTCTCTAAGTAAAAAGGCAAAGGCAACCCATTTCATTTCTTCATCTCATTTACATCGACCTTGTGTTTTGGAACTGATATAACACTAGAATCATCGTCATCTATACCACATTATCGTCTATTCGAAGAATCAAAAGTTGAAGTTCTTGCATTTTTACCCATTTTGACCTAATTTCGGGTTTGAGCTCAAGAAGGAGTTTTGGTAAGTCAAATTCATCCCATCTTCACCTATTATGCTTATTTATATGTTGTTGGTCGATTTAAAGTATTTACAAGTCTTAAATCGGGTCGAAATGAAATTAGGGTTCAATTAGGGTTTGAGCTCAAGAAGGAGTTTTGGTAAGTCAAATTCATCCCATCTTCACCTATTATGCTTATTTATATGTTGTTGGTCGATTTAAAGTATTTACAAGTCTTAAATCGGGTCGAAATGAAATTAGGGTTCAATTAGGGTTTTGGTTTGGGTTGAATGATTTGGAAGTGTTCTTGATGTTTTGGAATGGAAATTTGTAATGGGTTATGTATATTTATGTTTAATGGCACTTAGTTAAGCTTCAAAATGAGTCTTGGAACATCGCTAGACGATTTGGTGGTCGAAAATAGGGTTTGGGTGAAGTTTGGATCGTATTTTAGACTCAAAAATCTGCAGGATTGAGCCCAGTCGCGCCGCGAGCTCGTGCTCCTCGCGCCGCGAGCTCGTGCTCCTCGCGCCGCGAGTTTCACCTGTTTTGCGCGTCAGTTTTCAAACGTTAATAACTTTTGATCCGTAAGTCCAAATAAGTCGTATGACCTATCATTGGAATCGTAAGAGAGTCTAGTTTCTCGTAGTAACCTTCATTTTGTATGAATCTTCGTAAATTTCTAAAAATGTCGAGTCAAAGTGTTATGTTTCACACTCGGTAATGTTAAGAAAGTAATTGTGGTTCGTGACTCAACTTAAACCTAAGGAACCAACTTATTTATGATTATAAAGTTGACATTATGTTATATGACATGCTTTGATAGGTTGTGAACGCGTGGGGCCCAATACTCGCTATTAATCTTTTATTAACTCTCGACTTAAGCTTCTTTGCCGATCAAGGTGAGTTCCGTAGCTCCCTACTCAATTGAGATTCGGGCTGAAAAGTGTAAACCTTGCGTGTTTACTTACGTTGTTGACTGATTGATTGATTTGGGTTAAATGTTGGTTTGATGAGACGGTTTATCACGTTTGATTGACTTGGTTATGTTTGTTAAGTAATTCATTAATATTAGGATAGACGTACCTACATGGAAGTCGGTTATGCCTTCATTGGGTTTTAGATGTGGTGGGAAGGCTGCGGGTGACCCTATATATAAGCATCTGAGACTCGAAGAAGGGATAATCCTCTTAAGTGTATGTACGTGTAGGTGGTTTAAATTGTGATTATTGGTTTATGATTGACGAATATTGATTGATGGTTCATGACAGACGATTTGTGATTGATGCATATACGATTGATTTTAAGCATGCATACGTAGTACATAATCCCTCGGTTGAGGACTCAAACATCCTAGTGTATAGATGTATACACTTATCCTGTGAGATGTTGGTGACATGACATCCGAGTATATAGACATATATATCTCGATGATTTTGAGATACAGCCTTGTTCATTGTGATGACAGGCGGGTATCGTTGCATAGGTGACTTGAGTTCACGCATAAGATAGGCATGTTGGCTTATTTATGCATTTGGCACTTGCATTGATACTCTTATCATTTGTACATTCCTGTTACACGCTTACTTACTTTGTGTAATCTTGATTGTTGGACGTTATTGTGTTACTTAGAGGCTCACTGTAAGTCATGTCTAGCCTCTACTCGTACATTGTGATTATTGACGCTGGTTCTTTATGGACCATTACTACGAACTCACCAACCTTGTGTTGACTATGCTTAGTACACTTTTCAGGTAATCAGGTTATCCCCGGTTGTGGAGTTTAGTTGCTTGCTTGCTGTTAAACCCGGGCTTTGGACTCTATGAATCAAGGATTCATCGACCTTCTCTTTTGCATTATACTTAGGATCGATTTGCCATCTTCGGGATGTTCTGTTGTAACTTTGATGGTTATTTGCTCCTTATGTATTTTGGTACTTGTTTCGTATTGTAATGGATTCACTGAATCTTTATTTGCATCTAGTTCTTGTTCTATTGTAATTCCACCTTGCGCTATATGATTTCCGTGATATTTCGAGCCTCGGCTTGTGGTGTTACAGGGAAGCAGCGGAAGACGACGGCCGGAAAAATGGATAGGAAGGGAAGTAGTGGTGGTGAGGAAGGAGATGGAAAACCGACACCAGTCACACCAATCACACCACTATTGCTAGATCTATGTGTGTATAGATCTGTGTCTGAAAACCGCCACCAGTCACACCACTATTGCTCACATCGCCGCCACCAAACCTCCACAGAACCGCCACCACTCCCCACATCATCTCATTCATCATCAAAAACCTAAACACATCTCTTCTCTTTTTTAAACAATTCGACCCACCATCCAGCACCAAAACCGCAGCCATTTTCCATTACTACCGTCGTGCCACCCAACAGCCGCCACCGCCCCACAGCCGCCACACAACATGACAGAGAAAAGAGAGATGGTCGGAAGCCGCCACCGCCCCACAGCCGCCACACAACATGACAGAGAAAAGAGAGATGGTCGGAAGCCGGGGGTGTGATGGTCGGATTTTATAGATATAGATATAGATCTGGATACAAATATCTATATATATATATATATATATATATATATATATATATACACATATATATATATATATATATATATATATATATATATATATATATATATATATATATATATATATATATATATATATATATATATATATATATATATATATATATATATATATATATATATATATATATATATATATATATATATATATATATATATATATATATATATATATATATATATATATATATATATATATATATATATATATATATATATATATATATATATATATATATATATATATATATATATATATATATATATATATATATATATATATATATATATATATATATATATATATATATATATATATATATATATATATATATATATATATATATATATATATATATATATATATATATATATATATATATATATATATATATATATATATATATATATATATATATATATATATATATATATATATATATATATATATATATATATATATATATATATATATATATATATATATATATATATATATATATATATATATATATATATATATATATATATATATATATATATATATATATATATATATATATATATATATATATATATATATATATATATATATATATATATATATATATATATATATATATATATATATATATATATATATATATATATATATATATATATATATATATATATATATATATATATATATATATATATATCTATATATATATATATATATATATATTAATAATAATTTGAAGAATAAAACAATTAAAATTGAAGAAAATGTAACACCCGTGAATTTTGACCGTTGACTTTTGTGTAATTTGACTAACAACCTTATTGAATGAAGTAATTTGGGCCCATTTATGATTTATGACTAAGTGGTATGTTAGTCGAGTCGTTAATTTGTTGTTTGGCGTTCAGTAGTGTAATCGATTGTTTTATGGCTTGTGGGAGAAACAGGTCGGCCCGTGGGTAGTCCATGACCCACCAGCCCTAATGACCCATTTTCCCCCCCTTATCCTTTCCTTCCTTCTTTCTTCTCATTCTATCTATCTCTTCATTTCTCTCTTCTCTCAAAAACTAGCAAAAGAACCAATTTAATCTCTTCACCAATTCTTGCATCAAACTAGTAGTGGGTCGATTGTAACACAAGAATCTTAGCCATCTTAACCTCGTTTGCTTCATATCGAAGAATCAAGTCAAGTTCTTATCATTTTATCCATTTGACCTAATTTCGGGTTCTAGCTCAAGGAGACGTTTTGGGTAAGTCAAATTCATCCCAATTACTTCTATTTATACTTGTTCTAATGTTTCTAGTCGTTTTTATGGGATTTCAAGACATGTTCATGGTAAAAATGGAAATTTGGGTTAGGGTTAGGGTTTGAATGATTCATGAGTGATTTTGATGTTTTGGTCGAAATTGTGGGTTGGGTTATGTGTATTTATGGTCATTGATGTTTAGTTATGCTTCAAAATGGGTTACAAATCGTTTTGGTGTGGTTTGGGTTGAAATTGGGGGTTTTGGGTCGTTTTTGCTGCACTTGCAGCTGCTGGTTCTGAATCTGCTGGTTGTCCCACTGCGGCGCAGTGGGAGGGCATAGTCCCCACTGCGGCGCAGTGGATTCTCTCGGCCATTCTTGTTCCTTAGCCCACTGCGGCGCAGTGGGCATGGTTTTGGCTCACTGCGGCGCAGTGGATTCTCTCGGCCATTCTTGCTCTTTAGCCCACTGCGGCGCAGTGGGCATGGTTTTGGCTCACTGCGGCGCAGTGGATACTTTCGGGAAAATGTTCCTCCCACTGCGGCGCAGTGGGCATGGTTTTGGCTCACTGCGGCGCAGTGGATTCTCTCGGCCATTCTTGCTCTTTAGCCCACTGCGGCGCAGTGGGCATGGTTTTGGCTCCCCACTGCGGCGCAGTGGATGGCATTTTGCATAGTCCCCACTGCGGCGCAGTGGATTCTCTCGGCCATTCTTGCTCTTTAGCCCACTGCGGCGCAGTGGGCATGGTTTTGGCTCACTGCGGCGCAGTGGATACTTTCGGGGAGATTTTGCGCGTCAGTTTTAAAACGTTAATAACTTTTGATCCGTAAGTCCAAATAAGTTGTATGACCTATCGTTGGAATCGTAAGAGAGTCTAGTTTCTAGTAGTAACACTCTTTTTGTATGAATCTTTTGTCATTTCTAAAAAGGTCGAATCGAATGCGTCTTGTTCCTACGCGTTTAAGTTGTAAAGGCGTTTAGGGTTTGTGACTTGACCTAATTGTGCTAAACCAACTTGTTTATGATTGTAGAGTTGACATTATGGTATTATGATGTATAATTATAGGTTGTGGACGTGTGGACCCTGTTACTCGTTTGTAATCTTATTCTAGCTTCTTTGCCGGGCAAGGTGAGTTTCGTATCTCCCTACTCGCTTGAGATTCGGGCTGAAAAGTGTAAACCTGGCATGTTTACTTGTATCTATTGATGTATTGATTGTTTGACATGATTGTCGGATTGATGTGACGTGTCTTTTCGTTTGTTTGACTTGGATTGTGTTTTCGTTAAGTATTACTTATACATTAGGATAGACGTACATACATGGAAGTCGGTTATGCCTTCATTGGGTTTTAGATGTGGTGGGAAGGCTGCGGGTGACCCTATACATAAGCATCTGGGACTCGAAGAAAGTAGAATCCTCTGAAGTATATGTACGTATAGTTGGTTTATATTGTGACTAAGTGGTTCACTTTGTTGATTATTGATCGTTGGCTTACGGTTGTCGTATTTTGATTGTTGAGTTATGTTTGAGGAATATTGATTGGTGGCACAGGTTCATTGTACATTGATTGTTGGTTCATGAGCATGCATTTACATTTGATTGTAAGCATTGCATACATTGTTGATGAGCCCTCGGCAGGGGATTGCCGACATCCTGGTGCATAGATGTATGCACCCGTTAGGGATGTAGATCCTGACCCCGAGTATATAGACATATATATCTCGATGATTTTGAGATACAGCCTTGTTCATTGTTATGACAGAAGGGTATCGTTGCATTGGTGACTGCGTTCACGCATAGGATAGGCATGTTGGCTTATTCATGCATTTGGCACTTACATTGATTCATACATCATTCGTGCATTCTCATTTCACTCTTATTTGTCTTGTGTAATCCTGTTGTTGGACGATATTGTGTTGGTTAGAGGCTCGCTGTAAGTCATGCCTAGCCTCTACTCGTATATTGTAATTATTGTTGATGGTTCTTTATGGACCATTACTACGAACTCACCAACCTTGTGTTGACTATGCTTAGTACACTTTTCAGGTAATCAGGTTCTCCCAGGGCGTGGAGTTTAGTTGCTTGGCTTGCTGTAAACCCGGACTATGGACCTCATGGATCAAGGATTCATTGGCCTGTCTTTTGCATTATACTTAGGATTTGTTCGCCATCTTTGGATGTTATTATGTAAACTTTGATGACTATTTGCTCCTGTTGTATATTGTTACTTGTTTTCTTTGTGTTTTGGATTCACTGAATCTTAAATTGCATTTAGTTGTTCTATTGTAATTCCACCTGGTGCTGTATGATTTCCGTGACATTCTGAGCCTTGGCTTGGGGTGTTACAGAATGGTGGCCCATGCGTGGTCGTAGAGAATTAGGCGGTTTGACCTAGACTACGGCTTAAGTTAAAACTCTTCATATAGCATGCATGGTTAGGAAATTCGTGTGCAATATGAATTTTGTGAATCCCCGTGTGAGTTCGTAGTTAAGACCATTTGTGTGATAGCTTGAATTCAACGTGATGAATATGGTTACTATGATTTGTTGTTGTTATTTGTTGAAGCTAATGTGACGAGTTAGGGCAAAATGAAGGGATGCCATTAACTTAGTATAATATTGTGGCAACCCTAAAAGAACCCGATCAACTCTTTTATGGTTACCCGATACTATAGCAAGTTCATGACATCGTGGATTGCGCACGTGTGGCTTAAAGTATAATAAGGAACCGATATGCTTAATGGAAGTTGATTGGGTGGAAGAGGCCGTGGTAGAGGCCGTGGTAGAGGCGTGGTAGGGGCCGTGGTAGGGGTCGTGGTAGAGCTCCTGAGCCAAACTTGGCGTGAGGTAACTCTGCTCAAACGGTCGAGGCCGTGGTAGAGGCCGTGGTAGAAGCCGTGGTAGGGGCCGTGGTAGGGGTCGTGGTAGAGGCGTGGTAGAGGCCGTGGTAGGGGTGGTAGAGGCCGTGGTAGAGGCCGTGGTAGAGGCCGTGGTAGGGGCCGTGGTAGGGGTCGTGGTAGAGCTCCTGAGCCAAACTTGGCTGGGGAGCGGTAGAAGGTGGTAGAGGCCGTGGTAGAGGCCGTGGTAGAGGCCGTGGTAGGGGCCGTGGTAGAGGTCGTGGTAGAGCTCCTGGAGAGGCGTGGTAGAGGCCGTGGTAGAGGCCGTGGTAGAGGCGTGGTAGGGGCCGTGGTAGGGGTCGTGGTAGAGCTCCTGAGCCAAACTTGGCTGAGGTAAGGGTGGTAGAGGCCGTGGTAGAGGCCGTGGTAGAGGCTGTGGTAGGGGCCGTGGTAGGGGTCGTGGTGGAGCTCCTGGAGCCAAACTTGGCTGAGGTAAGCCGTGGTAGAAGCCGTGGTAGGGGCCGTGGTAGAGGCCGTGGTAGAGGCCGTGGTAGAGGCGTGGTAGAGGCCGTGGTAGGGCCGTGGTAGAGGCCGTGGTAGCCAGGCTGGTAGAGGCGTGGTAGAGGCTGGTAGAGAGCTCCTGAGACCGGAAGCGTAGAGGCCGTGGTAGAGGCCGTGGTAGAGGCCGTGGTAGAGGCCGTGGTAGAGGCCGTGGTAGAGGCCGTGGTAGAGGCCGTGGTAGAGGCCGTGGTAGAGGCCGTGGAGAGGCCGTGGTAGAGGCCGTGGTAGAGGCCGTGGTAGAGGCCGTGGTAGAGGCTGTGGTAGGGGCCGTGGTAGAGGGTCGTGGTAGAGCCGTGGTAGAAACTTGGCCGTGGTAGAGGGCCGTGGTAGGGGTCGTGGTAGAGCTCCTGTAGAGGCCGTGGTAGAGGCCGTGGTAGAGGCCGTGGTAGGGGCCGTGGTAGGGGTCGTGGTAGGGCTCCTGAGCCAAACTTGGCTGAGGTAGAGGCCGTGGTAGAGGCCGTGGTAGAGGCTGTGGTAGGGGCCGTGGTAGGGGTCGTGGTGGAGCTCCTGGAGCCAAACTTGGCTGAGGTAGAGGCCGTGGTAGAGGCCGTGGTAGAGGCCGTGGTAGAGGCCGTGGTAGGGGTCGTGGTAGAGGCCGTGGTAGAGGTCGTGGTAGAGGTCGTGGTAGAGGCCGTGGTAGGGCCGTGGTAGGGGTCGTGGTAGAGCTCCTGAGCCAAACTTGGCTGAGGTAGAGGCCGTGGTAGAGGCCGTGGTAGAGGCCGTGGTAGGGGCCGTGGTAGGGCCGTGGTAGAGGCTGGTAGAAACTTGGCCGTGGTAGAGGCCGTGGTAGAGGCCGTGGTAGAGGCCGTGGTAGGGCGTGGTAGAGCTCCTGTAGAGGCGTGGTAGAGGCCGTGGTAGAGGCCGTGGTAGAGGCCGTGGTAGAGGCCGTGGTAGGGCCGTGGTAGGGCGTGGTAGAGCTGGTAGAGGCGGAGGTAGAGGCCGTGGTAGAGGCCGTGGTAGGGGCCGTGGTAGGGGTCGTGGTAGAGCTCCTGTAGGGCGTGGTAGAGGCCGTGGTAGAGGCCGTGGTAGAGGCCGTGGTAGAGGCCGTGGTAGGGCCGTGGTAGGGGTCGTGGTAGAGGCCGTGGTAGAGGCCGTGGTAGAGGCCGTGGTAGAGGCCGTGGTAGAGGCCGTGGTAGAGGCGTGGTAGAGGCCGTGGTAGGGCCGTGGTAGAGGCCGTGGTAGAGGCCGTGGTAGAGGCCGTGGTAGAGGCCGTGGTAGAGGCCGTGGTAGAGGCGTGGTAGAGGCCGTGGTAGAGGCCGTGGTAGAGGCCGTGGTAGAGGCCGTGGTAGAGGGTGGTAGAGGCCGTGTAGAGGCCGTGGTAGAGGCCGTGGTAGAGGCCGTGGTAGGGCCGTGGTAGAGGCGTGGTAGAGGCCGTGTAGGGCTGGTAGGGCGTGGTAGAGGCCTGGTAGAAGGCCGTGGTAGAGGCCGTGGTAGAGGCCGTGGTAGAGGCCGGGTAGAGGGTGGTAGAGGCCGTGGTAGAGGCCGTGGTAGAGGCCGTGGTAGAGGCCGTGGTAGGGGTCGTGGTGGAGCTCCTGAGCCAAACTTGGCTGAGGTAATCGCTCAAACGGTTGCCGGTATCATGCCAACCATCATTGCTCAAGTCACGGCGAGTCTTGGGCAAAATAATGGACCTCAAAACAATGAAGTCCCAGAAAACTTAAACAATGAAAATGATCAACCTCAAGCCGAAGAATATGAGGAAGAGGAACCAATGGGAGTTAATATCGGGATGCCCATGAATAACCAATATGGTGGATACCATCAAGGGTGTATCTTTAAGGATTTTAAGAGTTGTGGGGCACCGGAGTTTGATGGGAAAGGTGGTCCTACGGAATGTATAAGATGGTTTGAGGCAATAGAAGCAGTGATTGAAAGGAGTCATTGCACCTACGATGACCGGATTTCCTATGCATCCGGCATGTTTAGGCATGACGCCTTGAGTTGGTGGAACCAGGAAATAACTCTAGGGCGGACTCAGAATTTGGAGTGGATTGACTTCAAAGACAAAGTGAAAGCCAAGTTTTGTCCTCCGTACGAGCTACAGAATTTAACCATAGAATTTGCAAACCTCAATATGGAAGGAGCCGATTACAAGGGCTATGTGAGACGATTCCAAGAGTTGTCTACTCTCATTCCTCACTTGGTGGGTACCGAGCCACAAGCCATCCAAAAATTTGTGTTGGGCTTGAACCCTCAAGTCCGATCTTATGTTAATTCAAACATGCCTACTTCCTTGGCTAATGCGGTCAACCAAGCCGGGAGTGTGACTGAGGATTTATTGAGGAGTGGTGTTTTGAGCAAATCCTCATCAAACAAGAGGAAGGAAGTGGGTGAGTCTAGCGGAGTAAGGAAAATGGGGAAGTTTGACCCCAAGAATGTAAATAGGGGTAGGATAATGGCGGCGGTGGAATCGGCTAGGAGGGCTTATACCGGGCCTCATCCTTTCTGTGGGAAATGCAACAAGCATCATCCCGCCCATAACCAATGTGGTGCATGCTTTAATTGCAATCAAGTCGGGCACCTCTCCCGAGATTGTAGAGTTCCAAGAGCGGGCCCAATGAATGTGGCCCCTATTCGGGCCGTTCCTCCTCAAGGAAATCAAAGAAGGGGTGAGTGTTTTGAATGTGGTAGCCGTGACCACTATCGTAATAATTGTCCTCGATGGGTGGGACAACAAGTTCAAGTAGCCGTCCACCCCAACCAACTACAAATGGTCGGGCCTAATCAAAACCGGGGACAACAAGGCCACCAAGTGCAACCACGCGGCCGAGCTTTTGCGGCAAATGTAAATGAAGCCCGCAACGATCCCAATATAGTAGCAGGTACTTTCCTCTTAAATGGTCTCTATGCAACCGTCTTATTTGATTCCGGGGCCGATTATAGCCTCGTGTCTACTAACTTTGTGCCTTTGATTGATGTGCATCCTTGTGCTCTAAACTATGTGCTTGACATTGAAATGGTAAACGGGTCACTAACTAGAATTAGCCAAATACTCCGTGATTGTGTCTTGACTTTAGAGGACGTCGACTTCTTCATCGATCTTATGCCTTTAGACATTGGTAGTTTTGATATTATAGTGGGTATGGATTGGTTAGCGGCGGTTAATGCGACGATTGATTGTGGTGAGAGAGTTGTTAAGATACCTTTGGCCAACGGTAAAATTCTTAGGGTTCAAGGCGAAATCTCCGATTCCCCAAATTCTAAAGTCTTTAGTGCTACCACCACAAAGGTAGAATTGAAGACCGTTCCTATTGTTCGTGAATTCCCCGATGTTTTTCCGGATGACTTACCGGGATTACCTCCAACTCGTGCGCTTGATTTTCGTATTAGTCTTATTCCCGAAGCCGCGCCCGTAGCAAAAGCTCCTTATAGACTAGCTCTAACCGAAATGCAAGAGCTACAAACTCAACTCAAGGAACTCCAAGAGAAGGGTTTCATTCGCCCTAGTCAATCTCCTTGGGGTGCTCCTGTTCTCTTCGTCAAAAAGAAAGACGGATCCTTCCGAATGTGTATTGATTATCGGGAATTGAACAAGCTCACCGTGAAGAACCGATATCCTCTCCCTAGAATTGATGACTTGTTTGATCAACTTCAAGGAGCTAAGCACTTCTCAAAAATCGATCTTCGCTCGGGTTATCATCAACTCCGGGTACATGAAGATGACATCCCCAAAACGGCTTTTCGCACAAGGTATGGCCATTTTGAATTCACCGTAATGCCTTTTGGGTTGACTAATGCACCGGCGGTGTTCATGGACTTGATGAACCGGGTGTGTCAACCATATTTAGACAAGTCCGTTATTGTGTTCATTGATGACATACTTGTATACTCGAAGACAAAGGAGGAGCATGTTAAGCACTTGCGTGAAGTGCTTGAATTACTAAGGAAGGAGAAGTTGTATGCGAAATTTTCCAAGTGTGAGTTTTGGTTGGAAGAGGTCCACTTCCTTGGTCACGTAGTGAGCAAGGATGGTATTCATGTGGACCCAAGCAAGATTGAAGCGGTTAAGAATTGGAGAAGACCCGAAACGCCATCCGAGATCCGCCAATTCCTTGGATTGGCGGGTTACTATAGAAGGTTTATTGAAAACTTCTCCCGTATTGCACAACCACTCACCCTTTTGACTCAAAAAGATAAAAACTTTGAATGGGGCGAAAAACAAGAGAACGCCTTCCAAACCCTTAAGGATATGCTATGTGATGCTCCTATTTTGACATTACCGGATGGGATAGAAGATTTTGTGGTTTATTGTGATGCTTCGGGGCAAGGGTTGGGTTGCGTTCTTATGCAAAGGGGTAAAGTCATTGCTTATGCCTCTCGTCAATTGAAGGTGCATGAGAAGAACTACCCGACACATGATTTGGAATTGGGAGCGGTTGTGTTTGCCTTGAAGTGTTGGAGACATTATCTCTATGGCACCAAATGTGTGATTTATACCGATCACAAAAGTCTTCAACACATCTTTACTCAAAGCGAATTGAATATGAGGCAAAGGCGTTGGTTAGAACTATTTAGTGATTATGATTGTGACATCCGTTATCACCCGGGCAAAGCAAATGTAGTAGCCGATGCCTTGAGCCGAAAAGAGAGAGTGAAGCCAAGACGGGCTAGAGCTATGAGCCTCACGGTAGGGCCAAGTATTCGTGATCGGATTATTGAAGCCCAAATCCAAGCCACCCTACCGGAAAACTTTGGAAACGAAAACCTAGATGGCATGGAGCAACTATTTGACCGAAAGAATGATAACGGGCTTTACATGGTGGAAAGACTTTGGATTCCTATATTCGGCGATTTAAGAACGCTTATTATGAACGAAGCCCACCTATCACCTTATTCGGTCCATCCCGGGTCGGATAAGATGTACTTTGACTTGAAGGAATTGTATTGGTGGCCGGGCATGAAGCGTGATGTGGCTAAGTATGTGAGTGAGTGCCTTACTTGCTTACAAGTTAAGGCCGATCACAAGAAGCCACCCGGATTGTTGGTACAACCGGTGATGCCCGAATGGAAGTGGGAGCATATTTCAATGGACTTCATTACTAAACTACCGAAGACAAGAAGCGGCCGTGACACGATTTGGGTGATAGTAGATCGGTTAACGAAATCGGCTCACTTTTTAGCCATTCGTGAAACCGATAAATTTGACACTTTGGTTCGTTTGTACATCAAGGAAATAATATCTAAGCATGGAGTGCCGGTTTCTATCATTTCCGATAGAGATGCCCGTTTCAAATCAAAATTTTGGGAAGCCTTTCAAAAAGCCATGGGTACTCGACTTGACATGAGCACGGCGTTTCACCCTCAAACGGATGGGCAAACCGAGAGAACCATTCAAACACTTGAAGACATGTTGAGGGCATGTGCAATTGATTTTGGTGGAAGTTGGGAAGACCACCTGCCGCTAGTCGAGTTTTCATATAACAATAGTTATCATGCTACCATTCAAATGGCGCCCTTTAAGGCATTGTATGGTAGGATGTGCCGTTCTCCTTTAGCTTGGGCGGAAATTGGAGAGAGTCAACTTATCGGGCCGGAAATTGTGATTGAAACTACCAAGGTAATATCTCAAATTAAGGAGAAGTTGCAATTGGCCCGTGAACGTCAAAAGAAGTATGCCGATGTGAGACGAAGACCGTTGGAGTTTGAAGTTGGTGAATTTGTACTTTTGAAAGTGTCGCCTTGGAAAGGCGTCGTACGATTCGTGAAGCGGGGAAAACTTGCACCAAGGTATGTTGGTCCTTTCAAGATTCTTGAACGGGTTGGGAAAGTTGCTTATCGGCTAGAATTGCCCCAAGAGCTTAGTGGTGTGCATGATGTGTTCCATATTTGTAACTTACGCAAGTGTTTGGCGGATCCTACACATCATGTGCCTATGGACGAAATTAGGGTTGATTCAAACTTGAACTTTGTTGAAGAGCCGGTAGAGATCATGGACCGCCAAGAAAAGAAGCTCAAGAAGAAGCGCTACACCATTGTGAAAGTAAGATGGAATGCTAGACGTGGAGCCCCCCCCCCCCCCCCCCCCCCCCCCCCCCCCCCCCCCCCCCCCCCCCCCCCCCCCCCCCCCCCCCCCCCCCCCCCCCCCCCCCCCCCCCCCCCCCCCCCCCCCCCCCCCCCCCCCCCCCCCCCCCCCCCCCCCCCCCCCCCCCCCCCCCCCCCCCCCCCCCCCCCCCCCCCCCCCCCCCCCCCCCCCCCCCCCCCCCCCCCCCCCCCCCCCCCCCCCCCCCCCCCCCCCCCCCCCCCCCCCCCCCCCCCCCCCCCCCCCCCCCCCCCCCCCCCCCCCCCCCCCCCCCCCCCCCCCCCCCCCCCCCCCCCCCCCCCCCCCCCCCCCCCCCCCCCCCCCCCCCCCCCCCCCCCCCCCCCCCCCCCCCCCCCCCCCCCCCCCCCCCCCCCCCCCCCCCCCCCCCCCCCCCCCCCCCCCCCCCCCCCCCCCCCCCCCCCCCCCCCCCCCCCCCCCCCCCCCCCCCCCCCCCCCCCCCCCCCCCCCCCCCCCCCCCCCCCCCCCCCCCCCCCCCCCCCCCCCCCCCCCCCCCCCCCCCCCCCCCCCCCCCCCCCCCCCCCCCCCCCCCCCCCCCCCCCCCCCCCCCCCCCCCCCCCCCCCCCCCCCCCCCCCCCCCCCCCCCCCCCCCCCCCCCCCCCCCCCCCCCCCCCCCCCCCCCCCCCCCCCCCCCCCCCCCCCCCCCCCCCCCCCCCCCCCCCCCCCCCCCCCCCCCCCCCCCCCCCCCCCCCCCCCCCCCCCCCCCCCCCCCCCCCCCCCCCCCCCCCCCCCCCCCCCCCCCCCCCCCCCCCCCCCCCCCCCCCCCCCCCCCCCCCCCCCCCCCCCCCCCCCCCCCCCCCCCCCCCCCCCCCCCCCCCCCCCCCCCCCCCCCCCCCCCCCCCCCCCCCCCCCCCCCCCCCCCCCCCCCCCCCCCCCCCCCCCCCCCCCCCCCCCCCCCCCCCCCCCCCCCCCCCCCCCCCCCCCCCCCCCCCCCCCCCCCCCCCCCCCCCCCCCCCCCCCCCCCCCCCCCCCCCCCCCCCCCCCCCCCCCCCCCCCCCCCCCCCCCCCCCCCCCCCCCCCCCCCCCCCCCCCCCCCCCCCCCCCCCCCCCCCCCCCCCCCCCCCCCCCCCCCCCCCCCCCCCCCCCCCCCCCCCCCCCCCCCCCCCCCCCCCCCCCCCCCCCCCCCCCCCCCCCCCCCCCCCCCCCCCCCCCCCCCCCCCCCCCCCCCCCCCCCCCCCCCCCCCCCCCCCCCCCCCCCCCCCCCCCCCCCCCCCCCCCCCCCCCCCCCCCCCCCCCCCCCCCCCCCCCCCCCCCCCCCCCCCCCCCCCCCCCCCCCCCCCCCCCCCCCCCCCCCCCCCCCCCCCCCCCCCCCCCCCCCCCCCCCCCCCCCCCCCCCCCCCCCCCCCCCCCCCCCCCCCCCTTATCCTTTCCTTCCTTCTTTCTTCTCATTCTATCTATCTCTTCATTTCTCTCTTCTCTCAAAAACTAGCAAAAGAACCAATTTAATCTCTTCACCAATTCTTGCATCAAACTAGTAGTGGGTCGATTGTAACACAAGAATCTTAGCCATCTTAACCTCGTTTGCTTCATATCGAAGAATCAAGTCAAGTTCTTATCATTTTATCCATTTGACCTAATTTCGGGTTCTAGCTCAAGGAGACGTTTTGGGTAAGTCAAATTCATCCCAATTACTTCTATTTATACTTGTTCTAATGTTTCTAGTCGTTTTTATGGGATTTCAAGACATGTTCATGGTAAAAATGGAAATTTGGGTTAGGGTTAGGGTTTGAATGATTCATGAGTGATTTTGATGTTTTGGTCGAAATTGTGGGTTGGGTTATGTGTATTTATGGTCATTGATGTTTAGTTATGCTTCAAAATGGGTTACAAATCGTTTTGGTGTGGTTTGGGTTGAAATTGGGGGTTTTGGGTCGTTTTTGCTGCACTTGCAGCTGCTGGTTCTGAATCTGCTGGTTGTCCCACTGCGGCGCAGTGGGAGGGCATAGTCCCCACTGCGGCGCAGTGGATTCTCCTGCGGCGCAGTGGCATGGTTCTTGGCTCACTGCGGCGCAGTGGGCATGGTTTTGGCTCACTGCGGCGCAGTGGATTCTCTCGGCCATTCTTGCTCTTTAGCCCACTGCGGCGCAGTGGGCATGGTTTTGGCTCACTGCGGCGCAGTGGGCATGGTTTTGGCTCACTGCGGCGCAGTGGATACTTTCGGGGAGATTTTGCGCGTCAGTTTTAAAACGTTAATAACTTTTGATCCGTAAGTCCAAATAAGTTGTATGACCTATCGTTGGAATCGTAAGAGAGTCTAGTTTCTAGTAGTAACACTTTTTTGTATGAATCTTTTGTCATTTCTAAAAAGGTCGAATCGAATGCGTCTTGTTCCTACGCGTTTAAGTTGTAAAGGCGTTTAGGGTTTGTGACTTGACCTAATTGTGCTAAACCAACTTGTTTATGATTGTAGAGTTGACATTATGGTATTATGATGTATAATTATAGGTTGTGGACGTGTGGACCCTGTTACTCGTTTGTAATCTTATTCTAGCTTCTTTGCCGGGCAAGGTGAGTTTCGTATCTCCCTACTCGCTTGAGATTCGGGCTGAAAAGTGTAAACCTGGCATGTTTACTTGTATCTATTGATGTATTGATTGTTTGACATGATTGTCGGATTGATGTGACGTGTCTTTTCGTTTGTTTGACTTGGATTGTGTTTTCGTTAAGTATTACTTATACATTAGGATAGACGTACATACATGGAAGTCGGTTATGCCTTCATTGGGTTTTAGATGTGGTGGGAAGGCTGCGGGTGACCCTATACATAAGCATCTGGGACTCGAAGAAAGTAGAATCCTCTGAAGTATATGTACGTATAGTTGGTTTATATTGTGACTAAGTGGTTCACTTTGTTGATTATTGATCGTTGGCTTACGGTTGTCGTATTTTGATTGTTGAGTTATGTTTGAGGAATATTGATTGGTGGCACAGGTTCATTGTACATTGATTGTTGGTTCATGAGCATGCATTTACATTTGATTGTAAGCATTGCATACATTGTTGATGAGCCCTCGGCAGGGGATTGCCGACATCCTGGTGCATAGATGTATGCACCCGTTAGGGATGTAGATCCTGACCCCGAGTATATAGACATATATATCTCGATGATTTTGAGATACAGCCTTGTTCATTGTTATGACAGAAGGGTATCGTTGCATTGGTGACTGCGTTCACGCATAGGATAGGCATGTTGGCTTATTCATGCATTTGGCACTTACATTGATTCATACATCATTCGTGCATTCTCATTTCACTCTTATTTGTCTTGTGTAATCCTGTTGTTGGACGATATTGTGTTGGTTAGAGGCTCGCTGTAAGTCATGCCTAGCCTCTACTCGTATATTGTGATTATTGTTGATGGTTCTTTATGGACCATTACTACGAACTCACCAACCTTGTGTTGACTATGCTTAGTACACTTTTCAGGTAATCAGGTTCTCCCAGGGCGTGGAGTTTAGTTGCTTGGCTTGCTGTAAACCCGGACTATGGACCTCATGGATCAAGGATTCATTGGCCTGTCTTTTGCATTATACTTAGGATTTGTTCGCCATCTTTGGATGTTATTATGTAAACTTTGATGACTATTTGCTCCTGTTGTATATTGTTACTTGTTTTCTTTGTGTTTTGGATTCACTGAATCTTAAATTGCATTTAGTTGTTCTATTGTAATTCCACCTGGTGCTGTATGATTTCCGTGACATTCTGAGCCTTGGCTTGGGGTGTTACAGAAAACTCTTGTGTCATGGTAAAGCTAGTTAAATATAAAGAAACAGTACAAGTAGCAACAAAGAAAAAGATGAAACATTGGTTGATGAAATATTTACCGAAATTTATTTATATTAAAAGAATGGTTGCCGAAATATTTATCGGAATTTTCGCCGGAGAAACATTGGTGAAGATGATGATGACGTTTAAAGACATGTTCGCAGTTAACGGATGGCGGCTGGTGTTAAAAACTAACAACGTTCCCTTTATTGCAAAATTTTTAGAAATTGCTCCTTTAAATATACAAAAACTAAATAGGTTCCCTTTATTAGGAAATTTGTGTAAAAAGATTACCTTGTTATGGATTTTTTCCTTTTTTTATGTAATGTTGTTTTTAATAATATAATGTTGTATTTTTTAAACAAACTTAATGTTGTTATTTTTAGCTAAATGCATTGTTGTTTTTAATAACTGTAATTGGGCTTGGCGAAACTGTCTAGTAGCACGGCAAGGCCAATTCGCATGAGGTGATAAAAGATGTCCAACCATAATGCTCGAAGCGGTTGTCTCATATGATTGAAAAAAAAATCAATGAAGAAACTGATCAAAAAAACAAGTCAAAAGGATAAGAAAGTCAAAGTTTCACTAAAAAACAAAACAGAAAAGACCTTTATAGGGGAACCAGACCTCGTTAGAGGAGGACTTCAACAAAGGGATATGACCTCGTTAGAGGGATGTGCAGATTCAGATTTTAAAATTAAGTGTCTCGTCGTTTTCGCATGATTTGATTGATTGCACTGAGTAGCTAGCGGTTGAAGACTACCATTATTGATCTTTAATGGAAAACATGCTACCCTAGCAATAATGACATAGTGACGAGGCTCGGTTGCTTTGTGTGGCTATAAAAGGAAGACATGTTCGAAGAAGAAATGGTTCACCGAGGGATCCAAAGTTCTCTTACTTCTTCCATTTCTAGTCAGTTAATGCACCACCACCACCATACATCACTACCCACAAAACAAGTTTACGTTATCGTAGCTCCGTTCACAAGTTAACATTAACATAAGTAAGCTTTCGTTTCATCTCGGTTGCAAATCACAAACACCAACACCTCCACCGTACCCTTACTTTCAATCACAAACAGATCCTAAACACCGCCAAAATAGTTACCCAAAGTCTCGTAAAGTTTCGGTGATCCATATTCAAGTTGCTATTAATGAACTTGAAACTTTCTACTTTGTTTTAACTCTTGTTCTTAAAATACCAACACCTCAAATCATTTTGTTACTATATTATTAATCACTTAAAGTGTGTTGTAATGTTCATAAGGTTACTTTGCTAATTATTGGGCATCCGCTTACAACAAGTTTACGAAAAGAAACATGGTTCTATATGTATAATATTTCTATACGTTAAAGTTGAGATTTAAAAGTTGTTATTTATATTGGATTTTGATCATTTTATTTCCATGAAAAGTATCATGATTTTACTTTACTGTTCGTTCATACGCATGTAACCATGCGTGTAAATATTTCTAACATTTAAAGCTAGCATCTATTTATGAAGTGAAAGATCTGGATTTGCTTAGTTGATTAAGATAGTTGGGTAAATATATAGTTAGTTATGTTAGTGAAGAGTATAGTTTGTTAAAATGCTTAGTTGATTAAGATAGTTGGGTAAATATGAGTATACTTGCTATATTTTTCAACTTTTTTTGGTGAAGTTTTTAATATCCAAATATTTACAAAGATCTGACTTTAAAATCTATTATTTTCGATCCACGTTTTGTATTATGTCTCTTGGTCGTCATTTACATATCACAAAACATATAGTGTGATATCCATAACCCATTTACAGAGGTTGTCCCGCGATAATTGGCTGCTGCAACCCCCTTGCTCATACATTTACCATTTTGGAAGTATAGAAATATACCATAAAGTTTCAACATTTAAGATAATACATTTGTCAATTGAATTTGTCCAAGGAGTCTTATAATGTGATATATCTTATTTCTTATAAAACTGCCTATACGAATTTCAACACGACCAACAGTTACCCATTTAAGTCTTCTAAGACGTATATGGGATATGAAATGTAAACAGTCTTAACCCACCAAATATAAAAAGACTACTATTTGCGACCATTTTGTGGAGACCCTTGACTCTTTTTTTCTAAAAACAACAGATTTTCCAACGCCTATATGAATCCAACTTGAAAATCCAAAGTCTCGATCCCAAAGTGTCAAGCCCAATGAACAGATTTTCCATGTCTAAGTGGTCTTGAGTTACATACATCTTTGTGGCAAAATTTGTCTCTTCTTTTCTACACTTCCTTTTCTCAAAAAGAAAAAGATCGACACTTTTATTACTTCCTTCATTATATAATCTACTTTAAATTTAATATTTATCTTATACCTTAATACTATCCAAGTATCACACAAAATCAGATGCAACCTTAGTGTCCAAGAAACGAGTGATTATTATACGGTACAAGAAACACTAAAATAAAAACACTCGTAGCCTTGCTATCCTTTTAGGCGAAGAATTTTAATAATTCTTAATCCAAAGATCAAGCAATGTGATTAAATATGGAGCACTTAACTTTTTAAATTCTCCCCCTCCTTTTATAAAGTAACACTGTAACATTACTGCTTTATGCCTTTATACGTAATGTGATAAGATTATTAAAATTTGTTTAACTGTTGTGGCAAAACAATATATATTATTGAGATTAATGAGTTATCCAAAACCAATTTTCATTTTCATTATCATGAGATATATAATACAATTTGCAATTTGCAATTTTCCCTTTCTTTTTCTAGAAATATGAGATAATCCAAAGCTGGTTTTCTAAAACTTTTTCATTTAAGTATTTTTTTAAAATTTATAAGTTAGCCACTTTGTTTGTCTTAATGACTTTGCTTTATTTTCTTTTCTTTATACAATTGAGTGAGAGAGAGTCTCCTTTATTAAAGAGGAGGTGATGTTAGTAGAACAAAGGCTCTATTTCTTTGATGCAACAAAAATGCAATGTTCAAAAGAAACCATAGTTCGTTTGTTCTACAACGCCTCTAGTTCTTTTCAGCTTCTTTTCCTCTTCTTCTATCTCACCTCCATTTTCCTTTCTAAGTTGTTGTTCTTCATTTCTTCCATCCCATTCCTCCCAAGGTATATATATATATACACACACCACATTAATTTCTCGTATATCATATCAAGTAGATTTACTCGATCATAGCTTATATGTACCCTATGTATTTGATACATATATCTTCAATCGATTCGATCTTAGTATATATAACTTTCACCCTTTTTCCTATCAAGCGTATATATAAGGCTTTTGGGATTTTATAAGAATATGTATTGATGTAATTTTTTGTTTTTGTTTTTGTTTTTTGATTAAATCTATTCAGAAACGATGAAGAATACGAATATGCTACGTTTTCAGAGGAAGAAGAGGTAATAAGTACTGATGGACGACAAATATACGACGAGAGTCCAGAGAAAGACTATCATGATCATCATGTTGTGGATGATATTTTGCAAACTAGTTCACCAAGTTCATGTCAAAATAGTGTTATTTTCGACGATGATGATGATGAGATCGTTCACAACGACCCTTTTGAGGTATCAGAAGAGGAGGAAGAAGAAGAAGAAGCGTCAATAATAAGCATTGATCAAAGTAGTGATGATTCGTCTTTCTATAGCCTACCTGAATCTAATGAGCATGTAGAACACTACAATTCACAATGTCTTAACGGCGAAGACAAACAAAAGGAAGAGGAGCAGGAGGAGGACAAGATATCAATGGCTCGTGGCTTCGAAGTCTTTTAGATATGAAGTTAACTCACCGGCTATAACCACTCGGGCAAGGTCTACTTGCACTTCTTTTAGATACGTTGGAGATGAACCTTCTTTGCGTGTTACCAAGAAAATCGCTTTTGTGCTTGATGATGACAAAATTGAAGGTATTTTTCTTGTAGTTTTGAGCCATGGAATATACTTATTCCATGACAATATATATAGAAACTATTGCTATTAGTATATCATTTTGGGAATATTCCAAATGTGGGGACAATCATCATATGATGTTGGGAATATTCCAAATATATGGTTAATTACACAACCATACCTCTATATTAATAAGAAATTGGAAGTTTTTCAAAAAACATTTTGGTAAACATTGGTACTATGATCCATAGAAACTTTGAGATTATGTTATTGTTTTTATTTTTATAGTAATATGATGATATCAAATTAGAGAAACTATATTGTTCTTTCTTAGTCCAAAAGTTTGAGACTTGTATTCAGTTAATTTTGTCAAACATATTCACTTCAAACAAACAATGATTTGGTTTCATCATACATACCGTCATGTAACTTAGTTTTTCTACTTTTTTTTGCAGACAGATATCGAGAAACCGGAAAGAAGTTAGAATCGAATATAACACAAGTAGACAAGTTTTCAAATCTAGCCCCAATGAATTCAAAACTTGAGTTAGAAGAAAAGGATAAAGAAGAGATATTTGGTGATACAAATACAGTTGGGTCAACTTCTAAGAGTTCATCAGAATGGAGAAGCTCCATTAATTGTCGAGATCCAAGTTATGACCCGTTTTCGTCTTCTTCACGAAGAAGTTGCCCAAAATGGGAGTCTTACACTGTCTTTCAAAAGTATGATGAAGAAATGTTGTTTTTAGATAGGATTAGTGCACAAAAGCTTCAAGAAACAGGTACTGACTACTTCCTAACTTCCTTAGTGTAGAAGTAAACTTGGAATGGCCTTTTTTTTGGAAATGTTGCATAAAGGTAAAGTTATATTTTTAAAATCAAGTTTCAACTATATCTATACAATACTACACCACATATGGATCTTTTTATTTAAAATATAGATACTATTTATTGAATTATTTTTTAAAACTAGCTATTCTCTTATAACTTGGTAAAGTTTACAATAACCAAGTATTAGGATGCTGATGCATTTTTACTTGCACATTATCAAACATGTTTTAAATACAGTGTAATACTAGTGTAATACTGTACAATATCGTGAATTATGTTGATTTACGGTTATAAAAATGTGTTTACGGATCACCTCTCTCGTTAAAAACTTCAAAAACCGCTAAAAATTCTGATAAATTATCAAAAACTATTTGTCTCAGTTGATTTCGTTGTATATATGCAAGAAGATGTTACCATCAAATAGTTAAAGGTTTCAATTTCTTTTTAAAAGGAAAAGGAAAAAACGCATTTAATTTCTTTTAACCATTTAACAATAATGTTCTGCCTTTTTGCAAATTTTGAATGTCAAAAAGGAAAGACATGTTGTTTTCAATCAGTATCAACATGTATATGTATCATCATCTTAATTTGAACTACTAATTCAAATATAAAAGCTTAAGTCTTATGTTAAATATTTGTGACTACCTTGTGCTATATATCAAATTGCTATAAAAAATATTATGCGATTATAGACATATGTTTCTTGTGTTCTGCCTCTTGGAAACAGACAAGCAGTCTCTTTATCAATGGCTAGAAATAGGATTGTCTATATTTCACTTCCCCCGTATCTTCTCTTTAACGAGATTCAATATTGTTGCTATTGTTTAATTTTTGATTATGCTTCAAATGTTGTATTCTTTCAGAGTCATTTAGGTCGTCAACAACGGTCCATTCATCAATATCACAGAAAATCATACACAAATTAGCATCAAGAAACAAGAAAACATCATATATCTATCAGAATTCATATCATGAATTGGAAGCTGCATATGTAGCCCAGATTTGCTTGACATGGGAAGCTCTAAATTGGAACTATAACTTTTTCCACCAATTAAGAGCGTCACGCCTAGAATCTGACCCGGGATGCCCTGCTTACATTGCCCAACAGTTTCAGCAATTCCAAGTGCTTTTACAACGCTATGTCGAGAATGAACCTTATGAGAATGGTAGGAGACCCATAGTTTATGCTAGAATGAGAAGTATGGCTCCTAAGTTACTTCAAGTCCCAGAATACAGAGGTAAATTTAAACATACCTTTGATTGAAATGATTTTGTTTTTCTTGTAATTAAAGTTTAAGTTGTTACTTGTTTCCAACGACGGAGCTAGGATTTAATATTAAAGGGGGTTGGTTGTTTTATTAGAAGGCCGAGACCGGTTAGACCAAATATTCCTGATTTAACCGTTAGAAGAAAAACTTAATTAAAAAGTACTATTTGTTGGAAATAGCTGAGCACCCTCTAGTCCCTTACTAGTTCCATTTCAGCTTGTATCTATATATATTAAAAATAAAAATAAAAAATCTTTATCGGTGGGCAACCCTCTGTTCTCATATTACCTTCTTGATATTTAGAGCGCGCACTGCATACAACTCATGTCTGCTTGTTTCTATATATATTTTCTTGTTTCTATATATATTTTATTTGAACTAACATATCATATGGCCAATTGATTCATGGAAATTTTTATTATACTGCTAATTGAAATTTGTAGATTCTGATGAAGAAAAGAAAGATGAATATTTGGGGTCAAGAATATCATCAGAATCATTCCTTGTAATCATGGAGGAAGCAATCAAAACATTCATGAATTTTCTCAAGGCTGACAAGGAGAATCATTTCCACATATTTAGACATATATTTCGCGTTAAGAACCCAAGAACTTCAGTCGATCCAACCGTTCTTCTCTTGCTCAAGAAAGTCAACCATAAGGTCAGAACCCCTTCACATCTCTTTCTTTATAGCCTTACACAAAAAAAATAGGAGTAATGATGTAAAATTAGGGATGTAAACGAGCGAAGCTACTCGTGACCTACTCAAGCTCAACCGGCTAAAAAAGTCGAATCGATCCGAGCCTAAAATAGTGCAAATCGATTTCGAGCTTAATTTGGAGTTCGTTTAATGAACAAGCTCGAGCTCGAGATGAATACCAAACTCGGCTAAGCTTAAACGAGTCTATAATATAGGTTATACATATATATACTAGCAAAGTTTAGTCATAATTAGTAGTGTTGTATGCTTTCTTGTATGACTAGTTTAAGCTTAACTGAGTCTTTAGTCTTTAATAATACGAGTATATGTTAAACTAAAAAATAGTACTAGCAAAAGCGAAACTAAAAAGCGTCTTTATGTTAAGCTTGAGGAATTGTGGACCTGTGGTATATACGTGTTTTGTACCAAACAATTTTTGCTTTTACAATACCTTTTCTGTCTTTCAAATATGAATCGTTTGATTAAGATTTTAGACCATAGTCTTAATACTCCTTCCGTCCCAAACAAACACGTTCACTGTTGACTTTTTAAACTTGTTTTTATCAATTTTGACTTTACTTATTTATATAATATGTGTTATAAAATAATTGATAAAAATCATATAAAACAATACATTTGAACTCAATCTATTTATGTATTTTTAATTACGTGTTATATAACACAAAAAATATATTTAAAGGAAAAAAGAGAAAGGAAGATTTTAAAAAGTCGTGAACTGTCTGTATGGGATAAGAGTATGAAAAGTTTTTCAACGGAAAAGCTTCTATTAATAACAACTAGCAAGGTATAACATTATGATGTTTGCCAATTGGTATAATCTTGTAAATTGGCAAATAGAAGAATTTACTAAGCAATCTTTTTTAAGAGGAATTCATGTACTTTTTATTCCTTGTGTATATAAACATATTATGTGAAAAATTAAATTATAGATCCCTGTCAATAATGTTGCAACGTAAGGTATAGTGATTTGTGTACGCTTTTAAATCTGTATAATTGCAACATCTCATAATATATATTTTTCTCTCTTTAATACGCAGAAAAAGCTTAAGCTAAAAGAATTAAGACGTTCGCGCAAATGCTTACGGAGGAGGAGATCGAAGGTAGAGAATGAAATGGAGGTGTTAATGGCACAAATAGACTTAAAAGTGGTGTCAAGAGTTTTGAGAACTACTGATCTAAGTGAAGAACAGATGCATTGGTGTGAAGATAAAATGACCAAAGTGAAAGTTTCTGATGGAAAATTACAAAGAGATTCTTCACCACTTTTCTTTCCAGCTCATTAAGACATAAACAAACACACCCCACCAATTAAGTGCTTATTGCTTTCATGACTAGATTGTGAATGTGCATGGAATGATAAAGAATATCCCTTTTCACTCCTTTTTGTAAATAGACTCATGGAAAGTTCAAAGTTGGCCATGCATAAATCAGAGAAGCCACATGCAATGATGGATGGATGAAAGGATAAAGACGGATTATGGGGTTTTGTGTATTAGTAAATATAATTACCTATATAATATTGTCATATTATATTGTCTTTGATATAATAAACTAATCAAAACACTTGATTGGTTTGTTAAACAATGACAAAGAAAAAAGAGAAAGGAAGATTTTAAAAAGTCGTGAACTGTCTGTATGGGATAAGAGTATGAAAAGTTTTTCAACGGAAAAGCTTCTATTAATAACAACTAGCAAGGTATAACATTATGATGTTTGCCAATTGGTATAATCTTGTAAATTGGCAAATAGAAGAATTTACTAAGCAATCTTTTTTAAGAGGAATTCATGTACTTTTTATTCCTTGTGTATATAAACATATTATGTGAAAAATTAAATTATAGATCCCTGTCAATAATGTTGCAACGTAAGGTATAGTGATTTGTGTACGCTTTTAAATCTGTATAATTGCAACATCTCATAATATATATTTTTCTCTCTTTAATACGCAGAAAAAGCTTAAGCTAAAAGAATTAAGACGTTCGCGCAAATGCTTACGGAGGAGGAGATCGAAGGTAGAGAATGAAATGGAGGTGTTAATGGCACAAATAGACTTAAAAGTGGTGTCAAGAGTTTTGAGAACTACTGATCTAAGTGAAGAACAGATGCATTGGTGTGAAGATAAAATGACCAAAGTGAAAGTTTCTGATGGAAAATTACAAAGAGATTCTTCACCACTTTTCTTTCCAGCTCATTAAGACATAAACAAACACACCCCACCAATTAAGTGCTTATTGCTTTCATGACTAGATTGTGAATGTGCATGGAATGATAAAGAATATCCCTTTTCACTCCTTTTTGTAAATAGACTCATGGAAAGTTCAAAGTTGGCCATGCATAAATCAGAGAAGCCACATGCAATGATGGATGGATGAAAGGATAAAGACGGATTATGGGGTTTTGTGTATTAGTAAATATAATTACCTATATAATATTGTCATATTATATTGTCTTTGATATAATAAACTAATCAAAACACTTGATTGGTTTGTTAAACAATGACAAAGAAAAAAGTGACATGATATTATATACAGATTTAGGAAGAGAGAAGTTGATTCATCATCTCATTAGTGATAGTAATAATAGATAGTATAGGAAGAGAGAAGACGATTCATCATCTCATTAGTGATAGTAATAATGATCACCATCATTTGGTTTATTGCATTATGACAGTAAGAGGACACAAATACTTGGTATTTAATCTTTTATATGTTTGTTTATTTATTTATTTATTATTTAGATTACATATTTGGTTTTTGAAATTAAGCTTATATATCTAGCTAGCTTTAGAAGAGAATTAGGAGGGGTATGTGAATCAAAAGTTAAAGTTGTGAAAGATGAATCTTGGGATATAAAGTTGGTCACATGATACACGCAAGGAATAAAGAGGATCTAGAGTAACTTTGCTTTTAGTGGAAAAGCAATTCAATAACCAAATCAAATCCAGAGGCAGTCGCTAATTAGGTACCAAGAAATTTCATCTCATTTGCACTAATTCTTCAATTTATTTAGAATATTGTCAAAGTATATAAATAATCTACACAACTGTGTCGTCAATGGATTGGACAAGTAAAATGTAAATGTAACACCTAATGTCGTCTTCAATGAGTTTTGAATTTCAATACCTCGACGGTGTATGAGGGAGGTTGAGATGTAGACATGCAGTCTTACATCTAAATGATAGACAAAGATCTAAATGATAGACAAGGACCTCCGCCTTTGCATGAATTGGACAATTGACTAGTTTAAATGACATAGTGTTAGTGTATGTCATCGGCGAATGGCCTGGTAAGTCCTCATCGAACACACCAATTTGCGAACTGAAGCACTCAATTGATAGCCAAAAAGATTGACTTGTTGACTCGTTGACATGAAGTCAACCATCAATATTGATCATCTTCATATATGTGAATAAACAAGTTTGTCAAGTACTTGGTTGTTACCCAAATATACGTTAAAAACATTTATTATTTTTAATACGTGTTATATAACACAAAAAATATATTTAAAGGAAAAAAGAGAAAGGAAGATTTTAAAAAGTCGTGAACTGTCTGTATGGGATAAGAGTATGAAAAGTTTTTCAACGGAAAAGCTTCTATTAATAACAACTAGCAAGGTATAACATTATGATGTTTGCCAATTGGTATAATCTTGTAAATTGGCAAATAGAAGAATTTACTAAGCAATCTTTTTTAAGAGGAATTCATGTACTTTTTATTCCTTGTGTATATAAACATATTATGTGAAAAATTAAATTATAGATCCCTGTCAATAATGTTGCAACGTAAGGTATAGTGATTTGTGTACGCTTTTAAATCTGTATAATTGCAACATCTCATAATATATATTTTTCTCTCTTTAATACGCAGAAAAAGCTTAAGCTAAAAGAATTAAGACGTTCGCGCAAATGCTTACGGAGGAGGAGATCGAAGGTAGAGAATGAAATGGAGGTGTTAATGGCACAAATAGACTTAAAAGTGGTGTCAAGAGTTTTGAGAACTACTGATCTAAGTGAAGAACAGATGCATTGGTGTGAAGATAAAATGACCAAAGTGAAAGTTTCTGATGGAAAATTACAAAGAGATTCTTCACCACTTTTCTTTCCAGCTCATTAAGACATAAACAAACACACCCCACCAATTAAGTGCTTATTGCTTTCATGACTAGATTGTGAATGTGCATGGAATGATAAAGAATATCCCTTTTCACTCCTTTTTGTAAATAGACTCATGGAAAGTTCAAAGTTGGCCATGCATAAATCAGAGAAGCCACATGCAATGATGGATGGATGAAAGGATAAAGACGGATTATGGGGTTTTGTGTATTAGTAAATATAATTACCTATATAATATTGTCATATTATATTGTCTTTGATATAATAAACTAATCAAAACACTTGATTGGTTTGTTAAACAATGACAAAGAAAAAAGTGACATGATATTATATACAGATTTAGGAAGAGAGAAGTTGATTCATCATCTCATTAGTGATAGTAATAATAGATAGTATAGGAAGAGAGAAGACGATTCATCATCTCATTAGTGATAGTAATAATGATCACCATCATTTGGTTTATTGCATTATGACAGTAAGAGGACACAAATACTTGGTATTTAATCTTTTATATGTTTGTTTATTTATTTATTTATTATTTAGATTACATATTTGGTTTTTGAAATTAAGCTTATATATCTAGCTAGCTTTAGAAGAGAATTAGGAGGGGTATGTGAATCAAAAGTTAAAGTTGTGAAAGATGAATCTTGGGATATAAAGTTGGTCACATGATACACGCAAGGAATAAAGAGGATCTAGAGTAACTTTGCTTTTAGTGGAAAAGCAATTCAATAACCAAATCAAATCCAGAGGCAGTCGCTAATTAGGTACCAAGAAATTTCATCTCATTTGCACTAATTCTTCAATTTATTTAGAATATTGTCAAAGTATATAAATAATCTACACAACTGTGTCGTCAATGGATTGGACAAGTAAAATGTAAATGTAACACCTAATGTCGTCTTCAATGAGTTTTGAATTTCAATACCTCGACGGTGTATGAGGGAGGTTGAGATGTAGACATGCAGTCTTACATCTAAATGATAGACAAAGATCTAAATGATAGACAAGGACCTCCGCCTTTGCATGAATTGGACAATTGACTAGTTTAAATGACATAGTGTTAGTGTATGTCATCGGCGAATGGCCTGGTAAGTCCTCATCGAACACACCAATTTGCGAACTGAAGCACTCAATTGATAGCCAAAAAGATTGACTTGTTGACTCGTTGACATGAAGTCAACCATCAATATTGATCATCTTCATATATGTGAATAAACAAGTTTGTCAAGTACTTGGTTGTTACCCAAATATACGTTAAAAACATTTTTATTTTTGTAACTAAAAAACGGGGAAAAAAATATATATTTTATGCTTATAAGAGAGCCATAAGTTAACTGCCACAGATTAGACTATGACAAAGAACATAAACTATTTTAGGAAATGTGTAGAAAGGCTTACACAATTTCTCTTTATTCAAAAATGATTTCAAACAAATGAATAAGCTAAACAAAATTAATAATCATTGTACTTCACCAATGGGATGGAGACGTGCAATACAATGTCAACATCCAATTACTTAAACCGTTACAAGTTCGTCTATAAAAGACAACAGTTGTAGAAGAAGTGATATCGGTTCCTTGAGTACTTTATATACATGCTTCATAGGCAACTCTTGAACTGATTTGTTCATTGTAGTTTGCTCTTAGTGTAGTGTTAGAGTCATGTATGTCTAATTCATTATATAATCAGTTAGTCTAGTTATATATATGTTAAAATTCATCAAATTTATAAGAATTACTTCTCACAAATCTATAACTTGTGATACTTGTTGACATAATTTAAGACATTTAATCAAAGTTATTGAATCAGAATAACAAAGTCAAGTCTAAGCTCAAATTAAAGTGAGTTTTTAATTTTTTTTCAAGTGTTTTTTGTGAAATAACTTGGAGTTTTTTGTGTTAATTCACTAGATATTATCATTATGAAGGTATTTAAGGTCTTATGGCTCGGTGTATTAACAATCAAGTGGCCCAAAATCGAATTACGATGAAAAAAAGTGGCCTTAACGGCCGTTAAATGAATTATAGTGAATTATTAGTGAGTTTTTAATTTTTTTCAAGTGTTTTTTGTGAAATAACTTGGAGTTTTTTGTGTTAATTCACTAGATATTATCATTATGAAGGTATTTAAGGTCTTATGGCTCGGTGTATTAACAATCAAGTGGCCCAAAATCGAATTACGATGAAAAAAAGTGGCCTTAACGGCCGTTAAATGAATTATAGTGAATTATTAGTGAGTTTTTAATTTTTTTCAAGTGTTTTTTGTGAAATAACTTGGAGTTTTTTGTGTTAATTCACTAGATATTATCATTATGAAGGTATTTAAGGTCTTATGGCTCGGTGTATTAACAATCAAGTGGCCCAAAATCGAATTACGATGAAAAAAAGTGGCCTTAACGGCCGTTAAATGAATTATAGTGAATTATTAGTGAGTTTTTAATTTTTTTCAAGTGTTTTTTGTGAAATAACTTGGAGTTTTTTGTGTTAATTCACTAGATATTATCATTATGAAGGTATTTAAGGTCTTATGGCTCGGTGTATTAACAATCAAGTGGCCCAAAATCGAATTACGATGAAAAAAAGTGGCCTTAACGGCCGTTAAATGAATTATAGTGAATTATTAGTGAGTTTTTAATTTTTTTCAAGTGTTTTTTGTGAAATAACTTGGAGTTTTTTGTGTTAATTCACTAGATATTATCATTATGAAGGTATTTAAGGTCTTATGGCTCGGTGTATTAACAATCAAGTGGCCCAAAATCGAATTACGATGAAAAAAAGTGGCCTTAACGGCCGTTAAATGAATTATAGTGAATTATTAGTGAGTTTTTAATTTTTTTCAAGTGTTTTTTGTGAAATAACTTGGAGTTTTTTGTGTTAATTCACTAGATATTATCATTATGAAGGTATTTAAGGTCTTATGGCTCGGTGTATTAACAATCAAGTGGCCCAAAATCGAATTACGATGAAAAAAAGTGGCCTTAACGGCCGTTAAATGAATTATAGTGAATTATTAGTGAGTTTTTAATTTTTTTCAAGTGTTTTTTGTGAAATAACTTGGAGTTTTTTGTGTTAATTCACTAGATATTATCATTATGAAGGTATTTAAGGTCTTATGGCTCGGTGTATTAACAATCAAGTGGCCCAAAATCGAATTACGATGAAAAAAAGTGGCCTTAACGGCCGTTAAATGAATTATAGTGAATTATTAGTGAGTTTTTAATTTTTTTCAAGTGTTTTTTGTGAAATAACTTGGAGTTTTTTGTGTTAATTCACTAGATATTATCATTATGAAGGTATTTAAGGTCTTATGGCTCGGTGTATTAACAATCAAGTGGCCCAAAATCGAATTACGATGAAAAAAAGTGGCCTTAACGGCCGTTAAATGAATTATAGTGAATTATTAGTGAGTTTTTAATTTTTTTCAAGTGTTTTTTGTGAAATAACTTGGAGTTTTTTGTGTTAATTCACTAGATATTATCATTATGAAGGTATTTAAGGTCTTATGGCTCGGTGTATTAACAATCAAGTGGCCCAAAATCGAATTACGATGAAAAAAAGTGGCCTTAACGGCCGTTAAATGAATTATAGTGAATTATTAGTGAGTTTTTAATTTTTTTCAAGTGTTTTTTGTGAAATAACTTGGAGTTTTTTGTGTTAATTCACTAGATATTATCATTATGAAGGTATTTAAGGTCTTATGGCTCGGTGTATTAACAATCAAGTGGCCCAAAATCGAATTACGATGAAAAAAAGACCTCTAACGGCCGTTAAATGAATTATAGTGAAAAACAAAAAAAAAAAAAATTAAAAAATGAATATCGCAAACAAACCCTTCCTAAAATCCCACCTTTTTTTGCAAATTGTCCCATCATGAAATAATACCCTTTTACATGAATTATGGCGTTTCTCAGGAATTTTAAAAAAGCATACGAACTTTCAAAAGAACCAATATTACTCAACCAACACAAGAAAAAGAAGGTTGGCAATTAAAGATGACCTATATGGCTGAATTATTGTATAGTTATATCCTAACAAAAGAGCAAGAGTTTGTGTTTTATGGACCTAGTTAGTTGTTGTGACTTGTGACTGACAACCACCAAAGCGCATAAAATGATCCTCCTGCTAAATTACAAATATAAAAAGTCAGATTTTACACCAACATAAAAAAAAAAAAAAAATTAAAAAATGAATATCGCAAACAAACCCTTCCTAAAATCCCACCTTTTTTTGCAAATTGTCCCATCATGAAATAATACCCTTTTACATGAATTATGGCGTTTCTCAGGAATTTTAAAAAAGCATACGAACTTTCAAAAGAACCAATATTACTCAACCAACACAAGAAAAAGAAGGTTGGCAATTAAAGATGACCTATATGGCTGAATTATTGTATAGTTATATCCTAACAAAAGAGCAAGAGTTTGTGTTTTATGGACCTAGTTAGTTGTTGTGACTTGTGACTGACAACCACCAAAGCGCATAAAATGATCCTCCTGCTAAATTACAAATATAAAAAGTCAGATTTTACACCAACATAAAAAAAAAAAAAAAATTAAAAAATGAATATCGCAAACAAACCCTTCCTAAAATCCCACCTTTTTTTGCAAATTGTCCCATCATGAAATAATACCCTTTTACATGAATTATGGCGTTTCTCAGGAATTTTAAAAAAGCATACGAACTTTCAAAAGAACCAATATTACTCAACCAACACAAGAAAAAGAAGGTTGGCAATTAAAGATGACCTATATGGCTGAATTATTGTATAGTTATATCCTAACAAAAGAGCAAGAGTTTGTGTTTTATGGACCTAGTTAGTTGTTGTGACTTGTGACTGACAACCACCAAAGCGCATAAAATGATCCTCCTGCTAAATTACAAATATAAAAAGTCAGATTTAACGGTTAAGTTCTGGAAAAAAAAAAGGTAGATAATTTGGAACCGATTCCAGGAACCGGTTCGGAACCGAACCGATTCGGAACCTATATATCGGTTCCATCGGTTCGGGTTTTCAAGACCAAGAACCGGTTCCGGTTCTGGTCAAAACCGATTCCTATTTGGTTGACCAGAACCGGTTCCGGTTCCACCGGTTCGGTTCCTATGCCCACGACTAATTCCAATTAATTATATCTTGAATACTAAATATTGGTTGAGGTCTCTTCTATAGTATATCTTTGAGTTTCCATCATTGTATTAGTTTTTAATTTTATTTTAGACATCACATAGGAGAGTTATGTTATAGTGTTATAGTTCTACTAATGTATTAGGAGGGCTATTAAGTATTGCCGAATTTGGCCTAACTCTCTAATTATCTTCAAACCACACAATTCAAGTTATGATCACTTATGACTTAAGACACATGACACAACCACCAAAATCCATAAAATGATCCTCCTGCTAAATTACAAATTTAAAAAGTCAGATTTTACACCAACATAAAAAAAAAAAAAAAATTAAAAAATGAATATCGCAAACAAACCCTTCCTAAAATCCCACCTTTTTTTGCAAATTGTCCCATCATGAAATAATACCCTTTTACATGAATTATGGCGTTTCTCAGGAATTTTAAAAAAGCATACGAACTTTCAAAAGAACCAATATTACTCAACCAACACAAGAAAAAGAAGGTTGGCAATTAAAGATGACCTATATGGCTGAATTATTGTATAGTTATATCCTAACAAAAGAGCAAGAGTTTGTGTTTTATGGACCTAGTTGTTGTGACTTGTGACTGACAACCACCAAAGCGCAAATGTGTACAAAATTGACATGGGCCAAAAAGACATTTAGAGCTACTCATGCGGTGCATAAAAAAGCAAGTAAATGCAGGCAAACCATTTGGGAAAATAAAGACAGGTCATTATCTTGAAACACATGAAAGTTGCTTCTCAAAAAGCAAAAGATAAAAGCAATCATAATTACAACACCACCACCCAACCATCCATCCATCCATTCAATCTGAATTCCAACTACTACATTTAATTCAACTACATTCCTGTGGAGGCCTCAATCTGACTCATGGACCCGATCTTGATCCACGCTGTCATCCCCTCTTGTTAAGCTGGACCGACGCAGCTCCTCAATCCGGCTCGTCACCTCTGATATTGTGGGCCGGTTGTCAGGGTATTGAGCAGCACAATCAATAGCTAATTGCAAAAGTTGCACCATCTCCTCTTCCACATTCTGGTACCTTAATAGCTCGAGGTCAAACACTTCAGAAGTCCACTCTTCTTTGACCGTTGACTGAACCCATCTCGGAAGGTCAACCCCTTCTTCATTTAGAAGAGCGTGGGTTGGTGCTTTTCCGGTTAGAAGTTCCAAAAGCAACACCCCGAAGCTGTAAACATCTGCTTTTTGGGAGACTCTGCGTGGGTCGGTGACCTCTGGTGCACGGTATCCAGCCACTCGGTTAGGAGTTGAGGGAGGACCCACGAGATGGGCTATACCAAAATCAGATATCCGGGCCTCTAAAGATTTGGTCAATAGAACATTTGATGATTTGATGTTCCCATGGGAAATGTGGTCACCATGACTGTGTAAATACTGGATGCCACGGGCAGCTCCAAGAGCAATGGCTGACCGGATTTCCCAGTTCAATGGTGTCCTACCACCACCTTTATTTCCTGAAATAATCGACAATCACAATCAAAATCAAAATAGTTCATTTTTCAGAATTAATGAATATGTTGTTTCATCAATCTTATTATCAATCCCATGATGAGATATAACCGTAAATTAAAGAGGCAATGTTGACCCATTTACTAATATAAACCGGCTGATTCAACATATGGTTTATCTCTAATCGGTCAAAAGGGTAAAAAAGAAGGGGGGGAAAGGCTAACAAATGGTTGAAAACTCCCATAGTGTATTATTACAGCTTATACCTCCTAAATTATTTTAATCAAAAAAATCAGCCTATTATTGAATTGAACAGCATTAATTATTCATAAAAACAACTTAAAACTTAAGCAAAAAGTGTTTCAGCTCTACATAACCCGACCCATTTTGAACAGTACATTATTTTTGCCCATCTTGACCCATTATCCAACCTGCCACTGCCAGACCTACCCATTTTGCCACCTATAACCACATTAAAATACTCCCATAGTTCAGCAAAGTTGACATTTTATTAATGCTTAAGATTTAAGAAACCTTTTATTGGAAGTACAAACTTGAAAAAATTTCTTTCATGCTAATATATTAAAAGTCAGATACCCAAATTCCCAGGAATTCTAGACTTTGGGACACTTCATCATGCTTCATTTGTGTCCCAAATATAGCAATAGTGCTTAAAAAAAGGCTACTAAACGATACAGCATGCAAGAAACAAACACCTTTGGTTCAATACTATTCATTGTTACAAACTAGATTCTTTTATGTATATTGTTAAGACCAGTGCATTTTACGGTCAAAAAAATACAGTACGTTAGTATAGATGTCAGCAAAAGAGACTAGTTAGCGAGAACCAAAATCAATTGCCATAAACTTGATGCTCTATTACGAAGCCATCAAGACTCACTTAACTTTGTAAGTGTCCCAAAGAACATTAAAATTCCCGAAATGAAAGACTCGGGACCAATTCATAAATGCTGTAGATTAAATGAGGGAAATGACTTGTGTAATTAAAAACAAATTATTCAACTCATTTAACAATCTTGACCTCTCCTAGACTCGACTGTCATTGAAGGGGAAATCAGACATGAAACAATAGATCACTTTGTAGTAATATAACAATCGAAATACGAAAAATTAAAACCAACACAAACGATTGCAACTTTTGACATCAGAATAAAACAGTAGGATGCTTATTTTGCAAGCATGTGACAACTTCAGTCCAAAAAATAACAAACTTATTTGCAGTTTTACCCATACAATGGTTGTTCTATACGAGAGTGATCCCCTTTAGTTGTTAAAAATCTAATTCATTCGTGGTAATAATTGTTTATATAGACTATTATTCCAAATGGAAGCAATGTACCAACAAAATAGCAAAAATGAGTTCCAAAACTCTAGCAAAAGAAGACAGTTCACCTTTTAAGATAATAAACAAGTGGATGGCATTTCAAAACCATTATAATTGTTCTAGTTGTCCAATCTAACCATTATTCTTTAAAAAATAGTGTTGTTGGCAAGTTATTCAATTAATGATGAAAGTTAAGTATGATATTTGTTTTTTCAAAAGGTGCCAAGAACTTGACAGCTTCAGTCCAAAGGCAAAATAATCAGATTTTGAAAAATAGTCTAATAACGCTGTTAGGTCACAATCATTACTTTAAAAATATTCATTTGACCCTGTTGTTGTGACACATTTTTGCCATAACCAATCATATTTTCAGTTTATTCTCGCCTACTTAATTAAAAATATTGGTTAGTTACACTCGACACAATATCAAAATACATAATAGCAACAAATATGACAAGAAACGTAGGATGAAAAAAAGTCAAACCATGAAGAAGTGCAGAAAGGCTTCCCATTGGCATGTAATCATACACAAGTAGCTTCTCTTCTCGACTGTAATAATAGGCCCTAAGCGGAACCAAATTCAAATGATCCATAGCACCCACAAATTCAATCTTTTCCCTAAATTCCGGTTCCAAAACAGTAACATCCTTCAACCTCTTCACAGCCACCATCATCCCTGCCTCCAAAACCGCCTTATACGCCGTCCCAAACGTCCCTTTCCCAAGAACTTCAGCAGAAGCTCTCAACAGATCCTCCAAATCAAATATCGCACTCGAGTTCCTAAAAAACACTAGTTTCTTATTCCCACTACCATCTCCAACACCACCACCACCAGTGTTCGCAGTCGTCGTCATCGCGGCAGCAGCCGCAGCCGCCACCGAAAACCCATTACTCCCCGTACCCGTTAAAGGTTTCTCCCCTAAAACCTCAGCATCTGCTAACTTAGTCCCACCTATATCAACCGAACTAGTCTTCTTCGTTTTCCTCTTACGACAAACAATAAATAACAACATCAAAATCACAACCAACCCCAAAACCGACCCTATAACAATCCCCGCAATAGCACCACCAGACAAACCATCCTTCCCCTTACGTTTCCGGTTAAAATCAACCGAAACCGCAGGAGGCACATCCTCACCATTCACACAAACCTCATCAAGAGGACCCCCACATAACGAATTCCCTAAAAACGCTTCTTTCGGTTCCTTTGAAAGCGTTTTCGGTACCGACCCATTTAACTTATTAAACGAAACATTAAACTGCTCTAATTCAAGATCCCCTAATTCGGGCAAAAAACCCGAAAACTGGTTATTCTCAAGATACAATGTTTTCAACCTAGTAAAATTATTAAACCCACTAGGTATCTCTCCTGATAAATTATTTTCAGCAACATTTAATCTAACAAGATCAATTAAATTACTAAAATAATCACTAGGAAAACCGCCAGAAAACCGGTTTCCTTGTAAATAAAGATTTCTTAACTTACTGCAAGAAGAAAGATCAACCGGGAGTGAACCGGTTAACGAGTTGAACCGGAGACTTAATGTTTTAAGTTCAGTCAAGTTACTGAAAATGCCGACCGGAAGTGAACCGGAAAGAGACACACCTGGCAAATGAAGAGCAGTAACACGGTTAGTAACGTTGTCACAATGTACACCAGACCAATTACATGGGGTTTGTTCAGTGGATGGCCAGAAAAGTGTACGGCCACCGACGGCTGACCGGAGAGACAACAGTGCTGCCTTGTTGGAAGACAGATCTGTCGGTGTGACGGCGGGGAGAATGACAAAAATGTAGGATAAAAACAGTAAGGTTGCGGTTACATTTTGAAATCGAAACCCCATTTCTTGAAAAAATAAAAAATAAAAAAGATTTGGATAAAAAAAATGTTTTGAAGAAATGTTGGGGTTTGATTTCTAGAGGGGTTTCATTTTTGTGTGAGTGAGTGAGGGTTTTGATGATGGAAACGGGAAGTGAGCAGCAACAAAAATAGATATAGATAGATATAGATATATAGATATAGATATACAGGCTGTAAACCCTACAATGGGGTGTGTGAGTATGTGGATTTGTTTACACTTTAGAGTAAATTACAATTTTGGTCCTACTCTCATGCTTTTTTTACTTTCTATGTTTTTGGTTTTTGTTTAAAGTTGAGTATGACTGACACTGGATTTTAATCATGTATGTAATTAATTAATTCTTTGTTGTTACTTCTTTTTATTAGTGAAAATGAAATATTCTTATAAACATGTTATTCCTCCACAATTACATCTTTTGGTACACAATAATTTATTAATTGGACAATTGTACTATATAATTATATGACCGAAAAAGCTTATAGGTATGGAACTCCTCACATATGAATTTTTTAATATTTGTTGTATAATAATTAAATCACATTACCCTATGAATTTTATGGTTTAAAAAAATTATATGTGAAGGGTAACATACCTAAACTTAAGTATGTAACAACCTTATATTCACTTCCCCTTATATGATACATATATTGTTGAGTATAATAAAAATATATTATGTAAGGATCACTTTCCTTTATATGACGGTCCAAATAATAAAGTGCTAGAGTAAACAAAACATTAATATCTAGACATGAACAAACTACACAATCTACATACATCAAATTAATAAGTTTATAAAAGAGATGAAAAAACTTATGTCAATTATAAGTAGGTTGAGACATACGACAAACCCTCACCGATATAAATCGAGCTATCGATTTTCACTCCACTGTGTTTTTTTTCCCGAACCAAACAAGTCTCGAGGACCCCAATACACAGCACCAACCGCCAATGAATAACAATTACCATTAGCATGCAGGCAACAAACACACAGCTAAGACATCATATACATTAAAAAACAGCCTAAGCCAAAAGGGGGATAAAATTAGCAGCAACCCCTTTTGGATATTGAGAATACCTAGAACCGGAATACACTTTTTGATAATTGAACATTGGATTTTATTCGAAGCTTCAAACAGAAAAAAATCTACTATCAAACTTTAGGCTATTCCTTATGGGCCTGTCGTGGCCTCGTCATTTTGGCTGTCGTTGAGCACTGGCAGCAGCTCGTTTTTGCTCGTCGTCATGATGGCTTATCCAACTTTGAAAACGGTTGGAAGAGGTGGGATAGGTCCTGACATAACTGTATATGTATATGGTTTATTTGTTTTTTATTTGTGGATGAGGAGAGAAATTGTATGTGTTGGGGAGTTTATAATTTTTTAATTGACGATGAGGTTATAACAGAGTGGAGAGTGTTTTTGGATGTGTGTTGAAGAGAAGCAACTAATGTGACGGTGAGAATGAAAGGAAGATAGTAAGAGACCTTATCAATTTGTAATTAAGCAAGAATGAGAATAATAAGATCAAGAGAAAATTACATTTTTCGTCCCTCAACTTGACAATTTTCACAGTTTTGACCCTAAAGTGAATTAATTACAATAAAACCCCTAACGTTGGTCAGTTTTTGCACTTTAGACTCCGCGACCAAACGGAGTTGGATTTCAGACGTTAACCCTTACACGTGCGTTACACGTGAGGGCAAATATGTATTTTTATCTTTCCCGCGTCTCTCTCTTCCCTATATAATCAGCCCCACCCTATTTCCCCCTTTATTTCCCAAAATCACCCCCAAACTTAACCCTAACCGATCAAAAAAATGACAAAGATCAAAAGAATGGCTAAGAAAAATGCCCCCCCCCCCCCCCCCCCCCCCCCCAAAATCATCCCCAAACTTAACCCTAACCGATCAAAAAAATGGCTAAGAAAAATCAAGGCACAACAGGAGTTACTCGAGATAAAGATTTCGATATTATTTTGCACAAGAAACTATATGGTATGTTTAGATGACAATGCAGTTGCTTTAGATGACAATGCAGTTGCTTTAGATGACAATGCAGTTGCTTTAGATGACAATGCAGTTGCTTTAGATGACAATGCAGTTGCTTTAGATGACAATGCAGTTGCTTTAGATGACAATGCAGTTGCTTTAGATGACAATGCAGTTGCTTTAGATGACAATGCAGTTGCTTTAGATGACAATGCAGTTGCTTTAGATGACAATGCAGTTGCTTTAGATGACAATGCAGTTGCTTTAGATGACAATGCAGTTGCTTTAGATGACAATGCAGTTGCTTTAGATGACAATGCAGTTGCTTTAGATGACAATGCAGTTGCTTTAGATGACAATGCAGTTGCTTTAGATGACAATGCAGTTGCTTTAGATGACAATGCAGTTGCTTTAGATGACAATGCAGTTGCTTTAGATGACAATGCAGTTGCTTTAGATGACAATGCAGTTGCTTTAGATGACAATGCAGTTGCTTTAGATGACAATGCAGTTGCTTTAGATGACAATGCAGTTGCTTTAGATGACAATGCAGTTGCTTTAGATGACAATGCAGTTGCTTTAGATGACAATGCAGTTGCTTTAGATGACAATGCAGTTGCTTTAGATGACAATGCAGTTGCTTTAGATGACAATGCAGTTGCTTTAGATGACAATGCAGTTGCTTTAGATGACAATGCAGTTGCTTTAGATGACAATGCAGTTGCTTTAGATGACAATGCAGTTGCTTTAGATGACAATGCAGTTGCTTTAGATGACAATGCAGTTGCTTTAGATGACAATGCAGTTGCTTTAGATGACAATGCAGTTGCTTTAGATGACAATGCAGTTGCTTTAGATGACAATGCAGTTGCTTTAGATGACAATGCAGTTGCTTTAGATGACAATGCAGTTGCTTTAGATGACAATGCAGTTGCTTTAGATGACAATGCAGTTGCTTTAGATGACAATGCAGTTGCTTTAGATGACAATGCAGTTGCTTTAGATGACAATGCAGTTGCTTTAGATGACAATGCAGTTGCTTTAGATGACAATGCAGTTGCTTTAGATGACAATGCAGTTGCTTTAGATGACAATGCAGTTGCTTTAGATGACAATGCAGTTGCTTTAGATGACAATGCAGTTGCTTTAGATGACAATGCAGTTGCTTTAGATGACAATGCAGTTGCTTTAGATGACAATGCAGTTGCTTTAGATGACAATGCAGTTGCTTTAGATGACAATGCAGTTGCTTTAGATGACAATGCAGTTGCTTTAGATGACAATGCAGTTGCTTTAGATGACAATGCAGTTGCTTTAGATGACAATGCAGTTGCTTTAGATGACAATGCAGTTGCTTTAGATGACAATGCAGTTGCTTTAGATGACAATGCAGTTGCTTTAGATGACAATGCAGTTGCTTTAGATGACAATGCAGTTGCTTTAGATGACAATGCAGTTGCTTTAGATGACAATGCAGTTGCTTTAGATGACAATGCAGTTGCTTTAGATGACAATGCAGTTGCTTTAGATGACAATGCAGTTGCTTTAGATGACAATGCAGTTGCTTTAGATGACAATGCAGTTGCTTTAGATGACAATGCAGTTGCTTTAGATGACAATGCAGTTGCTTTAGATGACAATGCAGTTGCTTTAGATGACAATGCAGTTGCTTTAGATGACAATGCAGTTGCTTTAGATGACAATGCAGTTGCTTTAGATGACAATGCAGTTGCTTTAGATGACAATGCAGTTGCTTTAGATGACAATGCAGTTGCTTTAGATGACAATGCAGTTGCTTTAGATGACAATGCAGTTGCTTTAGATGACAATGCAGTTGCTTTAGATGACAATGCAGTTGCTTTAGATGACAATGCAGTTGCTTTAGATGACAATGCAGTTGCTTTAGATGACAATGCAGTTGCTTTAGATGACAATGCAGTTGCTTTAGATGACAATGCAGTTGCTTTAGATGACAATGCAGTTGCTTTAGATGACAATGCAGTTGCTTTAGATGACAATGCAGTTGCTTTAGATGACAATGCAGTTGCTTTAGATGACAATGCAGTTGCTTTAGATGACAATGCAGTTGCTTTAGATGACAATGCAGTTGCTTTAGATGACAATGCAGTTGCTTTAGATGACAATGCAGTTGCTTTAGATGACAATGCAGTTGCTTTAGATGACAATGCAGTTGCTTTAGATGACAATGCAGTTGCTTTAGATGACAATGCAGTTGCTTTAGATGACAATGCAGTTGCTTTAGATGACAATGCAGTTGCTTTAGATGACAATGCAGTTGCTTTAGATGACAATGCAGTTGCTTTAGATGACAATGCAGTTGCTTTAGATGACAATGCAGTTGCTTTAGATGACAATGCAGTTGCTTTAGATGACAATGCAGTTGCTTTAGATGACAATGCAGTTGCTTTAGATGACAATGCAGTTGCTTTAGATGACAATGCAGTTGCTTTAGATGACAATGCAGTTGCTTTAGATGAAATGCAGTTGCTTTAGATGAAAATGCAGTTGCTTTAGATGAGAATGCAGTTGCTTTAGATGACAATGCAGTTGCTTTAGATGTGAATGCAGTTGCTTTAGATGACAATGCAGTTGCTTTAGATGGTTTAGATGAAGGGGGTAATGTTTATAAGCCAGAACAACATATTGAGGTGGAAAATGAGGAAGATTTCCCAGTGGATGAGAGTGACAAGGTTCATGATGTACATGTAGACATGTCTAAGTTTGATAGAACATTTAGCAGGCTTCATGTTAACTGGTTAGGAAAAGGAGTAGAATCAAGTGTGGGAGAGTTGAAAGTGGGTGAAGAAGTGATTGGGATTGACTTTGATGCTTATGACAGTGGTGTAGGTTCTGATTGTGATGATCCAGTTTCCAAAAGAAAAATGCAGATTAAGGAGTTTCAAAATGAGCAGAAATCCATTTGTGACAATGTCATTAAACCACCATTCTATCTTTCACAATCATTTGCTGACAGAGAACAAGTGAAGGTTTTGGTAAAACAGCATGCAGTTGAAACAAACAGGAATATTAAGTTTTATAAGAATGATTCATTTAGGGTTAGAGCTAGATGTTATGGCCATGTTCCATGTGCCAAAAAGCAGCAAGGTAGACAGAAGCCTGCTATAAAGAAGAAGGTTCAAACTGAAGGTTCAAAAAATGAAGGGGAGTCAAGTAAGGGCAAAAAGGTGAGTTCACCAAAACCCACTTGTCCTTGGACCCTACACGTGTCAAAACCAGAAGGAAAGGACCGTTGGACTGTGAAGACTTTTAATAGTGAGCACACATGCCTAAAATCCAGAAAATTAAGTGCAGCCAACTCCACTTTTTTATCTGAACATGTGAGTGACATTGTGAGATCCAATCCAGACATCTCTGGTGAAGCAATTGAAGATCAATTGTCAAAAAAGTTTGGAATAAACATCTCCAGAATGACAGCTTATAGAGCCAAGGATAAAGCAGTCAAGAAATTGAGGGGAGACTTCCATGACCAGTTTTCATTGCTAAGGGAGTATATATTTGAGTTGAAACATAGGAATCCAGGCACCACTGTTAAGTTGGATTTTCATCCAACCACCTCAGAACAGTTTGAGAGTAGGGATTTTAGGAGAATTTTTGTGTGTCTTGGTTCATTAAAGAAGGGTTTTCAAGAGTTAGGTAGGGAGCTGTTGGGGTTAGATGGGGCTTTTATGAAAGGTCCCTACCCTGGTCAATTGCTAACTGCAGTTAGTGTGGATGGGAACAATGGGATCTATCCTGTTGCATATGCACTGGTTGAAGCTGAATGCAAGGCATCCTGGGAATGGTTCTTGCAGTGCCTTGGGGATGATTTGGGACTGCCCAACTGTAACAACCCTCAATTTCCGACTAGGACAATTTACTTCCATTTATCTAGATATCTATCCCTAGAGGTTTCTTAAGAGATTTTGCTTTCCAGATATTAAGGCATAGTGATACTTGCCATCTAGTTCAGTAGAATTTCCAAAGATAGCTAATTGCCTTATAAATGCCATGAACAATAACTATAATCATTCAACACAATCTCAAGCTATAAACTAGTTCTAATTGAACTTGACGAAAGGTCAACAAACCAAAAACTTTATTTCGAGAAGTTAAGTTATATAAATAATAATGTGAGTCTCACAAGTTGAGATAACAATCAACAATCTTATAAATGTCCAACGATTCAAACACCAAGCTAATTGAAGTACATTTGAGCACAAATATATAATCACCATCTCAAAAGGGTATTTATAAACTCATAAGTACATGAAAGTGCTTGAAACCTTAGTAAAGGTATACGTAAGTATATATAAGTATCAAAATACATACAAATTTATAAATGAAGGCTTATGTAACAAATTAAAAATGCAAATGTAAGTACATATATATATATATATATATATGTAACAAATTAAAAATGCAAATGTAATATATATATATATATATATACACGACACATACACATATAGATGCTAGAACAAAAATTAAGTTACACCACAAATAAATACAAATTAACCTTACAACACATATACACACTTAACCTATACATATATAATTATATACACTCACTTAATAAAAATAAAATAAAATGAGAAACCCTTCATTCCCCCCCTTGTTGGCCGTCCCCCCTATACCACCACACACACACTTCACTCTTGAAACTCCCATTCTACACATTCACTTCACACACACAACTCATTCTCTCTCTCAAAAACCTTTTCTCTACTCCTTTTCTCCTTCTTGATTTCGGCCAAAACAAAGAAAAACACCAACAAAAAAATCAAGTTAATCAACTATAATAATAAGGGTTTACAAGGGATTAATCAAGGGTTAATACAAGCTAGGTTTAGGGGTTATTTCAAGCTTGGAATAAGGGTTGTATGGAGCATATAGGCCACGAAAAATCTGCCATAAATCCATCATCAAAACCAAGTTCAAGAGGGTATAATCTTCATCCTTTTACTAGATTTAATCTTGTTCTTGTTTATATTCAAAGGTTTTATCAAAAGTTTATGTTTTCTTCTTGTTTTCTTGGTAATACACACTTGATGAGGGCAAAGTTGATAGGATCTTTCTCCTCATGCTTATGCATGTCGAGATCTATGAGAAAGATCCAAGGATTCAACAAGTTTAAGACCCAAAAGTGTTGTTATAGATTAGTAGTTTTTAAAGTGATTTTCCTTTTCATAGATCTATATGTTTTTGTATATTTTGAAGAATATATTTCTGAGATTTTTCATTAAAAAGATGTTTTTATGATGTTGAAAGTTAGATCTATAAAGATTTGTATTGAAAAGTGTTGATTTGAATGAATGCATGTTAGATCTAAGAAAGTTGAATCTTGTTGTTGGATTATGAGATGGATGGACTTGTATTAAGTGAAAAATATGTTAAAAGAAGTATAATAATCTGGAAATTTGATGTTGAGAGATATAAAAATAAAGTATTAATCTTGTAAATAATGAACTCAAGTGTTAATACAAGCTAGGTTTAGGGGTTATTTCAAGCTTGGAATAAGGGTTGTATGGAGCATATAGGCCACGAAAAATCTGCCATAAATCCATCATCAAAACCAAGTTCAAGAGGGTATAATCTTCATCCTTTTACTAGATTTAATCTTGTTCTTGTTTATATTCAAAGGTTTTATCAAAAGTTTATGTTTTCTTCTTGTTTTCTTGGTAATACACACTTGATGAGGGCAAAGTTGATAGGATCTTTCTCCTCATGCTTATGCATGTCGAGATCTATGAGAAAGATCCAAGGATTCAACAAGTTTAAGACCCAAAAGTGTTGTTATAGATTAGTAGTTTTTAAAGTGATTTTCCTTTTCATAGATCTATATGTTTTTGTATATTTTGAAGAATATATTTCTGAGATTTTTCATTAAAAAGATGTTTTTATGATGTTGAAAGTTAGATCTATAAAGATTTGTATTGAAAAGTGTTGATTTGAATGAATGCATGTTAGATCTAAGAAAGTTGAATCTTGTTGTTGGATTATGAGATGGATGGACTTGTATTAAGTGAAAAATATGTTAAAAGAAGTATAATAATCTGGAAATTTGATGTTGAGAGATATAAAAATAAAGTATTAATCTTGTAAATAATGAAATAAGGATGAAAATCCATTTTGACGCATTTGAATTGCTTGGAAAATGAGGCTAAAATCACTATTTCGGTAAACGATTTATAAGCTTAGAATCCTCTAAATGAGCAAGACACAAGAGAGGTCGAATTGATATGATTTTTCCCATGGTAAAAGTTGCCTAAAAGGCCTGGATTTTTAGCCAAAAAGTTATGTGGTGATTTCTAAGAATTTCTATTAATTATTAAATTTAAATGATAATTAAAAAGGTAAATAAATAAATAAATAAATTATATAAATCATGAAATTGGTTAAATAATCACAACCAATGATGAAAATAAACTCAAACCTACTAAATAAATAATAAATAAATAAATAAATAAATAAATAAATAAATAAATAAATAAATAAATAAATAAATAAATAAATAAATAAATAAATAAATAAATAAATAAATAAATAAATAAATAAATAAATAAATAAATAAATAAATAAATAAATAAATAAATAAATAAATAAATAAATAAATAAATAAATAAATAAATAAATAAATAAATAAATAAATAAATAAATAAATAAATAAATATAAATAAAGTAAATATTTATAACATCAAAAAAGTTATGTGGTGATTTCTAAGATATTATCAATTATTAAATTTAAATGATAATTAAAAAAGTAAATAAATAAATAAATAAATTATATAAATCATGAAATTGGTTAAATAATCACAACCAATGATGAAAGTGACTAAAACCTACTGGAGTAAAATCATTTCAAGTCAAAGAACAAATGTCATATAATTTAGAAATAATTAAGTAAGTGGAAATCACAAATTAATAACTATTTTTAAATTAATAGAAAAATTTCATAAATAAATATATATATCACAATATTTTAAGTTAAAAAGCATAATAATCAGAATATAACCCAAATATAGTTAGCCACAAATTATAAAGGCAAGTGAGGTACTTAAAAGTATTTTAAAGAATTATTTGGTTAATAAATCAAGAAAATGAATAAATAATTAATTAAATGATATTAAATTAAATAAATAGTTATAAATTAGAAAGTATTCATAAATATTAATATTATGAAGTTACTAATGTCAAATATTATAATCAAGCAAAGCACACAATGGGAACCATGATAATCAGAGGCAAGCTACCGAAATTCTAACAACTTATAAATACATGTATAATGAAAGTGACCCTTTTACACCAACACTCTCTACAACCAAAAAGATGCAAATAATAACAATATACTTGGATCCCAAAATTTATGACAACATAATGAAAGTGGCATTTCTTAGTGATGGCTTAAGATAGGAACTTACGTATATTAGTCCTATCGTAGGGATAGTCTTGGCTTAAAGTGTGATTGGGGAATATGACGGATATATGGTCAAGGAAGCGATAGATGGGAAGTACCCATTTTGGATGAGTGAATATAATATGCGGCATATCAAGGTGAGTCATAGCCCCCTTTCAAACTATTTTATATGTTTTACTTGCGGGGTGAAAAGCATGATTAATTAAAATGACTTTCTGGTATTATGAATGATCAATCGATTGATATATTTTTCTCTCCCGATAAATGTGACAAATGAAAACTTTATAATTTACCATGGATTCTCAACTATTTTGAAATAGATATGTAACGAGATTTACTTGCAAACCTATGCACTCACCAACTACGTTTTCGTAGTTGACACTTTTTCTTCATGCTTTTCAGGAATTAGCATAAGCTTTGGGGAATTATATTGTATGTTCAACGTGTTATATGTTATATGATGAGCTTGAGTACTGTCAAACGGTGGTCCCCTATACACTACTATTAACTCATTTGAGGCCTGTAGTTAGAGGGTTGCGCAACTAGGACTTGTCCCCTCATCCACTATTATAGGTAATGGTGGGATGTTTGGTTTGCCTTTGTGGCCACCTTCATCGCCAGTCTGGCCTCGCGGTGCTCTAACTACTATATATATTTATGGGCGTCTCCATGGCACGACCCTTGGTTATCTTTATGCACGTGATTGACAGCATGTGCTTATCATTATCTTATCATTTGGGACAATATATCTGATTATTGGGACATAACTGGTCTTAGTAGTGGCTCAAGAACAATCTCATCAAATTATGTCATGGTAGTCTTACCATTGACCAAGAGGTATTGATATTATATTATGGATGGAAATTATTGATTGAACATACGGTTTGGGTATTGGACCTTATATGGAATCTTGAAAGTTGTTGAAATTGGCGATATTGAAACATTGATGACCGAATGGTTTTGGTATGATGAATGATCAATCGATTGATATATTTTTCTCTCCCGATAAATGTGACAAATGAAAACTTTATAATTTACCATGGATTCTCAACTATTTTGAAATAGATATGTAACGAGATTTACTTGCAAACCTATGCACTCACCAACTACGTTTTCGTAGTTGACACTTTTTCTTCATGCTTTTCAGGAATTAGCATAAGCTTTGGGGAATTATATTGTATGTTCAACGTGTTATATGTTATATGATGAGCTTGAGTACTGTCAAACGGTGGTCCCCATACACTACTATTAACTCATTTGAGGCCTGTAGTTAGAGGGTTGCGCAACTAGGACTTGTCCCCTCATCCACTATTATAGGTAATGGTGGGATGTTTGGTTTGCCTTTGTGGCCACCTTCATCGCCAGTCTGGCCTCGCGGTGCTCTAACTACTATATATATTTATGGGCGTCTCCATGGCACGACCCTTGGTTATCTTTATGCACGTGATTGACAGCATGTGCTTATCATTATCTTATCATTTGGGACAATATATCTGATTATTGGGACATAACTGGTCTTAGTAGTGGCTCAAGAACAATCTCATCAAATTATGTCATGGTAGTCTTACCATTGACCAAGAGGTATTGATATTATATTATGGATGGAAATTATTGATTGAACATACGGTTTGGGTATTGGACCTTATATGGAATCTTGAAAGTTGTTGAAATTGGCGATATTGAAACATTGATGACCGAATGGTTTTGGTATGATGAATGATCAATCGATTGATATATTTTTCTCTCCCGATAAATGTGACAAATGAAAACTTTATAATTTACCATGGATTCTCAACTATTTTGAAATAGATATGTAACGAGATTTACTTGCAAACCTATGCACTCACCAACTACGTTTTCGTAGTTGACACTTTTTCTTCATGCTTTTCAGGAATTAGCATAAGCTTTGGGGAATTATATGCATCATGATTGTTTGCATTGCACTTTGGAGTCAAAGATCAAACCTTGTGACGGGCAATGGAATCCGCCCTGATCATTGTAGTATACCATCTCATGTATTTGTTATTTGTTTCGTGGACTCAATATCCAAGTATGGTAGACGTATTGTACTTGGGAATTGGTTCACATGTTTGTGCATTGTAAAATTATTTTTATCAACTAAAGCTATGGTGAATGTTATCTATTATCCTTTGTTTTGAATACCCGACTTCCTGTACATCTCATCGTTCCGCCTTGGTTGGGGTGTTACAGAAAATGGTATCAGAGACTAAGGTTATAGAGAACATTGGGGTTCTCCCGGGAATCCCAAAACTATAGCCACTTTTCAAAACGAATTTTTATAGTCGAGTCGAGCATAAGGTTAAGCGGGTCAGTTTGAGCTTTACATGGTAGGACCATAATTAAACGTAAAGTCATGAATCTACGTTTAATTATGAGAGGACCATGTAAAACTCAAACGGCCACTTGGACTTATGTTCAAAAGGATTCCTTTCAAAAAAAAAAGATCTTTATTAAACTCGTTTTAATGAGAATACGTGTTGCATTTAGACATTCACCTAAGCATATAGGAATTCGAGACATGCTTTACTTGAGGATTATGCTAGTTTAGTAGGATTCCCCTTTGCACACTAGAATTGAAATGAAACTAAGATTGGAAGATATTCGTTGACACATGCTACTCTATGCTATAACATGTGAATTTGGGCATGATTTGATTGCAATGTGAAAGCTTATGGTGTGCAATGTGAAAGTTGTAATGTGCAATGTGAAAGTTTGAAATATCAATGTGTGAGTTTGGAATGTGCAATGTGAAGATTATGGGAGAAATGCACGCGTAAAAGCCTTATGATTCATGATGTTGAACTTTAAGTTGCATATGCACTTTAAATAATGAGATTATTATAAGGCACGAAATCATTTTGGGGTATGACTTGTTCAAATTATTGAGTAATGATGTTGATTATTTATGATCGATTTAGAAAGAAAATATAGGCATGACGAGTTGATATGAAATTTCATGGAAGATATGGATAAAAGAGCCTTTACTCTCTAAGTTTGAGCTATTTGAAACTAGCGCGTGAATATTGCGACGATTATGTAGTCATGCCTTACTACTAAGATAGTTATCATGCTCTAAGATTTGACCATTGAGAACTGGCACCTGCTAGATAGGATTATAATGTGGTTAGTCCTTACTACTGAGATATATTTTGCGTGATGAGATTTGACCGCTTGGGAACTAGTGATTGTCCCTGAGAAATGCAAAATGAATTAGAAATTTCCTAAGTATGGAAGTTGTCATTAAGTACCCCTCCAATCCAATATTCGTTCACTCGTGCTCTTTTGAAATTATCCCACATCCTATTTCTTACGACACCACTATTCATTATGGACATATGACAACGGCGATATCATCGGTGGAGCATCTTTCCACGTACGTCGGACGATATACTCTGAGAATTGTAGACCCAAGATATGACGCGACTCAATCCTTTTTAGAAACTACACATAACCTTTGTATTCGATCTGAGATGGTGCGAAACATATGGAAACGCCGAATGAGGTTGGAGACTTGTGAAGGACGAGTGGTATTAAAGCCAAATTACGATTTGACGACGCCGATAGAACACATTCCGATATACATTCTAGACGACACATTCTGGGGATTGCAGCTCCGAAATTTGGTGCGATATCTCTATAATAACACGCGTACATGAACGGTTATCCATATTATCTAAGTCGGTGCGACATATATTGACGTCATTGAAAGTTGGAGTCCATTGGGCAACGAAAGACAAAGAAGTGATTTCTTTAACTCGCGCAAGGAGTTTAATCCGAGCCTTAATGAATCTTTTGTTTTCCTATTTCCTATTCCATTCATTCGAAACCAAATTCTATATCCTTTATATTCTTGATTATTCAAAGTAATGATCATCACCGCTTCTCCTCAAGGTTAGTACCCTAACAACACACCACTCACTTACGCAACACTCTGCAATGGCGAAATCGAGTAACTAGTACCCTGCTCTTGCTGCGACATCAAGGGATGCGAATGACGTTGAGACATCAGCTGTCCATAAGTAAAATACTTGGAATGATTATATAGCGTAGAAGATGCTATCGGATCATGTACATAGCGTAGGACGTGGAAGATATGTTGTGTGTCGGTTAAAGTACAAGGAAGCACAAGAAGAGCATATTAGGCCTTAACTTGGAGGAAGAAATCGAAGGTCTTCCCTATCTATGTTGATCGACCAAAAGGAAAAATTGAGCGGCCGACGAAAGGAAGGTCGTGTGACATGAAGGTCACCTTTAGATAAATATAAGACTTCCCTAGAACTTGGGGAGATCACTAGCAATGTTGGAAGACGAAAGTAGTTAGAAGAAGAGAACCAAGGACAATAAGATAATTAGGATGTGTCGAGTAACCCTCAAGGTGGAAGAGTAACAAAAAGGATTCTGAGCCATCCTTTTCTTTTTCAAAACAACCGAGCAAATGGATATTTGCTACATGAAGGAATCAGGAATTTGGCGAATTGAAGATCGTCAAGGATGGTGAGATAAAGTGAAAGTAGGAAACCCCTTACATTTTTCTAGAGGAAAAATGTTAAGGGGGTAATCACAGCAAAGGTAGATACTCGAACAAGGAGTATGAAGTGTAAGATTATACTTTATCTTTCAAGAAGAGTTATTCACTAGCATCATTGAAGATGATTTGGAGTAGAATATGAAGTGAAGAAACGTCATTCGACTCAAACAAATGAAGTGAAGGCATTGACGCCATTTACCAGATGTAGTTCCGGTAGCATTCATCTTTACGGCACTCCACACGTTATTCTCTGAATGTCAATTGAAAAACCTCTATCGAAAGACGAGCTATTAGTAGAACATATCAACTAAACCAAGAGAAAGCGATATACGCTCAACACCCGAGTTTAGAAGCACGGGGAGTCGTGAAGAGCATCCCCTCAAGGTCAACAGTCGTAGGGAGGTAAGCTAAAACAAATGAAGTGAAGGCATTGACGCCATTTACCAGATGTAGTTCCGGTAGCATTCATCTTTACGGCACTCCACACGTTATTCTCTGAATGTCAATTGAAAAACCTCTATCGAAAGACGAGCTATTAGTAGAACATATCAACTAAACCAAGAGAAAGCGATATACGCTCAACACCCGAGTTTAGAAGCACGGGGAGTCGTGAAGAGCATCCCCTCAAGGTCAACAGTCGTAGGGAGGTAAGCTAAGACAAGATGAATTTGAGTGAAGAAAGATATTTTGTGTGTCGGTTAAAGTACAAGGAAGCACAAGAAGAGCATATTAGGCCTTAACTTGGAGGAAGAAATTGAAGGTCTTCCCTATCTATGTTGATCGACCAAAAGGAAAATTGAGCGGCCGACGAAAGGAAGGTCGTGTGACATGAAGGTCACCTTTAGATAAATATAAGACTTCCCTAGAACTTGGGAGATCACTAGCAATGTTGGAAGACGAAAGTGGTTAGAAGAAGAAACCAAGGACAATGAGATAATTAGGATGTGTCGAGTAACCCTCAAGGTGGAAGAGTAACAAAAAGGATTCTGAGCCATCCTTTTCTTTTTCAAAACAACCGAGCAAATGGATATTTGCTACATGAAGGAATCAGGAATTTGGCGAATTGAAGATCGTCAAGGATGGTGAGATAAAGTGAAAGTAGGAAACCCCTTACATTTTTCTAGAGGAAAAATGTTAAGGGGGTAATCACAGCAAAGGTAGATACTCGAACAAGGAGTATGAAGTGTAAGATTATACTTTATCTTTCAGAAGAGTTATTCACTAGCATCATTGAAGATGATTTGGAGTAGAATATGAAGTGAAGAAACGTCATTCGACTCAAACAAATGAAGTGAAGGCATTGACGCCATTTACCAGATGTAGTTCCGGTAGCATTCATCTTTACGGCACTCCACACGTTATTCTCTGAATATCAATTGAAAAACCTCTATCGAAAGACGAGCTATTAGTAGAACATATCAACTAAACCAAGAGAAAGCGATATACGCTCAACACCCGAGTTTAGAAGCACGGGGAGTCGTGAAGAGCATCCCCTCAAGGTCAACAGTCGTAGGGAGGTAAGCTAAAACAAGATGAATCTAAGTGAAAAACAATTTGCAACACATGGTTAATCGTCAAGGACCATCGACCCAAGGAGTAGTGCACCCAAGAAAAGTGAAGAAGGAAAGCAGTATGGAAACCGCTAAGTTGGTAGTGAAAACAAATAAGAAATACGACGCTAGAAGTCAAGGCACATACTACCACAACGATCAAGGAAGTTGGTCGTTGAACCACTCTTTCAAGAAGCGGTAAGCGTGTCCAACGTTAAACCGAAGAAGGATGAAAGTGGGCGAGAAACTTTTGGAACGATTCTTTAATTGGGGTAGAAGACAATAAAGGAAAGTGTGCAAAGTAACAATGGAAATGAATAGCCACCAACGATCGATATCCCAACGTCTCTCACTATTTTATTGTAACTCACGTTACGAGCCGTTTGCTCATTTTACACCTCCGTATTACCAATTTTTATTATCATTCCACTATTTAGTATTGATCTAGGCAAGATTGACAGCCCGCAACAATTACATACGAATAATCTCCAATCGCCTCAAGAGGCGAGCGACATACGTAACCTTCTTCTTTTTCGAAGTTTCTAATCACGAGAAATGTTAGGGCACGGAGCAATGGATGCCCCCAGATACGGATATCAAAAGCTTACAGTAACTAAAAAGGGGCAGGATGAAACCTAGTTGAACTCTCACATTTTATACGACCCGGTGAAGCTATCATATCTTCAATCTATTCTTTCTTACTACCGTATGAACGATCAAACTTCGAGGACGAAGTTCTTGTTAAGGAGGTAATGATGTAACAACCCTCAATTTCCGACTAGGACAATTTACTTCCATTTATCTAGATATCTATCCCTAGAGGTTTCTTAAGAGATTTTGCTTTCCAGATATTAAGGCATAGTGATACTTGCCATCTAGTTCAGTAGAATTTCCAAAGATAGCTAATTGCCTTATAAATGCCATGAACAATAACTATAATCATTCAACACAATCTCAAGCTATAAACTAGTTCTAATTGAACTTGACGAAAGGTCAACAAACCAAAAACTTTATTTCGAGAAGTTAAGTTATATAAATAATAATGTGAGTCTCACAAGTTGAGATAACAATCAACAATCTTATAAATGTCCAACGATTCAAACACCAAGCTAATTGAAGTACATTTGAGCACAAATATATAATCACCATCTCAAAAGGGTATTTATAAACTCATAAGTACATGAAAGTGCTTGAAACCTTAGTAAAGGTATACGTAAGTATATATAAGTATCAAAATACATACAAATTTATAAATGAAGGCTTATGTAACAAATTAAAAATGCAAATGTAAGTACATATATATATATATATAATATATATATATATACACGACACATACACATATAGATGCTAGAACAAAAATTAAGTTACACCACAAATAAATACAAATTAACCTTACAACACATATACACACTTAACCTATACATATATAATTATATACACTCACTTAATAAAAATAAAATAAAATGAGAAACCCTTCATTCCCCCCCTTGTTGGCCGTCCCCCCTATACCACCACACACTTCACTCTCTCCCCCCCCCCCCCCCCCCCCCCCCCCCCCCCCCCCCCCCCCCCCCCCCCCCCCCCCCCCCCCCCCCCCCCCCCCCCCCCCCCCCCCCCCCCCCCCCCCCCCCCCCCCCCCCCCCCCCCCCCCCCCCCCCCCCCCCCCCCCCCCCCCCCCCCCCCCCCCCCCCCCCCCCCCCCCCCACCCCCCCCCCACCCCCCCCCCCCCAACCCCCCCCACCCCTTCATTCCCCCCCTTGTTGGCCGTCCCCCCTATACCACCACACACACACTTCACTCTTGAAACTCCCATTCTACACATTCACTTCACACACACAACTCATTCTCTCTCTCAAAAACCTTTTCTCTACTCCTTTTCTCCTTCTTGATTTCGGCCAAAACAAAGAAAAACACCAACAAAAAAATCAAGTTAATCAACTATAATAATAAGGGTTTACAAGGGATTAATCAAGGGTTAATACAAGCTAGGTTTAGGGGTTATTTCAAGCTTGGAATAAGGGTTGTATGGAGCATATAGGCCACGAAAAATCTGCCATAAATCCATCATCAAAACCAAGTTCAAGAGGGTATAATCTTCATCCTTTTACTAGATTTAATCTTGTTCTTGTTTATATTCAAAGGTTTTATCAAAAGTTTATGTTTTCTTCTTGTTTTCTTGGTAATACACACTTGATGAGGGCAAAGTTGATAGGATCTTTCTCCTCATGCTTATGCATGTCGAGATCTATGAGAAAGATCCAAGGATTCAACAAGTTTAAGACCCAAAAGTGTTGTTATAGATTAGTAGTTTTTAAAGTGATTTTCCTTTTCATAGATCTATATGTTTTTGTATATTTTGAAGAATATATTTCTGAGATTTTTCATTAAAAAGATGTTTTTATGATGTTGAAAGTTAGATCTATAAAGATTTGTATTGAAAAGTGTTGATTTGAATGAATGCATGTTAGATCTAAGAAAGTTGAATCTTGTTGTTGGATTATGAGATGGATGGACTTGTATTAAGTGAAAAATATGTTAAAAGAAGTATAATAATCTGGAAATTTGATGTTGAGAGATATAAAAATAAAGTATTAATCTTGTAAATAATGAACTCAAGTGTTAATAAAGCAAGCATGGTCATTGGTGAGTTGTTTGGACCCAAATACCTTCTGACAGAATCATTCTCCTGTCTTTGGACGGATAAACTGAACATGTGAGGGCCGTTTCAAGCAAAACTTTCAAAATAAAAGTTGTAGATAAAAGAGTTAAGATTAACCTACAACTGGAATCACTCAAAAACACTAAACCAAACCAAAGATATGATTTTTCTACCAAAAGTGGTCAAAACTGGATTTTTGTCTTAATGTTGAGTCAACTTTGACGATTTTTAATTCCTTAACTATTAGGTTTCAGAAGTTTAAACTTGGTGTGAACTGAGTTCAAAGTGTCCCTAACTTAAAATAAAATTGGGAGATTTTTCTTAAATGTCCATCATAGAAATCTTTTATAAAATATCTTGGGTCGCACAGCAGCTCTTGTTCTGACCAGTTTTGGTTTGGTAATTTTTAGAGGTAGTAAACAATGTCTAAAAATTTAGCAAACATTCACATAAATATAGGACACATATATGTCTCTGTATAAAAATCACCAATGTCCAAATAATTCAACTTAACCAAGAATGACTACTCAACATTTTATGAAAATAAGTGTTAAAACAGAAAATTTCAAGTAAAGGTTCTTCACAACAAAATAAGCTAAAAGTCACTAGATTGCAACTCTAACCAACTCCAACAATCTCGTAACAAAAAGTATTATAAACCTACTGAGAATATGTCAAATAAAAGTTATAAAACTTAACTTGGTTATTAAATGGCAAAGACAAGCCTACAAATCACTAATTCGGTTCATATAAGCACTAACCGAAAGCTTTAATTTGCACTTATCACACCACCACCACTATCACGACTTAAGACACCAAAATATAATGAACATTCTGGAAATAATGAAATAAGGATGAAAATCCATTTTGACGCATTTGAATTGCTTGGAAAATGAGGCTAAAATCACTATTTCGGTAAACGATTTATAAGCTTAGAATCCTCTAAATGAGCAAGACACAAGAGAGGTCGAATTGATATGATTTTTCCCATGGTAAAAGTTGCCTAAAAGGCCTGGGATTTTTAGCCAAAAAGTTATGTGGTGATTTCTAAGAATTTCTATTAATTATTAAATTTAAATGATAATTAAAAAGGTAAATAAATAAATAAATTATATAAATCATGAAATTGGTTAAATAATCACAACCAATGATGAAAGTGACTAAAACCTACTGGAGTAAAATCATTTCAAGTCAAAGAACAAATGTCATATAATTTAGAAATAATTAAGTAAGTGGAAATCACAAATTAATAACTATTTTTAAATTAATAGAAAAATTTCATAAATAAATATATATATCACAATATTTTAAGTTAAAAAGCATAATAATCAGAATATAACCCAAATATAGTTAGCCACAAATTATAAAGGCAAGTGAGGTACTTAAAAGTATTTTAAAGAATTATTTGGTTAATAAATCAAGAAAATGAATAAATAATTAATTAAATGATATTAAATTAAATAAATAGTTATAAATTAGAAAGTATTCATAAATATTAATATTATGAAGTTACTAATGTCAAATATTATAATCAAGCAAAGCACACAATGGGAACCATGATAATCAGAGGCAAGCTACCGAAATTCTAACAACTTATAAATACATGTATAATGAAAGTGACCCTTTTACACCAACACTCTCTACAACCAAAAAGATGCAAATAATAACAATATACTTGGATCCCAAAATTTATGACAACATAATGAAAGTGGCATTTCTTAGTGATGGCTTAAGATAGGAACTTACGTATATTAGTCCTATCGTAGGGATAGTCTTGGCTTAAAGTGTGATTGGGGAATATGACGGATATATGGTCAAGGAAGCGATAGATGGGAAGTACCCATTTTGGATGAGTGAATATAATATGCGGCATATCAAGGTGAGTCATAGCCCCCTTTCAAACTATTTTATATGTTTTACTTGCGGGGTGAAAAGCATGATTAATTAAAATGACTTTCTATTATGAAATGATTCTTTGAAACAATGATAATGATATGGGAATTATATTGTATGTTCAACGTGTTATATGTTATATGATGAGCTTGAGTACTGTCAAACGGTGGTCCCCTGTACACTACTATTAACTCATTTGAGGCCTGTAGTTAGAGGGTTGCGCACTAGGACTTGTCCCCTCATCCACTATTATAGGTAACGGTGGGATGTTTGGTTTGCCTTTGTGGCCACCTTCATCGCCAGTCTGGCCTCACGGTGCTCTAACTACTATATATATTTATGGGCGTCTCCATGGCACGACCCTTGGTTATCTTTATGCACGTGATTGACAGCATGTGCTTATCATTATCTTATCATTTGGGACAATATATCTGATTATTGGGACATAACCGGTCTTAGTAGTGGCTCAAGAACAATCTCATCAAATTATGTCATGGTAGTCTTACCATTGACCAAGAGGTATTGATATTATATTATGGATGGAAATTATTGATTGAACATACGGTTTGGGTATTGGACCTTATATGGAATCTTGAAAGTTGTTGAAATTGGCGATATTGAAACATTGATGACCGAATGGTTTTGGTATGATGAATGATCAATCGATTGATATATTTTTCTCTCCCGATAAATGTGACAAATGAAAACTTTATAATTTACCATGGATTCTCAACTATTTTGAAATAGATATATAACGAGATTTACTTGCAAACCTATGCACTCACCAACTACGTTTTCGTAGTTGACACTTTTTCTTCATGCTTTTCAGGAATTAGCATAAGCTTTGGGGAATTATATGCATCATGATTGTTTGCATTGCACTTTGGAGTCAAAGATCA
>CM067172.1:82757010-82804510 GCA_034093135.1 Erigeron breviscapus | reverse complement strand
AATGATAAATATAATATATGTTTAGTTAGAGTTTTGGATTTACCTTAAATTTTTAGAACCACATCAAAATCGGAACTTGTAAGCATAGTGGATGATGGCAAATAGCCTTGTGATTTCGGATCGTAAACTCAAATTTTTGAAGTCTTCATGTTAATAACTTATTATAATTAATATAAGTAATAGGAGTTGAAAAATTGAAAAAGAAAAAGAGACAATTTATTAATGAGAAAACGATCAATCAAATAAAGTTATAATGTCTTTTGTATTAATAAGCCAAGAGTTAGAGTTTAATTCTAAGTCTAATAAGGAAATTGAATTTATATACAACTAAAAAAACTAATTTAACAAAATAAATAAATTAAAAGGACACGTGTCGATCAAGGATTATGCCACGTGTCGTTTCAAGAACATGTCAATCCTGTTTTAGTTTATTGGTATATATATAGATATATACCTATATAGGGGTGGGTTAAATAAGGAACAAACAATCAAAAAAGTACAAGGGGATCAATTGTAACACCCCAACATGGCGGAATCATGGGGTATCACTTAGAAAAGCACAGCATGACATGAGAATTATGTAGAGTCAAACTATATGCATTCAATAGATTGAAACAATCCACAAGCTCATTACAATAATCAACATTTATCAAAATACACACTCAATCCATACTTAAAAGAAAAATGTTCAAACGATAGTAGTTGATACTAAGCATAACCCGTTAAAGGGAAATAAGGATCACGGATCCAGACAGTCCAAAGTAAGTCCAATCCTAGCAATGCAAGCATATAATCATCCATTCTGTCTCTGATTAACTTGATTACCTGAAAAGTGTACTAAAGAGCGTCAACATAAAGTTGGTGAGTTCGTAGGGACATATAACAAGGAATAAACGTATCGGGAATACAACCGTTAACGATATAAGGGGATTAGAATACCTAATCACATCAAGAAAACCCTAAAAGGGTATACGTTAGCACAACATCAACACATATCACGATTCAACACGTTTCGGCATGACTTACATGTCTTCCAAAGGCGTGATCATTACAGCATGACTTACATATATTCCAAATGCATGTACAACAACATGACTTATGTGTCTTTCAACAACATGTATAACGACATGACTTATGTGTCTTTCAACAGCATGTATAAACATAACATATACGTTCCATACAATACAACGTTTATCAATAACAAATCCATATAACGATTAACAACGTTCCACAAGCACATTTAACAATAACGATTCCACATAATGATTAACAACATTCAACTAACACGTATATGTACACTTTTCAGCCCGAATCTCAATTAGAGTAGGGAGGGTTTACGAAACTCACCTTATTGTTGATAGTTCAACAGCAAAATAGAAGAGATTGATGTAGTTAACGATGACGAGCGAGTCAACTGGCCACGTTACGTATTCCCTAATTTCAATGTGAATTGATTTATATTTGTGCTAAATTCCAAATATAGATATACAACTATAAGGATTTATTAATACGCTTGTCAACGTAATTTTTTTGTTATAAAAGTTTAAGGGACTAAATTGTCAAATGTCCAAAGTATAAGGACGAAAAATGATACCTTTGAAAGTGTAGGGTAAAAATGTAACTTTCCGTATGTAATACGTATCCGTAGGATATATAAAGTATTCCTCTGATATTTCTAAATCCTTTTGAAGTATTTTTAAATAATAGGATTAATACGAAGAATGTATTAATCTTGTAACGAATAGATGTTTTCAATAGCAGAGATATGAAAAGATACCTTGAATGGTATGTATTATAATCAATACAAAATGTATTGATTACAATTGAAGAGATACCTTAAATGGCAGGAAAAACCAACATTTTATTTCCAAGTTGTGTTAGGGTTGGCCTTGGGTCGTGAAGAATACCGGGGCGAATTAAGTTGCTTAGTGATTGCTTATGCAAACTTTTCGCGAACTACCTTCCATTCCTCCAGCATAAGCCAAAGAGGCCCAAGGTGCAATCACTTTCGGAAACATTGTGCGGTTAAAAGCGTATCGAGGATATATTCTATCCATAAATCAAACAATTCGAAAATACGAAATAATTCACAGATGGTGAATAGTAATTATATGAATTAGGATAGTTAGGTATATAACTATGCCCTTGTTATATACCATAATAAGTATTTAAATATGATGTACATTATTGACTTTGTAACCTCATGGAATTAAATATGATAAAATTAGTATCCATTCTTGACTTTGTAACCTCATGGAATTAAATATGATAAAATTAGTCTCATTCTTGACTTTGTAACCTCATGGAATTAAATATGATAAAATTAGTATCCATTCTTGACTTTGTAACCTCATGGAATTAAATATGATAAAATTAGTCTCATTCTTGACTTTGTAACCTCATGGAATTAAATATGATAAAATTAGTATCCATTCTTGACTTTGTAACCTCATGGAATTAAATATGATAAAATTAGTCTCATTCTTGACTTTGTAACCTCATGGAATTAAATATGATAAAATTAGTATCCATTCTTGACTTTGTAACCTCATGGAATTAAATATGATAAAATTAGTCTCATTCTTGACTTTGTAACCTCATGGAATTAAATATGATAAAATTAGTATCCATTCTTGACTTTGTAACCTCATGGAATTAAATATGATAAAATTAGTCTCATTCTTGACTTTGTAACCTCATGGAATTAAATATGATAAAATTAGTATCCATTCTTGACTTTGTAACCTCATGGAATTAAATATGATAAAATTAGTCTCATTCTTGACTTTGTAACCTCATGGAATTAAATATGATAAAATTAGTATCCATTCTTGACTTTGTAACCTCATGGAATTAAATATGATAAAATTAGTCTCATTCTTGACTTTGTAACCTCATGGAATTAAATATGATAAAATTAGTATCCATTCTTGACTTTGTAACCTCATGGAATTAAATATGATAAAATTAGTCTCATTCTTGACTTTGTAACCTCATGGAATTAAATATGATAAAATTAGTATCCATTCTTGACTTTGTAACCTCATGGAATTAAATATGATAAAATTAGTCTCATTCTTGACTTTGTAACCTCATGGAATTAAATATGATAAAATTAGTATCCATTCTTGACTTTGTAACCTCATGGAATTAAATATGATAAAATTAGTCTCATTCTTGACTTTGTAACCTCATGGAATTAAATATGATAAAATTAGTATCCATTCTTGACTTTGTAACCTCATGGAATTAAATATGATAAAATTAGTCTCATTCTTGACTTTGTAACCTCATGGAATTAAATATGATAAAATTAGTATCCATTCTTGACTTTGTAACCTCATGGAATTAAATATGATAAAATGTACATTCTTGACTTTGTAACCTCATGGAATTAAATATGATAAAATTAGTATCCATTCTTGACTTTAACAACTTATGATCAGATTTTTAAAGAAATTTAGAGGTTTATAACTTTGCTACTAAGTAAAGGAAAGTGCTAGGAAGTTTCCTCATGGAGGTGTATGGTTTTACTAGCTTTGGAAGTAAGTTTTCTTAACAATTTACACAACAATTGTCTACTAGTAACATTATTCAACTAATAAATCAAATATAGCTTGTGACAATTTCACGAGTATTCCTACTTTCCATAAAGTATGTCGGCTTTGTCTTATTAATGGAATTATTAGATAACCACCGACACTGTTTACCGTACATTATACTTAAGGTTTTGTATATACGTTTTTCCTGTTACTACAGTTACTCAATCATTTTCTATAATATAATTTTTTTTTTATAACACGTATGGGCCAATATCACGGTCTTGTAATCATGGGACTTAATTCTAGAAATCCAATTATGACATTATAACTGGCCCAATTTACAGATAAACGAACACAATTAGGCCCAAAGTTTTCGTTTATTAAAGTAGTTAATCAAATTACAAGTACAGCCAAACGGGTAAAAATCACGAATGTTACATTATTCCCCCGTTAAAAGAATTTCGTCCCGAAATTTGAATCTAACTAGACTCGTTAAACAAATGGGGATACTTGGCTTTCATAGAATCTTCACGTTCCCAAGTAAACTCGGGTCCACGTCTAGATTGCCATCTCACTTTGACAATCGTATATCGGGTATTCTTTAGCTTTCTAGTTTGTCGATCTAGGATTTCTATTGGTTCTTCCACAAACTTCAATGCTTTATCAACACGGATTTCTTCGAGGGGCACGTGAAGTGTTGGATTTGCTAAACACTTTCGAAGATTACAAACATGAAAAACATTATGAACTCCACTCAATTCTTGAGGAAGTTCTAATCGATATGCAACCGGACCAATACGCTCCAAGATCTTGAACGGGCCAATGTACCGTGGCCCCAACTTGCCACGCTTCACAAAACGAACCACACCTTTCCATGGGGACACTTTTAATAAAACAGAATCACCAACTTCAAATTCGAGGGGTCGTCTTCTAACATTAGCATATTTCAATTGTCGTTCTCGGGCCACTCTTAACTTTTCTTTGATTTGCGAGATCACTTTCGTCGTTTCAATAACAATTTCGGGCCCAACGAGTTGGCTTTCACCAACTTCTGCCCAAACTAGCGGTGACCTACAATCTCTCCCATATAATGCTTTAAATGGGGCCATTCCAATGCTAGCATGATAGCTATTATTGTAGGAGAATTCAACCAAAGGAAGATGCACATCCCAATTACCACCAAAATCAATAGCACAAGCTCTTAACATATCTTCCAATGTTTGAATCGTTCTTTCACTTTGACCATCAGTTTGTGGGTGGAACGCCGTACTTATACCGAGACGAGTACCCATAGATTTCTGGAACGCCTTCCAAAATTTTGAAGTAAATCGGGCATCTCGATCGGATATCACGGAAATCGGTACTCCATGCTTGGATATAACCTCTTTGATGTACAAACGAGCCATGGTGTCAAATTTATCATCTTCCCGGATGGCTAAGAAGTGAGCCGACTTAGTCAACCGGTCAATTATTACCCAAATAGTGTCCCGACCACTACTCGTCCTAGGTAACTTCGTGATGAAGTCCATAGCAATTTCTTCCCATTTCCACACCGGTGTTACTGGTTGGACTAGTAAACCCGGTGGTTTCTTGTGGTCGGATTTCACTTGTAAACAAGTAAGGCATTGACTAACATACCTAGCAATGTCCGTCTTCATTCCCGGCCACCAATACAAGTCTCTTAATCCAAAATACATCTTGTCGGAACCCAGGTGAACCGAATAAGCCGACTTATGAGCTTCATCCATCAATTTCAATCGCCATCCTCCAAGAATGGGAATCCACAATCGATCAACAAAATACAAACCATTATCGTTCTTCCTATCAAACTGTTCTTCTAGACCGTGTAAAGCTTCATCGGTGAAGTTCTCCGGTCTAGTTGCCAATTCTTGAGCTTCGATAATGGAGTCACGGACGCTCCTTAATACAGTGAAGCTCATGGCTTTAACTCGTCTTGGCTTCATACGTTCCTTTCGACTCAAAGCATCGGCTACCACATTTGCTTTACCCGGATGATACCGGATAACGCAATCATAATCACTTAACAGCTCAAGCCACCTTCTTTGCCTCATGTTCAGGTCACTTTGAGTGAAAATGTGTTGAAGGCTTTTGTGATCGGTATAGATCACGCTCTTGGTGCCATACAAGTAATGCCTCCAACATTTCAAAGCAAATACTACTGCTCCCAATTCTAAGTCATGGGTCGGATAGTTCTTCTCATGCACCTTCAATTGTCTTGATGCATATGCTATCACCTTATCCCGTTGCATTAAGACACAACCCAATCCTTGCCCAGATGCATCACAATATACAACGAAATCATCGACTCCATCGGGCAAGCTCAATATGGGTGCATCACACAATTTGTCCTTTAACAATTGGAATGCTTGTTCTTGCTTTTCACCCCAATCAAACCTTCTTTCTCGTTGAGTCAACAAAGTCAAAGGTTGGGCGATTTTTGAAAAGCCTTCAATAAATCGTCTATAATAACCCGCCAAACCAAGAAATTGGCGAATTTCGGTTGGTATTTCGGGGCGTCTCCAATTCTTTACTGCTTCAACTTTACTTGGGTCCACATGAATTCCTTCTTTGCTCACTACGTGACCAAGAAACTGGACCTCTTCAAGCCAAAATTCACATTTGGAGAACTTGGCATAAAGCTTTTCTTTCCAGAGTAACTCTAAGACTTGTTTCAAATGTTCCAAATGATCTTCTTTGGTTTTGGAATAGATGAGAATGTCATCAATGAAAACAATGACAAATTGGTCCAAGTAGGGCTGACACACTCGGTTCATCAAGTCCATGAACACAGCTGGTGCGTTAGTCAACCCAAAAGGCATCACCGTAAATTCAAAGTGTCCATATCTTGTTCGAAAGGCGGTTTTTGGAATGTCGTCTTCATGAACACGTAATTGATGGTAACCCGACCGTAAATCAATTTTGGAAAAGAAACGAGCACCTTGGAGTTGGTCGAATAAATCGTCAATCCTAGGAAGAGGATAACGATTCTTTACCGTTAGTTTGTTCAATTCTCTATAATCGATACACATTCGGAATGTGCCATCTTTATTTTTAACGAACAAAACCGGTGCGCCCCAAGGAGATTGACTAGGGCGAATGAAACCCTTCTCTTGAAGTTCTTTGAGTTGGGCAGCCAACTCTTGTAATTCGGTCACGGCTAAGCGATAGGGTGCTTTGGCCACGGGAGAAGCATTTGGGATAAGATCAATACGAAAATCGAGTTCACGAGATGGAGGCAAACCCGGTAGGTCATCCGGAAATACATCCTCAAAGTCTTTAACTACGGGCACAGTTTTCAATTCAATCTTTGTGATCTTAACACTATATACATTCCCATCCCATTGTTCGGTCGTTTCGCCTTGAACCACTAATTCTTCCCTATTTTCTAACGGAATCCTCACAGTTCGACTACCACAATCAATTACCGCGTTCATGGCCGATAACCAATCCATACCCACAATTACGCCAAACTACCGATATCAAAAGGCATTAAGTCAATGTAAAATGGGTGATCACATAAATCTAACACACAATCACGAACAACTTGACTAATCCTAGACAATCCACCATTTACCATTTCAAGTTCAAAACAAAAGGACAACGGGCTAGGATTAGCATCGATCAATGGAATAAAATCATTGGAAATGAGACTATAATCGGCTCCAGAATCAAATAACACGGTAGCATATTGGTGATTGAGGAGAAAGGTACCTGCTACGACATTTGGATCACTTCGAGCCTCGGCCGCATTCACGGCAAAAGCTCTCCCACGGGGGGCCAAATGTTGGCGAGGACCTTGAGGTGTGTCCTGGTAGGTTGCAATGAAAACAAGCATCACACCTCACGGTAGGCCAATGATGGCGATTACACCTAGGGCATAAAGGACGACCCCCTATGTAACCAACCTGTTGAGGACCCTTTGTTGGTACTACTGCCGCAAAAACCTTTCCACCACGACCATGGCGCTTATTATCACGCCGATCATCTTTCTTGGTGCCGCTTGACTCGGCAACATCCTTCCTTTTATTGTCATTCTTATTATCGTTCTTGTTCAACTTGCCACCCCTAATGAGTTCCAAGGTTATGCTAGCGGTACGAGTGGTTGCCTCTTTGTAAGTTGAAGGCATGGTGGGGTGAGAGACAAGCACTCTCACTTCATGTGGCAATCCCGCAACATACTTCTCAATCTTAACCTCTTGGGGTCTCACATAATGAGGAATGAGCCTCGAGAGTTGGCCAAAACGGCGTGTGTAACTCTCGTAGTCTCCTCCCTTCATGGCAAGTTTAGAAAATTCCACTTGCAATCTCCTCAGTTCATGGGCCAGGCAATACTTAGTAGTTATCATATTCTTGAACTCTCCCCATACAAGATTATTAGCCGCATCAATCCCCAATTCATCGACTTCTTCGTTCCACCACTCAAGAGCCCCACCTTTCAACATACCAGAAGCATAAGTGATTCTTTGGTGGTAGGCACAACCACTTCGAGCAATGATGGATTCAATGCTCTCTAACCATTCCAAGCAACCCGTAGCACCACTTTCTCCATTAAATTCCGGGGCTCCACAAAGTTTGAAGTCTTTAAACAAGCATCACACCTCACGGTAGGCCAATGATGGCGATTACACCTAGGGCATAAAGGACGACCCCCTATGTAACCAACCTGTTGAGGACCCTTTGTTGGTACTACTGCCGCAAAAACCTTTCCACCACGACCATGGCGCTTATTATCACGCCGATCATCTTTCTTGGTGCCGCTTGACTCGGCAACATCCTTCCTTTTATTGTCATTCTTATTATCGTTCTTGTTCAACTTGCCACCCCTAATGAGTTCCAAGGTTATGCTAGCGGTACGAGTGGTTGCCTCTTTGTAAGTTGAAGGCATGGTGGGGTGAGAGACAAGCACTCTCACTTCATGTGGCAATCCCGCAACATACTTCTCAATCTTAACCTCTTGGGGTCTCACATAATGAGGAATGAGCCTCGAGAGTTGGCCAAAACGGCGTGTGTAACTCTCGTAGTCTCCTCCCTTCATGGCAAGTTTAGAAAATTCCACTTGCAATCTCCTCAGTTCATGGGCCAGGCAATACTTAGTAGTTATCATATTCTTGAACTCTCCCCATACAAGATTATTAGCCGCATCAATCCCCAATTCATCGACTTCTTCGTTCCACCACTCAAGAGCCCCACCTTTCAACATACCAGAAGCATAAGTGATTCTTTGGTGGTAGGCACAACCACTTCGAGCAATGATGGATTCAATGCTCTCTAACCATTCCAAGCAACCCGTAGCACCACTTTCTCCATTAAATTCCGGGGCTCCACAAAGTTTGAAGTCTTTAAACAAGCATCACGGTTGACGAACATCATAACCCGGTCTAGGTAAAACTTCTCCTACACCTACTCCATTTACATTTACGTTTTCTTGTTCATTTTGTATGGGAACCGCTTCATCTTCCGGTTCTTCTTGTTCATTATTATTTCCCATGGCCGCTTGAATTCGGGCCATAAGATCCGGTATGAGGTCATTTAGAGCTTGTGTGACAACCTCAGCTGTTATCGGGGGATTAGGATTACCCCGACCACCTCTGCCACCACGACCTCCACGACCACCTCTACCACCACGATCACCAACTACTTCTTGTTCAATCGGGTTCTCGGGTTCATTCTGAGGTCCATAGTTAGTGTTAGCTCTCCTTGTTCTAACCATTTTCCTGACACGTGTGTTAGATCAGTAAGTTAGTTTTCACACGAATAATCAAAATCGTCCGTCAAACATTACATACCTAAATCCTTCTAAATCATTGCATGAATATAGTTATCTTTACAGGGGTATTATCATGGAAATAATCTAAGGCTTCAGCAATCGTATAATTTACAATCAACAATACAATTACAAAAACATTCAACACTATATAAAAGGGTCAAGTCATAACAAGGTGGGTAAAGCATAGTCCGAATTTTAACCTCAACATTCAATACATTAAAAGTGTTTGTATACAGGGTGTACCATCGGCTAACCCTCCACACCGTTAATATATTGAATGGATATCAAAACTCGATTCCAATATGTTCTCTAAGTGTTGACCAGGTATGTATACAGGGTGTACCAGCGGCTAACCCTCCACCTAATCAACATTTATTAAACATACCGGGGTAGCTACTATACTCTATCCACAAGGCGCAATCCATGAGATCATTAATTTTGTATGACATAGGATAACTTTCGATTTGTGGATCAGTCGCCTCTACGGTTACCGAATGTTATACTCCATTAATGTCATCGTTTCATTTTGCTTATAGGGGCAAATAATAAATGCTTCTAAAATTCAACACATCAACGTTCATCATAACATTTCTACAATTAACGGTGTATCCCGACACTATCATATACGTTCATCATAACAATTCTCACATAACAATCAAGTCATCATATTATAAGCAACCTACGAACTCTTTTAAAACGTTTTTATGCATCATACAATTCACGTTGCACACAAAGTTTCCTATCATGCATGCTAATATGAAATGTGGGTGCGATGGCTATAGACTAGGTAAATCCTCCTAGTTCTCTACAACCACGGCTCTGATACCATTCTGTAACACCCCAACATGGCGGAATCATGGGGTATCACTTAGAAAAGCACAGCATGACATGGGAATTATGTAGAGTCAAACTATATGCATTCAATAGATTGAAACAATCCACAAGCTCATTACAATAATCAACATTCATCAAAATACACACTCAATCCATACTTAAAAGAAAAATGTTCAAACGATAGTAGTTGATCCTAAGCATAACCCGTTAAAGGGAAATAAGGATCACGGATCCAGACAGTCCAAAGTAAGTCCAATCCTAGCAATGCAAGCATATAATCATCCATTCTGTCTCTGATTAACTTGATTACCTGAAAAGTGTACTAAAGAGCGTCAACATAAAGTTGGTGAGTTCGTAGGGACATATAACAAGGAATAAACGTATCGGGAATACAACCGGTAACGATATACGGGGATTAGAATACCTAATCACATCAAGAAAACCCTAAAAGGGTATACGTTAGCACAACATCAACACATATCACGATTCAACACGTTTCAGCATGACTTACATGTCTTCCAAAGGCGTGATCATTACAGCATGACTTACATATATTCCAAATGCATGTACAACAACATGACTTATGTGTCTTTCAACAACATGTATAACGGCATGACTTATGTGTCTTTCAACAACATGTATAAACATAACATATACGTTCCATACAATACAACGTTTATCAATAACAAATCCATATAACGATTAACAACGTTCCACAAGCACATTTAACAATAACGATTCCACATAATGATTAACAACATACAACTAACATGTATATGTACACTTTTCAGCCCGAATCTCAATTAGAGTAGGGAGGGTTTACGAAACTCACCTTATTGTTGATAGTTCAACAGCAAAATAGAAGAGATTGATGTAGTTAACGATGACGAGCGAGTCAACTGGCCACGTTACGTATTCCCTAATTTCAATGTGAATTGATTTATATTTGTGCTAAATTCCAAATATAGATATACAACTATAAGGATTTATTAATACGCTTGTCAACGTAATTTTTTTGTTATAAAAGTTTAAGGGACTAAATTGTCAAATGTCCAAAGTATAAGGACGAAAAATGATACCTTTGAAAGTGTAGGGTAAAAATGTAACTTTCCGTATGTAATACGTATCCGTAGGATATATAAAGTATTCCTCTGATATTTCTAAATCCTTTTGAAGTATTTTTAAATAATATGATTAATACGAAGAATGTATTAATCTTGTAACGAATAGATGTTTTCAATAGCAGAGATATGAAAAGATACCTTGAATGGTATGTATTATAATCAATACAAAATGTATTGATTACAATTGAAGAGATACCTTAAATGGCAGGAAAAACCAACATTTTATTTCCAAGTTGTGTTAGGGTTGGCCTTGGGTCGTGAAGAATACCGGGGCGAATTAAGTTGCTTAGTGATTGCTTATGCAAACTTTTCGCGAACTACCTTCCATTCCTCCAGCATAAGCCAAAGAGGCCCAAGGTGCAATCACTTTCGGAAACATTGTGCGGTTAAAAGCGTATCGAGGATATATTCTATCCATAAATCAAACAATTCGAAAATACGAAATAATTCACAGATGGTGAATAGTAATTATATGAATTAGGATAGTTAGGTATATAACTATGCCCTTGTGTATATACCATAATAAGTATTTAAAATGATTTAATAAAAGTTTTACGATTTCTCGTACTTTCGCTAATAATTCATTTTTCGCAATAGTAACAATATTTCAATATTCATATATAAAAGCGATAGTTACCGTATTTAAATGCAATTATGTCAATTGAGTATAAAATTAAGTTGACAAGCATTTCAATACATAACATATATTTCTAAAATCATAGAGCAAAGTATAGTAAGGTTTTATAAAAATACTTACAAGAAAGGAGAGTTTATGAACTCTAAGATCAAACTTTCGACGTACGAAGAACACGACTTCTGATTCAAATGAAATTTGCCCAAGACTTGGACTTGTTTACTTAATAATTGAAGATTATTCCCAACCCAAATTGAGTATTATAACTAGAACTTTTGAAGATCTTAGAGAGATTTGTTGATAACAACTTCTCTTGACGATTTTCGGCGAACTTTGAGATCAAAGCGACTTTGCTTATACTAGAACAATCAAGTGTTCTTTGAAACTTATAACAAGAAGGGGGAAGATGATTTTAGACTTATAGAATGCTAAATAGAGAGAGAATGAAGTTTAAGGTGTGAGTTTTTATGATAACTTAAGCCTAGTATTTATAGTAAATAAAATGGAGTTAAATATAATAAAATGATGTACATTCTTGACTTTGTAACCTCATGGAATTAAATATGATAAAATTAGTATCCATTCTTGACTTTAACAACTTATGATCAGATTTTTAAAGATATTTAGAGGTTTATAACTTTGCTACTAAGTAAAGGAAAGTGCTAGGAAGTTTCCTCATGGAGGTGTATGGTTTTACTAGCTTTGGAAGTAAGTTTTCTTAACAATTTACACAACATTGTCTACTAGTAACATTATTCAACTAATAAATCAAATATAGCTTGTGACAATTTCACGAGTATTCCTACTTTCCATAAAGTATGTCGGCTTTGTCTTATTAATGGAATTATTAGATAACCACCGACACTGTGCCACCGACACTGTTTACCGTACATTATACTTAAGGTTTTGTATATACGTTTTTCCTGTTACTACAGTTACTCAATCATTTTCTATAATATAATTTTTTTTTATAACACGTATGGGCCAATATCACGGTCTTGTAATCATGGGACTTAATTCTAGAAATCCAATTATGACATTATAACTGGCCCAATTTACAGATAAACGAACACAATTAGGCCCAAAGTTTTCGTTTATTAAAGTAGTTAATCAAATTACAAGTACAGCCAAACGGGTAAAAATCACGAATGTTACATCAATCTCGACCGTTGGATCGGGAGATCGAATGGAAAGAAGATGCATCTCCGGCGACATCTCCGGTCATCTTCATCGGATCTAATCACCACTGATCATCTTCGGCGACATCTCCGGTCATCTTCATCTCCGGCGGCGGCGGCGACATCTCCGACAATCATCAGTTTCGTTTTCCGGTGGATACGGTACCGGCGTTGCCCTCATCCGTTCTATAGTGTTGTCACCGAACGCATATAGGAATCGTATGGATTTGATGGGCGGCGATCCAAGAGATGGTGGCGGTTTGATACGGTACGGGCGCCCTTGCTGCTGGCGCCGGCGCCGTGGCTGGGGTGGTCGGAGATGATGGTGGTGGCGGTGGTTGTCTCGCCGGAGAAGAAGGAGGAGGTGGTGACGGTCGCTGTAATACCTTGCTTTATAAAAATGTGGATTTCAAAAAAATTTCAACTTTAAACATAACACCGTTAACAAATTGCGGAAGCGACGTTTAAAAATCCCATTTGATTCCTAACGGAATCAATAAAACCAAATAAAATGTTTCAAAAGGTGTTACCGACAAGTATCATCACAATAATCCAAATGAAACCCACAATCTAAACCAACAAAGTACAGCCAAACGGCTAAATAATAAGTCTACTTAAATAAATGCAACTATGGGTAACTAAAGCCACAATCCTCAAGCTCCATAAGTAGCTACCCATCTCACCATCTACCGATCAGCTTCAAGTCCTAACCTGAGGGCACAACATTTTTCCACAAAACACAAGTGTCAGCTTAAAAGCCGAGTAAGATAACAGGTTAGTACAAAACAAGGATTGCCAATTAAAACATTTTAATAAAGAATATATCTCACACATATGTATAGGCACAATCACACAATTCCACGTAAACAACATTATAAGGATATTTAATCCTATAAAGTGCCTAGCAATCCTTATTATTCCACGTTAACACACGATAATTTCCTCGTTACATTATTAGGGCCCTTAACGTGCTTCGTGACATGACAACTTAAATAAGTCTAGTGTACTATGTGTACAAGCCAAACGGCTAAATAATAAGTCTACTTAAATAAATGCAACTATGGGTAACTAAAGCCACAATCCTCAAGCTCCATAAGTAGCTACCCATCTCACCATCTACCGATCAGCTTCAAGTCCTAACCTGAGGGCACAACATTTTTCCACAAAACACAAGTGTCAGCTTAAAAGCCGAGTAAGATAACAGGTTAGTACAAAACAAGGATTGCCAATTAAAACATTTTAATAAAGAATATATCTCACACATATGTATAGGCACAATCACACAATTCCACGTAAACAACATTATAAGGATATTTAATCCTATAAAGTGCCTAGCAATCCTTATTATTCCACGTTAACACACGATAATTTCCTCGTTACATTATTAGGGCCCTTAACGTGCTTCGTGACATGACAACTTAAATAAGTCTAGTGTACTATGTGTACAAGCCAACAACAAACAACTATCACACAACAAACCATTTATCACAAGCATAAATACATAATCATGCATAAAATGTCCACAAGCAACCCCCCACATACATCCCATACCCAACATACGCATGAGATAGTTAAAACATCATAAAAGGGGAAGTAATTATCAAATCTATGTTTTGTTGTGTCCCTCGTGTGTCAAAAGTAAGTTATCTTACCTTTTGCAGCTTCACAAACCACAAATAATAATAGTTTACCAAGCTTGTTATGTATTCCCGACAACCTATAAATGACCCGATGATTAAATAGTCAAACTAAATGACTCGACAAGGCATACATAATAGCCTAAATAAAAGTCTATCAATCATACACACTAAAGTATTATATATTGCATCACCAAAAATACTAGCACCTTTATTTATAACTACTGCTCAAAATATGCTTAATAATCACAAGTACATTTTTAGTCCATTTTGTCATTTGTTCCTTTATTTCTTCGTACAACAACCCAACCCAAATGAAATAAAGAACAAAACTTCACCCTTTATTATTATATAATACATATATGTACTATGGATATGAACAGACTACACTAGGAAGCAACAAAAGACAACAATTTGACTCTTTTCTTTTAAATGTTTTCGGCCATAATGCCATAACTCAAGCAATAAACTTCCATTTACTTACTACCAACATTAGACAAATACCACATTTTTATTATACATGCTTTTGGTTACAATTAAAAACAATAAAAGGACACTTACATATGTGACTGCAAGCCATGACTTCCCAACCCATTCTTTTCCCATCTTTTATTTACTGTACAAGGACCACAAGCAAAATACAAGACACCACAAATTTATCTTATTACTTTACTTATATATGTAATATCTATATACATAGGGTTTATACTAGATAGTAAAATGCATGAGTCAATCTCATATCCTTCGGCCATATCCCCAAAAATGACAATACCAGGACATCTTGTAAATAAATGAAAGGACTACACAATTTTCTTCATATATATATATTGATATATAATAATCAGCTATAGACATATAAAGAGAAATAAAAACCCACATCCATATTCTTACCCCTTGTTTGAGCCGCTAGAAACACCGACACAACAACTTCAAGAAAACTATTATTTTGTTTTGATTGCAAGTCTTTTTCTTTTCATCTCGGCGGCATGCACAGACTACAACAAGAGACAACAACTAGATTTTTTTATATATATATTCCTTCGATCCCTTTTCTTATACATCGGCCATCACAAAAACTAGGGGTTATCTTTCCTTTCTTTTTATGTTTGGTGTATGACGGCAGCAAGGGTGAAACGAAAAGCCTTTTAGGGTCTAGTTAAATGTTTTTTAGGAACTAAACTCAAACATGGTTAGTTTCACCTTAATCACTAAATACTGCTAATAAGAGTTTTTAAATACTAACACTAAAGCCCCTCAAGCTACATAACCCCATTTTAACTTAACTTGTTGTCTCACGGGAATACACACAACATAACAAGCATTATGGTAAACGTTTATCGACATGACACACTAACGAGGATGCATAACCGAATTTATCCACATAAATGACTCGCATTATTCTATTTAATTACCACATAATTATCAACACTATAACTATCCACATTGATATCAAACGCCACGTAACGACAGGTCAACAATGACCAACGGCCAAAGTTTACGAAATAAGATAAAAAGTTCGGGATGTTACAGTCGCCGGAGAAGGAGGTGTTGGCGGCGGCTTGATCTGAGCCATCAAAATGCTTGATCGGACGACCTAGATCAGTTCCTGGTACTTTTTTTTTACCTGATGGTGTTTTTATTTCTGCTTTTAAATTTATAATTGTTGTACAAGTAATTATCCTAAAACACACACACTTACGAGCAGAGAACCCGGTCAGTGTAGTATAGTCAAGTGATAAGTTACAGGATCGTTCGCAGGGACGCTTGCACTACCTAATCTAATAATATGTGTAATTCTAGCGGTTGTGGGGTTGTCACGATTTTCTATTAAACTAATTAAAATACTGAAAAGTAAATAGAAGCCGCAACCGCTTATTCAGCGAGAGCCTTAGTCTGAAAATAGTTTGAAAAAGCAAATAACAGTAATTAAATTAAAATACTGAAAAGTAAATAGAAGCCGCAACCGCTTATTCAGCGAGAGCCTTAGTCTGAAAATAGTTTGAAAAAGCAAATAACAGTAATTAAATTAAAATACTTGTTTGGCATCTCAGATCTCATGGTACGACCAAATACTATTCTACCCATTTGCTAGACTGTTGGAAACTTAATCACGGCTCAGATTCTCGTTAGACTCACACTACCTATAAACAAATTCTCGTTAGATTCATTGTTTAAGCATTAATGACCTAAAGTTTGTGTTACTAATTCATCTTTTAATTACCCGGCTCTTAAGCCATGGCCAGATAGTAATTATCTCCGGTGACCACAGTGCTCGTTTCCAAGTCAAAGGATTGCGTCTGACATTGTTAAGCATCATGTTCTATTCATCCTAATTACTATGGTTCTGGATCCCTCGGTTACAAGTGAATCACCTTTTACAACTAGTTAAAAACCGACTAGTGTTTTTCATCCTTATGTATTAATCCTAGTGTATGATTATAGACCGATCATCAGATTTAAACTAATATATGCAGATATAGAACCGATAATAATATGAAGAACTGGTAAAACATGGATCTACGATAAACAGTAAAACACACTCCAACAGATTCTAACAAATAAAGTAAAACAATAAACGTCTACATGATCACATTGATCCAAACAAGTATTCAGCCTACTAGCCTGACATTATTAAAGGAATAACAAAGTCTGAAAAGATGAAAGACATTGTTTACCAACTGAAAGTAAAATAGAAAAGTAGATCTAGGCTGAGGATGAAGATCAGAAGGTGTTAGAAGCTCCAAAACCTCCTTGGAATCTGCAAAGTCGACCTAGGGTTGAATATGGGCGGCTAGGGCTGCTGAATCGGCTCTCTCTTCGGGTTTTGAGGGTTAGTTCGACTTATATAGTGATAAAAGTCGGTTGCTGATCTGGGCCGCCCAGCGGCGCTGGGACTGGGCCAGCGGCGCTGGGCTTGAGGTGAGCGGCGCTATGTTGGCCAGCGGCGCTGGCAGCTGCTGCTACTTCTCGTGCTTCTTCGTTCGGCTCCCGAATCACCTCCTTGTGTCTTGTAACTTCATAGGCTTCCATCTTGAGTTACTTGATGCCATTTACCCTCTCTCGCATCTTCCGTGAACCTGCATAAACATACGACTCCATTAAGTACCGATAGTTCCGGAATATTAACTCATTTATACATTGAAATGAAGCCTTTCGATAGGGGTTTTTATCACAATATGGACGCTCATCATATACCCCCACACTTAAAGTCTTTTCCTCATAAATATATATATATATATATATATGGTGAGGATCCTGGAAGAAGGTGTGTTAAGGAGAGAAGGAGAGAAGGTCCTATTGGCCAATCAGAACGCAACATGTGTCAAAATAAAATAAAAAAGCGCGGTGGCAATTTTGTAAATAAATTAAACTTTTTTGAAGCTTGGTCAGCTTGGGTTGGTCAGCTTGAGTTGGATCAGCTTGGGGTCTGGGTCAGTTGGGGTCTGGTCAGGTTGGGTCAGCTTGGGGTCTGGATCAGGTTGGGTCAGCTTGGGGTTGGGTCAGCTTGGGGTTGGGTCAGCTTGAGGTTGGGTCAGCTTGGGGTCTGGTCAGGTTGGGTCAGGTTGGGTCAGCTTGGGTCTGGGTCAGTTGGGGTCTGGGTCAGCTTGGGGTTGGGTCAGCTTGACACAATTTACACATAATCTACACAAATGTAGATTATGGGTTTTGGGTCAGCTTGGGTTCTGGGTTGGGTCAGCTTGGGTTCTGGGTTGGGTCAGCTTGGGGTCTGGTCAGGTTGGGTCAGCTTGGGGTTGGGTCAGCTTGACACAATTTACACAAATGTAGATTAATCTACACAAATGTAGATTATGGGTTTTGGGTCAGCTTGGGTTCTGGGTTGGGTCAGCTTGGGGTCTGTGTCAGGTTGGGTCAGGGTTGGATCAGCTTGGGGTCTGGTCAGGTTGGGTCAGCTTGGGGTCTGGGTCAGGTTGGGTCAGCTTGGGGTTGGGTCAGCTTGGGGTTGGGTCAGCTTGGGGTTGGGTCAGCTTGGGGTTGGGTCAGCTTGAGGTTGGGTCAGCTTGGGAGGTCAGCTTGGGGTTGGGTCAGCTTGGGTTTGAAGTCAAATTATTTACAAAAATGCCACCGCGTTTTTTTTAAAAAGTCACATGTCACGTTCTGATTGGTTCATAGGACCTTCTCTCCCTTCTCTCCTTAAGACACCTTCTTATTTGATCTCTCTATATATATATATATATTAGTAAAGATAAATAGAGTCAAATATATTAAATAAAAAAGAAATACTAGATTAACTAAAAACACATAATTGGTTAACTAAACAATTTTGACTAACTTACTTACCATTATTACATCAGTTCCAAATGTAGTTTGTAAGATATCTATCTCTTTAGCATAGCTTACGTTATTTTCAATACACGCTCAACCAATTTCTCTAATGTTCGACCATGAATGTTTGTTGGATTTGAACAACTTGGCAAGGAATGGAGGTATTTATTGCAATGTTCATTTTTTTCGACATTTATATTATGTAATATGATATACAAGTATATATGATTTATGTGAGCTTATTTATGGTCCAAGATCTAGTTGGGTTCTTGATGAATTATCATTTACCTTGTAGCATACAAAATTTTCGTTTAACATTTTTTTCTTGTACTTTCTAGGAACTTCTTGAATTATTTTTGTTTCTCGTCGGGTGATGCCGCATAACTTTTGATAAAAATAGACCACCGCAGAAAAGTCTCGTGGGTTAGACCATGTTGTATTTGTTGACGTTGGCCTCATATGCATTCGGGGTTGTGCTGCATTATGTAGGTTGCTTAAGAAACAAAAGTTGTTAACAAGACATTGATGTCGTTGTTTGATCCTAACCTCTCACAACACTAAAGAAAAAAAATCTGAATAATATACTAGGCAATGGCTTTAAACATGATTGTTGGATGCACATGATTATCTTAGTATCTTTTTCTCTTAATGTGAACTTCTCGTTTGTCAAATGCTAACATTATATTTTCGAATATGTATTCAGGTTTACTAAATTAGTAACATTAATTCATATTTATTTTATTGTAATATTTTTTTTAACAGTAAGTCGATATTCGATATCAGGGACACCTCACCGCATAATGGTGAAGCCCTGCACGTACTCTAGAGAACGAGATATACATCATGAGTCGTTATAGGTGATTCAGTGGAAAAAAAGGTCACAGATTTATCATTCTAAAGAGTCAAACCTGAGATCTGTCAGAAAACAAAAGATGCATTTATCAGTTTAGCTAAAACTTCCAAACAAAAGTTTACTTATAATAGAGGTGTCCATAAATCATAAGAAGTTTCGCATAAATTTATGTGTCTATGGAGGTGAATGAGTAATTTAGTGCCAAAACTATTTCAATCAAGAAAACTTCAAAGTACTTTTGTGTCTTTTCAAGATTGTCAATCTCATTTGTCTAAATTGTAAAATCCTTGAGTAGAAAAATTTGTTCATATACTTTAAAAGAGCTTCATTTTATAAATCTTGTGTCTAAAATAGGCCTAACAATAAGATGATGACATATTATTTGATGAATGATATAGATTACAAAATAGAAAACTCATGATATATGTGTCAAACATCTAAGACATTAGGTATATCTTTAGGTCTATGATTTTTTGGTGAAAGATACTAGAGCTCTTATTAATGATTGGTTAAAGGTTGAGATACCGGATGACTATCCAGAGCGTATTTTGTCGTGGTGTGAGAATCTGACTACTTCGATTGCTAGTCGCCATAAATTGGAAGCTATTTTGTATATTTGGTGGTGACATATTTGGAAAGCTAGGAACAACGCCCTTCACAACGCGGTTCATGATAATAGTAAGGATATTGTCTACTCTATCATTTCGCTTTCGTATCTCTGGACTACCAATCGAGATAGGAAAGCTTTCTCTACATGGGACTCGTGGAATGAAAGACCGTTTAGTATCTAATTTGGTCTTTTTTAGTGTCTTATTGATTTGTTATCCTCAGAGCTTGTATGGGGTCGCACCAAAAACACCACGAAGTGAAAACCGGTGGCTCGGCCTTCGTTGATGGGGTTTTTTCTTATGTCTCAGTTTCTGTAATTGGCATAAGTTTTCAACCTTTCTGCGACCTTAGTAGTTGATGACGTATGCCCTCCGACACTCATTACGGACATCATCACGGCTGCGGTATTGCCCATTAATCCGAAGCCAATTGTACCTCGAGCCAGTGACGTCCATGCTCGTACACTGCAGAGATGTACTGAATGTCAACTAAAAAGACAAAGTTTGTTACGCTAGACGACGCACCGAACAATGGCCCTCTGCCATAGAGAAGTCATGCACCAAGGACCACCCTCCCTTGGTGCCTATAAATTGCAGGCCTTTGCCTCAGACCAATACACAATTCATGCAATACACACACATACACTCATATACTTGGTAGCGTGGAAGTTGATCATACCTCCACACCAACTGGGAACCGCTAACAAGTCTTCGATAAATCCTATCACGTTCTAAACAAGATTAAACCCTCCAAAATTAAGTATAAACATAACATATTAAGACCCGTGTAAATTTATGCTTAAACAAGTGGCGCCATCCGCACTCTACTAACTGATCTTGTGACGAACAAATGACGGAGGAGAACCTAGCGGTCACCTCCGGGATTTTCGAGAAACAACAATGAAAGACAGTCCGAAACAATCGAGCCATTACTCAGAGAATGCCTACGGCGCATGAATATGCGCAGTGTGCAAACTCGGCTAGATTATGACGACTGGAGTGAAGACGTAGATGAAGAAATTGAGGCAGAAACACCACCTCAACAAAACCCACCGCAGGGAGCCGGTGGACTGGTACGTTTCAGTGAAACAGTGACCGGAGGAGCACCTCCGACCACTAACACCGCGATAGTACAAGCTCCGGCCAATAACCTACCACCGCTCGCGGCGCAACAAATTAATCAACAAGGCCAAACATATAACCCAATGTACAATGGCTACGGGTACGCGTATATGCCGCAGCCCACGCCGGTACCATCGATGGGGTACGGCCAGCAATATTTCCCAAATGGTTTTCCGCAGCAACATCAATATTTCATACCGCAAAATAGCCCATTCTTTACTCCACAACCGGGATTCACTCCGACACAACCCCCACAATTCAATAGTCAACAACCCAACCAGCAAACAAGTAATACCGGACTACCTCCGGAAGCAGATATGATTGTCCAAACAGAGCCCGGTCCCTTCGTCCAATGGATGAAGACTACCCATTGCCGGAGGGGGGACTCCCGAAAGGAATGGAGATGTATGATGGAAAGGATGATCCAGATAATCACTTGAAACACTTTAGTGGCATGATACGAATGCAAAAGTGGAAGGTTCCGGTAGCATGCCATATGTTTGCTCTGACATTGAAAGACACGGCGAGGGCATGGCTAGACAGCCTACCGGTCGGAAGTGTAATTAATTTTGAAGATTTGAAGACAAAATTCAGATCCCATTTCAGCCAACAACGGAAGTACAAAAAGATACACCTGGAAGCTCACAATATCAAAAGAAAGGAGAATGAAAGTGTCCGGCAGTACATCGCCAGATACACTGATGAAACCTCACTGATAAGAGGCTTAAGCGAAAATCAAAGAGTCTCAGGCTTCATACATGGTTTAAAGTACAAAGCATTGGTAGAATTCCTCTCCATGGATCTGCCCGAAACTTATACGGCAGCTACAGACAAAGCACACATATTTCTCACAGCCCAGGAGACAAGTGGAAACGTAGGGTATGCCGGATGTACTGATGGAAGGGAGCGTCACTGGGGCAAAGATAGAAGAAACCCTCGACAGGATAGGGGCCGTAATTCCCCCTACCCGAAGAGTGCAAATACTCCTTCCAGCAGCCACAACACCTTGCACACTCCACCTAAGCAACACAGAGATGTTTTGTCTGCAGAAAAAACAAGAACAAGAAGCAACATGAAGGGAGAGACATAACCAAGTTTTGTGAATTTCATGGCACACACGGACACGACACAAATGATTGTGTTGTCTTCAAAGGAAGGATAGAAGAAGCAATGAAGACAGGCAAATTTTCTGGCCTCTTGAAAGGAATAAGGGAGCCAAATCAAAGGCAAAACAAAGGAAAACAACAAATGATTTTACCAGAAGCGAAACCGGAGCCACTAGATGAGCCAATAAATGTGATCATTGCAGAGGTAAGACACCAGGAGGACAGAGTAGTGAAGCCGGAAGCATGGAGGTCGGCCGCAATCAGTTTCCCTCCGATCCCAGAGGAGGAAACTTCCGAGGCACCTATTATAATTAGTGCAATCATAGCCAGTCACCCGGTGAAAAGAGTTTATCTGGACACGGGGAGTGGCTGCGAAATCATGTATGATCACTGCTTCCAAAAATTAAAACCATCGCTAAGCAGTTGAAGAAAGAATGTTCCAGCCCCTTGACAGGTTTCTCCGGAGAGAGGTCCTGGTCAGCCGGAGAAATTGCCTTACCATTTACAGTTGGAGAAGGCCAAAAAGTAAGATCGGAGACACTAAACTTTGTGATAGTAAAAGCAGAATCACCATACAACATCATCTTGGGAAGAACAGCGATGCGCCGACTTGGCATCATAGCATCACCAATACACGCCATGGCAAAACTCCCAACACCTTACGGTATTGTCTGCATACGATCCGAGGCCACCACGGCCCATCGGATCAACCCGGCCGAAGGTAAGGAGCGGGAGAGGGAAGATGAAACAATAAAGCAAGTTAGTAGTATTGAAGGACCAGAAGAAAAGATCTTTATCAATGACAAATATCCAGAACAACACGTTCTAGTCGGGAGGAGTTTGCCGGAAGAAATCAAGAAAGAAATTGAAGGAACTGCTGGAACAAAATAAAGATGTTTTTGCCTGGACTCCAGCAGACATGACGGGAGTGCCACGGCAGTTAGAAATAGGAAGGAGAAAAGTTCGACACTCAACACAAGCTAAACGCAATGCCTCATGTTGAACCAATAAAACAGAAAAAATGGAGCCTGGCTCCGGATAGAAGCAGAGCAGCAAAAGAACAGATAGCAGACTTAGTACAGGCAGGAATCCTAAGAGAAGTTAAGTATCAAAGTTGGGTGGCAAACCCAGTCATGGTCAAAAAGCATGACGGTGGATGGAGGATGTGCGTCGATTTCACAGATATCAATAAAGCATGTCCCAAAGATTGTTATCCCCTACCAGAGATCGACTGGAAAGTTGAATCCCTAGTTGGATTTAAGTTAAAATGTTTCCTGGATGCCTACAAGGGGTATCATCAAATTCAAATGCTCCCTTCCGATGAAGACAAAACAGCTTTTTACACCAATGAAGGAATATTCTGCTACAAGAAAATGCCATTCGGCCTGAAGAACGCAGGAGCAACCTATCAAAGGTTAATCGACAAAGCATTCGGAAAACAGATAGGCAGGAATTTGGAGGCATATGTAGACGATATGGTGATAAAAAGCAAGAATGGAGAAGAAATGTTGGATGACATAGAAGAAACGTTCCAAACTCTCAGGAGCATAAACATGAAGTTAAACCCGAAGAAATGCCTATTCGGAGCAGAACAAGGACAGTTCCTGGGCCATGTGGTCACCAAAGACGGGTTCCGGGCAGATCCGGATAAGATCCGAGACATACAAAACATGCAAGCCCCGAGAAACATAAAAGAAGTCCAGAGCCTTAATGGCAAACTTGCAGCTCTCCACCGTTTCTTGTCAAAATCAGCAGATAGATCTTTGCCCTTTTTCAAAACCCTCAAAGGATGTTTAGAGAAAAAAGACTTTGTATGGACAGCAGAAGCACAAGATGCATTCGAGAAGATTAAAGAATACTTATGCCAATTACCAATGATAACAGCACCAATCAAAGGAGAAACACTGCAGGTATACTTGGCAGCCGCAGAGGAAACAATCAGTGCGGTCTTAGTTGCAACCTGAACCGAGGGACAAATTCCGGTTTATCATGTCAGCCGAGTCCTCCAAGGCCCGGAGACCCGATATCCGGAGATAGAAAAGCTAGTTTTGGCACTTGTACATGCTGCCAGAAGGCTAAGGCGTTATTTCCAGGCTCACCCGATACAGGTGCTGACTGAAAAACCAATCAAACAAGTGTTGAGCAGGCCAGAAATGTCCGGGAGATTGGCTAAATGGGCCATTGAATTAGGCGAGCACGAAATTGAGTTCCGGCCTCGAAATGCGATCAAGGGCCAAGCACTAGCTGACTTTTTAGCCGAAGCACATCATGAAACGAAAGCAATGAAAAGAAAGATGCCTCCGGACGTAGAGCCATGCGTATATAAGGACGCACCAGAGACACCTTGGAAATTGTTCACGGACGGAGCGTCAAGTGCTGATGGTTCCGGCGCTGGCCTAATTCTGATAAGCCCGGAGGGACAAGAGTTTACATATGCTTTACGCTTCAACTTCAAAGCCTCCAACAATGCATCAGAATATGAGGCACTCCTGGCCGGACTCAGAATTGCCAAACAGATGAAGGTAGAGCATATCCATGCCTGCGTTGACTCACAAATAGTTGCTTTCCAAGTGGAAGGAACATATGAAGCCAAGGAGCCAGCAATGAAAAAGTACCTTGGGAAAGATCTTGGAGATAAAGCAGAAGTTCAAGTATTTCAAGATACAAAATATAAGCAGAAACAAGAACAAGATTGCCGATGCCCTAAGTAAGCTAGCCTCAACCTCTTTCGCACACTTTACCAAAAAAGTGTTGGTGGAAACACTGGAAAAAAGTTCAATCGAAGAGGAGGAGGTAGTAGCCCCCATTGAAGAAGAAGGAGCAAACTGGATGACTCCCCTCATGTTGTATCTATCGACCGGAACACTTCCGGCTGACAAAGATGAAGCAAGAAAGATAAGAGTGAAGGCACCACAATTCACAATCCAAGATGGGTACTTGTACAAGAAGTCATACCTAGGCCCTATGATGCGATGCATTGGCCCCAGACAAGCAAAGGAGGTAATACGAGAGCTACACCTGGGCTCCTGCGGTCTGCATTCCGGACCCAGGACGATTGTAAGGAAAATGATGACAATGGGGTATTACTGGCCATCGATGCATAGGGACACTGCTGAAGAGCTCCGCTCATGCGACTCCTGTCAAATCCATTCACACACCACCAAAGCTCCAAAAAATGATTTGATACCAGTAACGGCGGCGTGGCCATTCATGAAGTGGGAATCGACATAGTAGGACCATTCCCAAAAGCCCCTGGCAATGTAAAATTCTTAGTTGTAGCAATTGACTACTTTACCAAGTGGGTCGAAGCCAAGCCGTTGGCCACAATATCAGGCAAGCAGATGGAGAAGTTGTGTAGGAAAAGATAATAACAAGATTTGGAGTACCAAGGACTATCGTCAGTGATAATGGCAAGCAATTCCGAGATGGAATCTTTAAAGACTTCTGTGAAGGTTTAGAAATTGAGCAATCTTTCACCTCCGTAGCTCACCCGCAAGCTAACGGCCAGGTGGAAGCGACAAACAAAAGTATCGTGAAGGGAATCAAGACCAGACTGGGAAGGTGCCAGAACGGATGGTTAGACGAAGTACACCATGTACTATGGGCACACCGGACCACCCCAAAAACTAGCAACGGCGAAACACCGTTCAGCCTAGTTTACGGGACGGAAGCTATGATCCCAGCCGAAATCAGTGTACCAACCCTCCGGAGAAACATCAGCATGGCAACAAATGAAGAAGAGCAAAGGAACAATTTGGACCTCCTCGACGAGAGAGGAGAAGTGGCGCTCATCAAAGAGGCCATCTACAAAAAACAAATGGAAAAATACTACAACAGCAGAGTCCGCAAAGAAATCTTCCAACCCGGAGACCAAGTGTTCCGGAACAATGAATCCAGCAAGGCAGAAAATTAGGAAAGCTCAGCGCGCAATGGGAAGGACCTTATGTAGTCACAGAAGCCTCCGGCAATGGAGCATACAAGCTGGCCACACTAGATGGGGATGAAATCCCAAGAACTTGGAACGCGAACCAATTAAGGAAATGCTATGTATAAATTATTAGAAATTTCAAATCGATGTAATGTGACCTAGCAATTTGTGAGCACCATTCAATGGTCGAATTAATGAATAGCATTTTCTCACTTGTGTTGTTAAAATATTCAAAGTATTTTTGCTTCCGCACACGCTCCGGCTAACGGAACAAAATACATGTCATAAAAATTCAAAGTATTTTTGATTCCGCACACGCTCCGGCTAACGGAACAAAATACATTTCATAATATTCAAAGTATTTTTGCTTCCGCACACGCTCCGGCTAACGGAACAAAATACATGTCATAAAAATTCAAAGTATTTTTGATTCCGCACACGCTCCGGCTAACGGAACAAAATACATTTCAGAATATTCAAAGTATTTTTGCTTCCGCACACGTTCCGGCTAACGGAACAAAATACATGTCATAAAAATTCAAAGTATTTTTTATTCCGCACACGCTCCGGCTAACGGAACAAAATACATTATGTTATAAAAATTCAAAGTATTTTGCCTTCCGCACACGCTCCGGCTAACGGAACAAAATACATGTCATAAAAATTCAAAGTAGTTTTGATTCCGCACACGCTCCGGCTAACGGAACAAAATACATTTCAGAATATTCAAAGTATTTTTGCTTCCGCACACGTTCCGGCTAACGGAACAAAAGGCATTACCTGTAGTCCAAAATACCTAAACATGCACGAAGAAGCATAATTCACCTGCGAGAGAATAACGATTATATGGCCTACGGCCAGCATAGATATATAAACAATAATAGAAAATATTGTACGAGGCCAACAAAGGCTTACAGACCGGTATGGAAATTGTCTAATGCCAACAAAGGCTTGCAAATATTAAGTGTTTTTTGCCAACAAGGCACAATCAACATAATACTTCAAACAGCAGGGAGCAGGTGAGGCACATTCAGGAGGAGACAACGGCAGAAGTAGCGACGGCGGCAGATGCAGCAGGAGTTGCTTCGGCAGTAGAGGCAGTGGTGACAATCTTAGTCGGCCAGGGAGTAGGTTCAAGTGCCACCAATTCTGCAAAGGAAAGCTCAAAGCCAGCAGCCAAGCTTTTCAAATAGGGGAAGGGTATCAACGAGCTTCTTCCCAGCCTCCTGCAACTCCGTAAGCGCTGCGGGGTTATAACCTGCCATGCTTTCAATGTCCACTTCCGGCTTTTCCTTCTTCATATCCTCCAAATAGCGATGAACACCCACCGCAAGAGCTTTAGTCTGAACAAAGCCCATGGCCTTGCCAAACTCGCAACTGCCAAGCAATCTTCGCACAAATCCCGGAATGGCATTAAGAATGGACCTCTTGTCAGCACGCAGTTCACCAACCTCTCGAGTAAGGGAATTCACTTTGGCCTTAAGATCTTTTTCGGCATCAACAACACCCGAAAGCTCGACCGTAAGTGATTCAACCTTACTCGTGGCATCCCTACACCGCTGTTCCCAACTCCTTTTTTCAACATCCAGGGCAGAAAGCTTTTCACGAAGTGCTTCCAATTCCTTCTCAGTTTCAGTTTTTTCCTTCTCAAATTTCACATCAGCTTTCAACTCAGCAAACTTGGCTTGCACTTCATCATCATCCAACTTCCTTAGTTGACGTTTGAAGATGGCATTCTCCTTCATAAGGACCTTCGAGTGTTGATCCATGATCTTGATCCTCCGCACATACTCGGCCTAAAAGCAACAAGACAGAAATAAACACAAAGTACAAGGGATATAAGTAGGAAGGTCTGTTAGAAATATAAATGTAGTAGTTGATTTGTTTCCTTATTGTATATTGTACTTAGAATGTAAATGTCTAAGTATGGAAGGGGGCTTAGTGTAAATTAGTCATATGTATATAAACCCCTTCCATTAAGCATTTTGAAACCTTTCACCACATTTGAATGCAAACTAACATTCTGCCAAACACATTCTCTCTCTCTAACTTCTCTCTCTAAAACCGCCATTGATAAACACTTAAACACACACATAAGCTCGAATTCTATTCATTACAATTGGTATCAGAGCACAATCAGAGTATCTGAACGATCCAGAAGCTTAATTCAAGCTTAATTTGTGCTTAATTTCCAGAATTTAGCTTATTTCTGAAAGGTTCATTTGCCGAGGTTACTCTTTGAGTGATTTCTGCAAATTAAGTGTGTTTTTGTTCAAATTTTGTTCACCGATCGATTCATTATCAGCATATCTTCCTTCATTATCGATTTCAGAAGCTAATTTCATCATTTGAACTGTTTTCACTCGAGCTCGGCAAATCGCATGTTCGAGAGGGTTTGAATTCTAGTTGAAATTAGCATCTAATTTGTTCAAGGATTTGTGCGCATTGATTTCCTGATCATTTTGATATAAAATACTAGCTTTAATTCGCAAAAATGAAGGAGAAATCAACGATTTACAGTCTTCTCTGCAAATGAGTGTTTGGCTGAACGAAGAAGACGAACAGTAACCGACTGTTTTGTCACGTAGTGATTACTCGTGTTTGCAGAGGTCGTTGGCGTGATTTGATCTTACTTGTTCTATTTGCAGAGCTTATTGCTCGGCAAATACGTGGTTCAGCATAATTTGGCTAAGTATTGATCCTACTTGTTCTATTTGCAGAGCTAATTGCTCGGCAAATAGTTATTTCAAGAATATTTGTTAAGGATTGGTGATAATTGTTCTATTTGCAGAGCTCTTTGCTCGGCAAATCGCATGTTCGAGAGGGTTTGAATTCTAGTTGAAATTAGCATCTAATTTGTTCAAGGATTTGTGCGCATTGATTTCCTGATCATTTTGATATAAAATACTAGCTTTAATTCGCAAAAATGAAGGAGAAATCAACGATTTACAGTCTTCTCTGCAAATGAGTGTTTGGCTGAACGAAGAAGACGAACAGTAACCGACTGTTTTGTCACGTAGTGATTACTCGTGTTTGCAGAGGTCGTTGGCTTGGTTTGTTCTTACTTGTTCTATTTGCAGAGCTTTTGCTCGGCAAATAGTTATTTCAAGAATATTTGTTAAGGATTGGTGATAATTGTTCTATTTGCAGAGCTCTTTGCTCGGCAAATAGTTGTTTCAAGAATCTTTGATTTGAGACTGGTGCTACTTGTATTGTTTGTAGAGGTTTAAGCTCGGCAAACAAGTACTTTTGGTTGGTGCAACTAAGTACAAGTTCTATTTGTGCTATTTGCAGAGTTATTTGCTCGGCAAATAGTTGATTTCGATTCTTCGACCAAGTGATTTTATTAGTTGTGCTGTTTGCAGAGGTTTAAGCTCGGCATTCAGTTGAAGTTGGTTGTTGACCAGTGTACTTGGGTTGTGACTTGGCAAATTACACTGTATGCAGAGGTTTTAGCTCTGCATTTAGTTGTTTTTGAAATTCTCAAATCAAAAGTTTCAAGAAAATCAATTCAAGACCATTTTTCATCAATATTCTTCAAGTGGGAAGAAAATAAAATTTTCAAATTTTTAATTGTTCCATTTGCAGAGGTCTAAGCTCTGCATTTAGTTAAAATAGAAAATTTTACAAATTTTTTTTGGAATTTATTTGAAATGGCTTCAAGGGAAGCTTTAGCTCTTGGTTCTGAAGGAAGACCTCCTGTCTTGTTTAGAGGTTCCTATCCTCAATGGAAGAAAAGGTTTCTGAACTGGATAGACAGACAGAAGAATGGAAAACTGTTGAGAAAATCTTATAAAGATGGTCCTGAAATTCCAAAGAACCCTGTAAATGGAGAAGTTTTACCTGAAGAAAGTTGGAATGCAGAACAGAAGAATAGAGTTGAGGCTGATCAAAGTGCAATTGCCTATCTTTACCAAGCACTTCCTGATGACATTTACTGCAATGTGGACTCCTATGAAACAGGAAAAGATACATGGGATGAAGTGGAGAAGCAGATGGAAGGATCTGATGTGTCAAACACCATAAGGTTGTCGACTGTTCTGAACATGTGTGAAACATTCAAACAACAAAAAGGTGAACCATTGAATGAGGTATACACCAGATTCTGCAATGTCATTAATGAGCTTAGAAAGAATGATGTGAAGAGAACCAATATGGAACTGAACATCAAATTCATCAAAAATCTGGAGGAGGAATGGCAAGTGTATGGAACCCAACTCAACCAACAATCAGACTTTGGGAAACTTACCATTCACACCTTGTATGAGAAGCTGAAGCTGAATGTTGAGGATGTTCAGAGGATCCAAAAGAGAAAAGAAGAAAGTTCTCATTCCGATCCATTAGCCTTGGTAGCTGAGAAGAAGACTTCAAGAGTGTCAAGACAAAGCTTTGTTGAATATGACACTGATTCTGATTCAAGTGAAATGAGTGATTGTGATCTTGATGAAAAACAAAAAGAGATGTACAAAGAACTCGCTTATTTCACAAAGGCTTTCAAGAAGAAGTTCTTCAAGAAGAAACCAACAAATAATCAGCTTAGGACTTCATCAGTTTCTTCGTATGCCAAAAATGTGAATGCTCCTAAGTTTGATCAAAAGAAAGATTTTGTTGGTGGTGAGAAGAAGTATGACAATCAGAAGAAGTTTGAGAAGAAGGTAATGGAGAGAAGGAATGAAGACAAAAAGTGCTACAACTGTGGTCTTACTGGACATTTTGCAATTAACTGCACTAAACCTCGACAGAAGAACTCCGAGTACTATAAGTACAAACTTTTGCTAGCAAGACAAGAGGAAAGTGGAATTGCTTTGCTCGCTGAAGATGACAAGTGGTTACATCTTTCAGATGAGGAAACAGACGAACTTGCAGCAAATGTGTGCTTCATGACAAAGATCAAGAAATCAAAGGAGTTGGATGATGTTGAGGAAAGTTCTTCAGAGGATGATCAGGTACTAACTCTTCCCAAATCTGTGTTAAAACACTACATGGACATGAGTGAAACAGCAAGAAAAGATTGCAGGGAGTTGAGTAAAAAGAACTTAAAATTAAAGAAAGATTTGGAAGAAAAAGAAAAAGGTTTTCAAAGTAAATTTGATTTGCTTCAAAAGAAATTTGAGAATTTGAAATCTGAAAAAGCAGCAGTCACTTTTACTCCCAACTCTAAACTGCATCTTGAACAACAAGAACTTGAGACCAAAGTTCTTGAACTGAGCAAGACCGTCAGACAACTTCAAATTGAAAAAACCAATGAGATGTTTCGAGCAAATGCATTGGCTGAGGACATTGAGTCTTTAAATGTGAAATTGAAAGAATCTATCCCTGATTTGACGGAATTTGAAAACAAAAAGAGATGTACAAAGAACTCGCTTATTTCACAAAGGCTTTCAAGAAGAAGTTCTTCAAGAAGAAACCAACAAATAATCAGCTTAGGACTTCATCAGTTTCTTCGTATGCCAAAAATGCGAATGCTCCTAAGTTTGATCAAAAGAAAGATTTGGAAGAAAAAGAAAAAGGTTTTCAAAGTAAATTTGATTTGCTTCAAAAGAAATTTGAGAATTTGAAAACAAAATTTCTGACCTAAAATATGAGTGTTGTATAAAAGATTCTCTTAAACAAAAACTTGATAAAGAAAATGATGAGCTTAAAGCTGAAATCAAGTCTTATCAAGACAAGTTGTATAAGATTAATCGTTCATATCAACAAATCTTTTTGAATAGGCCAAGAAATTCAGAATCAATATTCAAGTCAGGGTTAGGTTATGTCAACCCAAATCATTTGCTCAAAGCACAAGAAGAAGTCCCATCTTTATATAAGGAATCTTATTTGAGATGTGGGATGACTGACCAGTTTGTGAGACCGAGTGATAGTGATTTTGAGGCTGATGATTTTCTAAAGAAGGGTGCAAAAGTTTATTTTAACTATGCGTTAATGGATGAGTCATATGATTTTTTCAGTCACCCTACACATAAAATGGAAAAACAAAATGACGAAAAAGACAATCATGAGGCTATAATTCCTGAAATTCTTGAGTGTTTTAAAGAAAAACCTTTAGAAGAATCTATTCAAATTCCAAAACCTGCAGTTGAAAGACCGTATGTTCCACAAAGTGTTTTGGAAAAGGTAATAGAGGATTTGCAAAAGTCTCTTGATGAAAAACAAAAAGAGATGTACAAAGAACTCGCTTATTTCACAAAGGCTTTCAAGAAGAAACCAACAAATAATCAGCTTAGGACTTCATCAGTTTCTTCGTATGCCAAAAATGCGAATGCTCCTAAGTTTGATCAAAAGAAAGATTTGGAAGAAAAAGAAAAAGGTTTTCAAAGTAAATTTGATTTGCTTCAAAAGAAATTTGAGAATTTGAAATCTGAAAAAGCAGCAGTCACTTTTACTCCCAACTCTAAACTGCATCTTGAACAACAAGAACTTGAGACCAAAGTTCTTGAACTGAGCAAGACCGTCAGACAACTTCAAATTGAAAAAACCAATGAGATGTTTCGAGCAAATGCATTGGCTGAGGACATTGAGTCTTTAAATGTGAAATTGAAAGAATCTATTCAAATTCCAAAACCTGCAGTTGAAAGACCGTATGTTCCACAAAGTGTTTTGGAAAAGGTAATAGAGGATTTGCAAAAGTCTCTTGATGAAAAGCAATCTTTGATAGAAAGTTTGAAGACTCAAAATCACTATGACATTGACTTACCCAAGAATCATGTAAATGATTGTGATCACCCTGTTGTCCTGTTTGTGAAGTTATGGCCACTCCAACTCCACCAAACCAGTCTGTGTGTCAAAATGAGACAACTTCACAAACTGCATGTTCTATTTGTGATATCATGAATGCATCTGTACGAACTGAGAGTCAAGGTGTACATGTTTCTGTTCAAACTGATGGTGATTTAGATGATGTTCATGATGTTGATGATTATTTCTTCCCAATTGCTTCTGAAACTCATTCATTTACCAAGTTTTCTGAGGGAACTCAATCATACATGAATGAAATTGATGCTTTCAAACAAAAGTTTGAAAAAAAAAATAGAAAGTTTGAAGACTCAAAATCACTATGACATTGACTTACCCAAGAATCATGTAAATGATTGTGATCACCCTGTTGTCCTGTTTGTGAAGTTATGGCCACTCCAACTCCACCAAACCAGTCTGTGTGTCAAAATGAGACAACTTCACAAACTGCATGTTCTATTTGTGATATCATGAATGCATCTGTACGAACTGAGAGTCAAGGTGTACATGTTTCTGTTCAAACTGATGGTGATTTAGATGATGTTCATGATGTTGATGATTATTTCTTCCCAATTGCTTCTGAAACTCATTCATTTACCAAGTTTTCTGAGGGAACTCAATCATACATGAATGAAATTGATGCTTTCAAACAAAAGTTTGAAAAAGAAAGAGAACAGAGGTTAAATGTGCTAAAGGAACTTAATGATTTAAAAGTTGAATTCCAACTTCAGAAAATAGCACTTCAATTTCATAAAGAAAAAGAAAAAGCATCAATTTCACTCAAGCGAAGTCCAAGTCCGATAAAGAAAAGTGAAGTTAGTGTGAAGTTGGAAACTGAAGATATGACAAATTTTTTGGAAGAAAATCATGATTTTGATCCTGAATTTGAAAAACATTTTGTTCAAAAGGAGGAAAAACTTGATTTTAATCTAAAGAAGATTCCAAAGTCACACTCTTCACAATCTTCATCAATCAATAAGTTCCAAAGACCAAAGACCACCCAACAATCAAAGACCAACCCATCACCCAAGACAGATTTAACACCAAAGACCAAACCATCACCAATGAATGTTTCAAAACCGAAGTTCAATCAATCACCAAAGAAGGATTCAAGTCATAATTCAAAGAAAGGTCCCACAATTCAAAAGACTTCTAGGCAACCAAAGATGTACAAGGTCAAATCTGAACCTCAAACACAAAAAGAAGTCAAAACAAGAAGTGGTCCGAAGATTATTAAGAATGAAACTTTCTCATTAGGTAACAAACAACCTCAGCAGGTTAGGTATTCTAGTTTCCCTAGGTATTCTCAGAAGAATCCTAAGTGCACTTTACAGAGGGTTAGAGATACTTTTACAGGCATGACTAAATACAAAGACCAGTATGGTTGGTTGTCACCCAATAACATAAAGAAAGTGAATAAGACCACAGAACCCATCAAGAAGAAACCTGTTCAGAACATAGATGCTAAATTGATTTCTAACTCTAAGAATGTTCATGTTTCAGGTGACTTGTGCATGAAAAGTAGCAGTAAATGGATCCCAAAAGATAGATTTTTGCATGCTACTAGAAAACTCAAACTTGATGGAAACACTACCCATGTCAAACAAGTGTGGATTGTCCGTAGATCAAATTCATTAGATAATTCTAATACCTCTAGGACTAGTCCCGCTTGTATCAAAACTTGTGTATAAACAATTACATTTCTGTGCTTGTAATTTGTATTTGTGTTTTGAACAATTATGTGTGTTTGTTTTTATTTGAATAAAAAGTTTCTTTGTGTGTCATTTTGCTTGATGTTTATTTTTAATGTGTACTTGCATGTTATCCCTCTAACCTGCAAGGACCCAATCTACATGGGTACCTAAATCATATACCTTGTCTTTGCAGGAATTTCTCATTTGTGTATGGTATGTTGACTCGGGATGTTCACGTCATATGACTGGAAACAAGTCCATTCTTTCGAACTTTGTTGAAAAGTTTATGGGAACCGTCGGATTCGGAAATGATCATATTGCTCATATTCTTGGTTACGGAGACATTGTTAAAAATGGTGTCACTATAAAGAGAGTTTCCTATGTCGAAGGATTAGGACACAATCTTTTCAGTGTTGGACAATTTTGTGACAATGATCTTCAAGTATTATTCAGGAGATATGAATGCAAAGTGCAGACTGAAGATGGAGTGGATATTCTTACTGGAACAAGGGACAATAACTTGTTCACTATTGATCTCAACAACATTCCATCTAATTCTTCAGAGATTTGTCTACTTTCAAAAGCAACTGCACAAAACTCTTGGTTATGGCATCGCCGTCTTTCTCATCTGAATTTTCAAACAATTAATGCTCTCGTGGATAAACAACTTGTTGAAGGACTTCCTGATTACAAGTATGAAAGTGAACATGTTTGTCCAGCGTGTGCAATTGGTAAGATGAAGAAAGCTTCACACAAACCAAAGCAGCATCTGAGTACTGAAGGTCCTTTGCACCTTATACATATGGATTTGTGTGGCCCAATGAAAGTTCAAAGTATCCATGGCAAGCGATACATTCTTGTGATTGTCGATGATTATTCTCGTTACACTTGGGTATTCTTTCTTCATGCAAAGAGTGACACTCCGACTGCAATTATTGATTTCATAAAGAAGACCCAAGTAAATCTTAAATCGTCAGTTAGAATTGTTCGCTCAGACAATGGAACTGAATTCAAGAATTCAACGATTGATTCTTTCTTCAAGTCCATGGGTATTACTCATCAATTTTCCGCTGCCAGGACACCTCAACAGAATGGAGTAGTTGAACGTCGAAATCGAACTCTTGTTGAAGCAGCTAGAACAATGCTTGCTTATTCAAAGTTGCCTCCGAATCTATGGGCAGAAGCTGTTGCTACTGCCTGCTTCACTCAAAATAGATCAATCATCAACAAGAGGTTTGATAAAACTCCATATGAGGTGATCAACAAACGAAAGCCCAATGTGAACTTCCTGCACATTTTTGGATGTGTATGTTATGTTCTCAATGATCGAGATAATCTGGGAAAATTTGAACCAAAAGGCGATGAGGCATATTTTATCGGTTATTCGAGAGAATCGATAGCATATCGTGTATATAACCGAAGAACCAAGAGAATTGAAGAGAGTATGAATGTTAGATTTGATGAACTCTCGGGAATGGTTCTTGAACAACACAGTTCAAGACCCGAACTTCAAAGTCCACAAGCTTCCGCAACAAAGACTGCTACAAATGTCAAATCCTCATTCTCTACTCCAACAACACAAGATTTGGATATCTTGTTCGAAGAATTTTTCCAAGTTTCGAAGAAAGTTCCTGAATCTGATGGAAATGCCAATGAACCATCCAGTTCAAATTCAAAAGAGATGGATCCCAATGAGTCTTCACCATCACAATCATCAGATGTTAATTCAACATCTGATTCTCCTCCATCTACCGATATTTCAGAGTTGCATACTCAACCTCATAACATCTCTCAAGTGACAAATCCCTCAATCAATCATGAAGATTATGATCCCGACGACTTTGTTGAACCAATTGCAACTTCATTTGAACAATTAACAGAACAACATTCTCCTGATTTTGTTGATTCTGAAGAATCTGGTGATCCACTTGATCCAATTCCTCACACAACCAAGTGGACAAGAGCTCATCCTATTTCTCAAGTCATTGGTAATCCAACAACTGGAGGTCAGACAAGATCCGCATCCGCGAATGAATGTCTGTTTGTGAATTTTCTGAGTATAGTTGAACCAAAGACAGTGAATGAAGCTCTAAGTTGTCCAGATTGGGTGAAGGCAATGCAAGAAGAACTTAATCAGTTCGAACGTCTTGAGGTATGGAAATTGGTTCCAAATCCTTACAAGAACAAGGAGCCAATTAAAACCAAATGGATCTTCAAGAACAAAAAGGATGAAACTGGAGTTGTTGTACGCAACAAAGCACGATTGGTTGCAAAGGGATACTGCCAACAAGATGGAATTGACTACGATGAGACATTCGCACCAGTTGCACGAATTGAGGCTATTCAGATGTTTCTTGCCTATGCTGCCTACAAGAACTTCACAGTCTACCAAATGGATGTCAAAACTGCCTTCTTGAATGGAATTCTCAAAGAAGAAGTGTATGTTGAACAACCAGAAGGTTTTGTGAATTCCAAACATCCGGATTATGTTTACAGGTTAGATAAGGCTTTATATGGTCTGAAACAAGCGCCTCGTGCATGGTATGATGCTCTGTCCTCTTATCTTGTGAAATCTGGTTTTAGCAAAGGTTCGATTGACACTACCTTATTTATCAAACGACAAGGGAGTGACATCATTCTAATCCAGATTTATGTTGACGACATAATTTTCGGGTCAACTAATCCTAAATACTGCAAGAATTTCTCTGCTTTAATGATCAAGAAATTTGAAATGAGCATGATGGGTGAATTAAACTTTTTCCTTGGTCTACAAGTAAAACAGTTGTCAAATGGTACTTTTATTTGTCAATCTAAGTACATTCTTGACATGTTGAAAAAGTTTGATATGATGGATTGTCAAACAATTGGGACACCCATGGAATCTCGAACAAAGATTAATGCAGACTTAAATGGAAAATCTTTTGATCAAAAGAAATATCGCAGTATGATAGGGTCACTCATGTATTTGACTGCAAGTCGCTCGGATATTATGTTCGCCACATGCATGTGTGCCAGGTACCAGGCCAATCCCAAGGAAAGTCATTTCCAGGCCGTTAAACGGATCTTCCGATACCTGAAAGGCACAGTGAACCTTGGTCTATGGTATCCAAGGGATACCGGGTTTCAGTTAATTGCATATTCGGATGCTGACCATGCAGGTTGTAAGCTTGATCGAAAGAGTACTTCTGGGAGTGTACAGTTTCTAGGGGAGAGATTGGTCAGTTGGTCTTCAAAGAAACAGAATTGTGTATCCACATTTACTGCAGAAGCTGAATACGTTGCTGCAGCAAGCTGTTGTTCACAAGTTCTTTGGATGAAGACTCAGTTGACTGATTATGGATTTCAATTCAACAGAATTCCAATTTACTGTGACTCAAAGAGTGCTATTGCTATTTCTTGCAATCCTGTACAGCACACAAAACCAAGCATATAGATGTTCGGTACCATTTTCTTAAAGATCATGTCGAGAAAGGTAACATCGAACTCTATTTTGTCCCAACAGACTACCAACTCGCTGACCTTTTCACCAAACCATTGGATGAAAACAGGTTTAATTTTCTGAAAACCAAGTTGGGAATGCTAGATTTACAAACTTAAATGCTTTCATGACATGTTTTCTATGTTCATTTTCTGTTTCTATTACATGCAATGTTTGAGGGGGAGAAAAAGGGTAGAATGCATGATTTAAGGGGGAGTTTGTAAATTTACCATGTTGTCTTATGCTTAATTTGAGGGGGAGTGTGCAAATGCATATGAATTTTTTTTTTTTATTTGTTTTTTTTTTTTTTGTATGTGTGTTTGTTTTAAATTGAAAAACCAAATATAAAATTAGAAATCTTTAAAAAGATAAAAAGATTTTTGTTGTTAAATTTTTTTTTTTTTTTTTTTTTTTTTTTTTTTTTTTTTTTTTTTTTTTTTTTTTTTTTTTTTTTTTTTTTTTAATTCTGTTTTTTTTTGTGGAAAATCAGTGGAAGCCCAAAACTCATTACAAGCCCAAAACCCATTTTCGAGCCCAAAATTAAAATCTGCCCAAGTTTGTTTGAATTTCGGGTCAACACGCGGGTCATACCCAGACCCGCGACCCGAATATGAGTCTTAAAAGGAAAATGGGCGGGTCAAATAATTCATTTTCGAATTCAAAACCAAAATATCTCATAATTGTCTCTCAAAACTGATCAAACTTCACATCAATCATTCAACATTCTTAATTTTTTTTATAATAATCATCGTTTTTTTTTTTTTTTTTTTTTTTTTTTTTTTTTTTTTTTTTTTTTTTTTTTTTTTTTTTTTTTTTTTTTCCCTTACTAACTAACTTTTTTTTTTTTTTTTTTTTTTTTTTTTTTTTTTTTTTTTTTTTTTTTTTTTTTTTTTTTTTTTTTTTTTTTTTTTTTTTTTTTTTTTTTTTTTTTTTTTTTTTTTTTTTTTTTTTTTTTTTTTTTTTTTTTTTTTTTTTTTTTTTTTTTTTTTTTTTTATTTTGTGGTTTAGTTGTTTTTAATGCCTTAATCTGCATATTTTGTGAATTTTTCTGGGTTGGTTTGAACTAGGGCTGGGTAAACTCTAAGTTTTGATGAAATGAACCATTTGCAGAGCATTTTGCTCGGCAAATGAGTTGTTTGTTCTTGATGATCTTTAAAACTTCATAACCTCTGGTGAACATGTTCTTAGTTTTCTCAAACAAATGTTTGGATCAAAAGTGTCATTTGCAGAGCTTTTAGCTCTGCAAATACTTGTTTTCACCAAAACTAATAAAATTTTCACCAAGTCTTTACAACAACTTGATGCAGAGCATTTTGCTCGGCATTCAAGGTTTTTTGGTTTTCAAAATGAATCCAAGTTTTTAAAATCAACTGTTTGCAGAGCTTTGAGCTCGGCAAACAAGCCTTTTTGAATTCCAAAAGTTTTACAAGTTTTAAAAACAACTGTTTGCAGAGCAGTTTGCTCGGCAAACAGTGCATTTTGTACAAAACTTGTTCCAAGTCTTAGAACAACTGTTTGCAGAGCATTTTGCTCGGCAAACAATACAATTTGAATTTCTAAAGTTTTACAAGTTTTAAAATCAACTGTTTGCAGAGCTTTGAGCTCGGCAAACAAGTCTTTTTGAATTCCAAAAGTTTTACAAGTTTTAAAAACAACTGTTTGCAGAGCATTTTGCTCGGCAAACAGTACAATGTGAAAAATTTTCACCAAGTTCTTAATCCAACTGTTTGCAGAGCTTTTTGCTCGGCAAACAGTACAAAATGAAAATTTTTCACCAAGTTCTTAATCCAACTGTTTGCAGAGCTTTTTGCTCGGCAAACAGTCTTTTGAATTCAAAAAGTTTTACAAGTTTTAAAAACAACTGTTTGCAGAGCAGTTTGCTCGGCATTCAGTCTTTTTGAATTCCAAAAGTTTTACAAGTTTTAAAAACAACTGTTTGCAGAGCAGTTTGCTCGGCAAACAGTGTATTTGAATTCCAAAAGTTTTACAAGTTTTAAAATCAACTGTTTGCAGAGCTTTGAGCTCGGCAAACAAGTCTTTTTGAATTCCAAAATTTTTACAAGTTTTAAAAACAACTGTTTGCAGAGCACTTTGCTCGGCAAACAAGTCTTTTTGAATTCCAAAAGTTTTACAAGTTTTAAAAACAACTGTTTGCAGAGCATTTTGCTCGGCAAACAGTGTTTTTGAATTCCAAAAGTTTTACAAGTTTTAAAAACAACTGTTTGCAGAGCATTTTGCTCGGCAAACAGTGTTTTTGAATTCCAAAAGTTTTACAAGTTTTAAAAACAACTGTTTGCAGAGCATTTTGCTCGGCAAACAGTGTTTTTGAATTCCAAAAGTTTTACAAGTTTTAAAAACAACTGTTTGCAGAGCAGTTTGCTCGGCAAACAGTGTTTTTGAATTCAAAAAGTTTTACAAGTTTTAAAAACAACTGTTTGCAGAGCATTTTGCTCGGCATTCAAGTCTTTTTGAATTCCAAAAGTTTTACAAGTTTTAAAAACAACTGTTTGCAGAGCATTTTGCTCGGCATTCAAGTCTTTGAATTCCAAAAGTTTTACAAGTTTTAAAAACAACTGTTTGCAGAGCATTTTGCTCGGCAAACAGTGCATTTTGAATTCCAAAAGTTTTACAAGTTTTAAAATCAACTGTTTGCAGAGCTTTGAGCTCGGCAAACAAGTCTTTTTGAATTCCAAAAGTTTTACAAGTTTTAAAAACAACTGTTTGCAGAGCACTTTGCTCGGCAAACAGTGTATTTGAATTCCAAAAGTTTTACAAGTTTTAAAATCAACTGTTTGCAGAGCTTTGAGCTCGGCAAACAAGTCTTTTTGAATTCCAAAAGTTTTACAAGTTTTAAAAACAACTGTTTGCAGAGCACTTTGCTCGGCAAACAGTGCATTTGAATTCAAAAAGTTTTACAAGTTTTAAAAACAACTGTTTGCAGAGCAGTTTGCTCGGCAAACAGTACAAATGAATTTTCAATTGTAAATTCAATCTGGCTGAGTTCAGAACCATCATTGGTTTTCCTGAACTTGAAGAATACGAAGAACTTCCAACTGTTGAAGAAATGTTAGCTGGAGTTCATTCATTGGGTTATGAAGGAGAGTTGGCAAAAATGAGAGATTTTAGAAGAATGAATATAGCAACTCTCTGGCATACAATGTACAACGTTCTAACAACTTGTTTGATGCCATCACAGAAAGGGATTGATCTAATGACGAAGCATTCCTTATCAATGTTCTATGCAGTCACTCACAATGTGCAGTGTGACTTTGCAAAGATAATATGGGATAAAATGATCCAAGTTGTCAAGGGAAAGGATAAACAAGAAAGAAAATATATTCCCTTTATCAGATTCTTCACACTGATTATCGAAGATGTTCTTGATAATACAGAAGATATTCCAATATTGGAAGACAACTTTAAATGTGTAATTGGCATGTATAAATCCAACTTGAGAGGCACAGGAAGTGAAACAGCAAGGCCTTTTCCGATTCCACCATTCTTAATTAATTTGGTTCCTGCTCAGAGTCCTCATCTTAGGGCTTATCTCGAGTGGTTAGTCTCAGCAATGGGGTCTGAAAGCCGACAGACTCCTACCCAAGCTGAGCATAGGTCGCCAAGTGAGGGTCCTAGGTCACATAAAAGAAAAAGAGGGGTTAGTGGTGAGGGGACTTCTGGGCAGAGGAAAAGAAAATCGAAACGAGTTATGTTTGAACATGATGTTGTAACACCTGAACCTGTTTCTTCACCTATTTCTCAACCTACACCATCAACACAATCTACACCTTTACCATCCGTTGTTTCACCAAACCCACCAACTTTTACACCACCTCGCTCTTCACCTGTACTTAATCCAACACCGCTTGCTTCAGCACTACCTAATGAACCAACTCCACCACCAGGGAGAAGACTTAAAATGGCTGCTCGTAGGTCACCAAAGAAATCAAAGAAGAAGAAATCCAAACGAAAGCATACGTCTGCTAGATCTGAAAATATTGGTGCCTCGACAGAATTAGATGCTGAACAAGTAATTCATAATGTTGTATCTGAGGTTGAAACTGAGCATGTTAGCACTGGAGATGATGTTGTGCTGGAGGAACAAGGCGGAATTGAGGGAGGAGTTGAAAATACCAGAGAGGATGTGCGGTCCGGGTTAGGACAAGGGCATAAAGAAAACGTTGGCCCTCCATTAGTTCAACCAATGTGTCTAGCCGGGTTGTTTACCCTAGGGTAGAAGTCGGGAACTGCCCATTCTCGCTTGCACCAAACTCTCCCAGCCATTCTGACTCCTCACAACAGGAGTTAGTCTCACAAATGCACGGGGATCAGCCACGCTCACCACACTCTCCTCATTTGGAGGATGAGAGTGTTGAAATAGAGAGGAGGGGGGGGGGGGGGGGGGGGGGGGGGGGGGGGGGGGGGGGGGGGGGGGGGGGGGGGGGGGGGGGGGGGGGGGGGGGGGGGGGGGGGGGGGGGGGGGGGGGGGGGGGGGGGGGGGGGGGGGGGGGGGGGGGGGGGGGGGGGGGGGGGGGGGGGGGGGGGGGGGGGGGGGGGGGGGGGGGGGGGGGGGGGGGGGGGGGGGGGGGGGGGGGGGGGGGGGGGGGGGGGGGGGGGGGGGGGGGGGGGGGGGGGGGGGGGGGGGGGGGGGGGGGGGGGGGGGGGGGGGGGGGGGGGGGGGGGGGGGGGGGGGGGGGGGGGGGGGGGGGGGGGGGGGGGGGGGGGGGGGGGGGGGGGGGGGGGGGGGGGGGGGGGGGGGGGGGGGGGGGGGGGGGGGGGGGGGGGGGGGGGGGGGGGGGGGGGGGGGGGGGGGGGGGGGGGGGGGGGGGGGGGGGGGGGGGGGGGGGGGGGGGGGGGGGGGGGGGGGGGGGGGGGGGGGGGGGGGGGGGGGGGGGGGGGGGGGGGGGGGGGGGGGGGGGGGGGGGGGGGGGGGGGGGGGGGGGGGGGGGGGGGGGGGGGGGGGGGGGGGGGGGGGGGGGGGGGGGGGGGGGGGGGGGGGGGGGGGGGGGGGGGGGGGGGGGGGGGGGGGGGGGGGGGGGGGGGGGGGGGGGGGGGGGGGGGGGGGGGGGGGGGGGGGGGGGGGGGGGGGGGGGGGGGGGGGGGGGGGGGGGGGGGGGGGGGGGGGGGGGGGGGGGGGGGGGGGGGGGGGGGGGGGGGGGGGGGGGGGGGGGGGGGGGGGGGGGGGGGGGGGGGGGGGGGGGGGGGGGGGGGGGGGGGGGGGGGGGGGGGGGGGGGGGGGGGGGGGGGGGGGGGGGGGGGGGGGGGGGGGGGGGGGGGGGGGGGGGGGGGGGGGGGGGGGGGGGGGGGGGGGGGGGGGGGGGGGGGGGGGGGGGGGGGGGGGGGGGGGGGGGGGGGGGGGGGGGGGGGGGGGGGGGGGGGGGGGGGGGGGGGGGGGGGGGGGGGGGGGGGGGGGGGGGGGGGGGGGGGGGGGGGGGGGGGGGGGGGGGGGGGGGGGGGGGGGGGGGGGGGGGGGGGGGGGGGGGGGGGGGGGGGGGGGGGGGGGGGGGGGGGGGGGGGGGGGGGGGGGGGGGGGGGGGGGGGGGGGGGGGGGGGGGGGGGGGGGGGGGGGGGGGGGGGGGGGGGGGGGGGGGGGGGGGGGGGGGGGGGGGGGGGGGGGGGGGGGGGGGGGGGGGGGGGGGGGGGGGGGGGGGGGGGGGGGGGGGGGGGGGGGGGGGGGGGGGGGGGGGGGGGGGGGGGGGGGGGGGGGGGGGGGGGGGGGGGGGGGGGGGGGGGGGGGGGGGGGGGGGGGGGGGGGGGGGGGGGGGGGGGGGGGGGGGGGGGGGGGGGGGGGGGGGGGGGGGGGGGGGGGGGGGGGGGGGGGGGGGGGGGGGGGGGGGGGGGGGGGGGGGGGGGGGGGGGGGGGGGGGGGGGGGGGGGGGGGGGGGGGGGGGGGGGGGGGGGGGGGGGGGGGGGGGGGGGGGGGGGGGGGGGGGGGGGGGGGGGGGGGGGGGGGGGGGGGGGGGGGGTGGGGGAGGATGCAGGAAATCCTGAACCAGCTTCGCTGAATTTAGGTCACACCACAAGTGTGCAAACAACCCCTGGGTTGGTTACTCCACCTCCTACCCAAACACAAAGAACACCAACACCAAATCAAATTCCATCAACATCAACAAATCAACCTACCAAAGACTCTGCATGTGAAGTTTTGTTGAATATCTTACGGTCTGAGGGTGATTTGTTGACTGTAACTGAAAGAGGAGTGTTGAATGCTCTAGAGGTGAGAGAAAGAGAACTTGCTACTGAACGAAGAGTAAAAGCTTTGCAAGAACAAGTTGAAAAACAATAGGCTGAATATGATGCAAAGCTTGCTGCATTTGAGCTCAGATTGTTAGCACTAGAATCTTGCCGACCGGCCTCGTTGCTTCTAGACGGGATGATCCTGATTCTGATGATCACCCCGAGGGGGAGAACCAAGGAGAGGGTCAAGCAAATATTGAAAATAATTCGGCAAGAGTTGATGTGAATGTTGAGAATGTGGTAATGGAAGAAAGAGCAGAGGGTATGAATGTTGAGAATGTTGAGAACGATACTTTAGATGATGAGATTAGAAGAAGATTAGTTGAAGTTTTTGGTGCTGATTCTGATGTAGAAAGTGAAGAAGAAGTTGAAAATATTGAGGTCAATGAAGAAGAAGGTTTTGTTATTGAAGAGGATTTAGTTGAATATGCTGAAGGAGAAGCTGATCTAGAGGCCATAAAAGATAATGTTATATTGGATGAGCCAGAGATAGTTGAGACTCCTGTGAACGTAGAAGCTGCAGAGGAACCTATGTTTGAAGAATTTGCAGATCTTGATTACTTTGAAACAGGTCCTTCAAGCAGAGTTGAAGTTGGAGAATCATCTGCTCGTGCTAGCTCAGCTCCACAGCATTATAATTTTAATGAATTCATTAATTTTGATGATCTTAGAAAGACTCCAGAAGCTGCAGTTCAGAACTTTCAGAAATCTACTTACAAACAGGTTTTGAGAGAGGCAATCATATCCGAGGAAGTTCTTCCTGATTATTTTCCAACTGATTTAACTGAAGAACAATTAAGATTTATTAATCGGGGATACTTCTTGAGGGATAGAGAAAGAATGGTTGCTCTCGGCATCAAACCAAAAGAAGCAGCTAAGAAATCAAGATATCTGGAGGAAAGGGCTTACCCTATATTTTGTGGAGCTACTAAGGTCACTAAAACCAAGAGACCAGAGTTAGACTCAATGTACAAGTTTAAGGAAGCCAGGCAAATCGAAGAGTACACAGAGCTTCTTAAACTTACAAAACAATATAATCCAAAGTTGCTGGAAGAACAGAGAAACCACAAGATATTGGTGCTGATCAGGGTGATTTTGATAAAAGAGTTACTATCTCTATTCCATGTTTTCACGTCAAAAGAGATAATAACAAGATCTACCGATTTACAGAAGCCCAATTTAAACTTTTGCCAGTTGATGACATTATCTTCCTCTACAACCATTTCCTGAATGCAATGCAAAGATACCGTGAAGATGTGATTGCTTTTGATGCTGTAAAAAGATACATGTCAAGTTGCATTCAATATGCTTCATTGGAAGATTTTCAAATAGGGTTTGAAGTTGTGAAGAGGAAGATAAATGTTCCATATCCAGATCAGAGTCTTTACACTGAAGACATTGAAAAGCTCAGTATTGGTCATGTCATTGAAGAACCATCTTTTGGGGTTGTCTTTCTAAATAGCCGAAAGAAGAAGATTTTCATTCGTATGGATGAATTTGCTTCTTATTCTGATGGAACATTGGAGTTTTGTAAAAATGTGTTGCTGTGTTTGAAGGAAGATGAGCAAGATGAAAAGAAAAAGGAAGTGTTTGATAAAGTGATCTCCAAAATCAATCAAAGGCTTGAATACCGAGACAGCATTCGAATGATGAGAGAAGCAAAGAATGTTCAGAAGTCGAAGTATGTTGTTCGTCGGAAAGGAGGTTGCTGGATCAATTACGAGCCTAGTCATCTTCCAGGGCCACATAACATTCCTCCAAGAAATTTTGAAGCAAATATGATTGTTCCTGATGACAGACCCGAAGGAGAAAACTGGTTCTGGCATCCAAACAAAGACAGACCAAATACGAGAGCTTGAAGATAAACAAAGACTGGATATTATTGACAAATCACTACTAAGGGGGAGATTGTTAGAAATATAAATGTAGTAGTTGATTTGTTTCCTTATTGTATATTTGTACTTAGAATGTAAATGTCTAAGTATGGAAGGGGGCTTAGTGTAAATTAGTCATATGTATATAAACCCCTTCCATTAAGCATTTTGTAACCTTTCACCACATTTGAATGCAAACTAACATTCTGCCAAACACATTCTCTCTCTCTAAAACCGCCATTGATAAACACTTAAACACACACATAAGCTCGAATTCTATTCATTACAAGGTCAGCCGGAAGATTACCTGAACATGCATCTGACGAACAACGGCATCATTTGCATAGTCTTGAAAAGTCTCACCAGAAAATTCCGATAGTTTCTTCATCCTAGCCGGAGCAACAATGCCAGTCACATAGTCCAAACGCTCCTCTTCCTTCCGAAGAAGGCTCCGAGCTGGTATGCGATCAAGAGTAAAGGACAATGGACCATTGTCCTCCGGAAGATCCGGGATAGAGAAATCGGGGCCTACAGTATCTGTACGGTGAAGAGATGGATCTGGGTCAGGAGCATAATAACCCCCAGAAACACTTTCAGTCTCACTAGATGAAGACCCAAGAAATTGCTTTTCAACATCAATGGAAAAGCCCGGAATCTTACGAAGGCTAGCAAGAGATTTACCTTTTCCCGGAACATAGTCGGGAGTCATGTCGTAATCCTTCCGGGAGCGACTCTTACCACTTGAAGAACTTTTAAAAACAACGCCAGAACTCTTGGATTTCTTGTTTGCATCACCATGACTTTTCTTAGACTTTTTCACCTGAACCTCATCCTCCTCAACAACACG
>CM067172.1:82749510-82752010 GCA_034093135.1 Erigeron breviscapus | reverse complement strand
TTGGACAAACTCGTGTGAACAGTACCACGAGTTTGGACAAACTCGTGTGAACAGTACCACGAGTTTGGACAAACTCGTGTGAACAGTACCACGAGTTTGGACAAACTCGTGTGAACAGTACCACGAGTTTGGACAAACTCGTGTGAACAGTACCACGAGTTTGGACAAACTCGTGTGAACAGTACCACGAGTTTGGACAAACTCGTGTGAACAGTACCACGAGTTTGGACAAACTCGTGTGAACAGTACCACGAGTTTGGACAAACTCGTGTGAACAGTACCACGAGTTTGGACAAACTCGTGTGAACAGTACCACGAGTTTGGACAAACTCGTGTGAACAGTACCACGAGTTTGGACAAACTCGTGTGAACAGTACCACGAGTTTGGACAAACTCGTGTGAACAGTACCACGAGTTTGGACAAACTCGTGTGAACAGTACCACGAGTTTGGACAAACTCGTGTGAACAGTACCACGAGTTTGGACAAACTCGTGTGAACAGTACCACGAGTTTGGACAAACTCGTGTGAACAGTACCACGAGTTTGGACAAACTCGTGTGAACAGTACCACGAGTTTGGACAAACTCGTGTGAACAGTACCACGAGTTTGGACAAACTCGTGTGAACAGTACCACGAGTTTGGACAAACTCGTGTGAACAGTACCACGAGTTTGGACAAACTCGTGTGAACAGTACCACGAGTTTGGACAAACTCGTGTGAACAGTACCACGAGTTTGGACAAACTCGTGTGAACAGTACCACGAGTTTGGACAAACTCGTGTGAACAGTACCACGAGTTTGGACAAACTCGTGTGAACAGTACCACGAGTTTGGACAAACTCGTGTGAACAGTACCACGAGTTTGGACAAACTCGTGTGAACAGTACCACGAGTTTGGACAAACTCGTGTGAACAGTACCACGAGTTTGGACAAACTCGTGTGAACAGTACCACGAGTTTGGACAAACTCGTGTGAACAGTACCACGAGTTTGGACAAACTCGTGTGAACAGTACCACGAGTTTGGACAAACTCGTGTGAACAGTACCACGAGTTTGGACAAACTCGTGTGAACAGTACCACGAGTTTGGACAAACTCGTGTGAACAGTACCACGAGTTTGGACAAACTCGTGTGAACAGTACCACGAGTTTGGACAAACTCGTGTGAACAGTACCACGAGTTTGGACAAACTCGTGTGAACAGTACCACGAGTTTGGACAAACTCGTGTGAACAGTACCACGAGTTTGGACAAACTCGTGTGAACAGTACCACGAGTTTGGACAAACTCGTGTGAACAGTACCACGAGTTTGGACAAACTCGTGTGAACAGTACCACGAGTTTGGACAAACTCGTGTGAACAGTACCACGAGTTTGGACAAACTCGTGTGAACAGTACCACGAGTTTGGACAAACTCGTGTGAACAGTACCACGAGTTTGGACAAACTCGTGTGAACAGTACCACGAGTTTGGACAAACTCGTGTGAACAGTACCACGAGTTTGGACAAACTCGTGTGAACAGTACCACGAGTTTGGACAAACTCGTGTGAACAGTACCACGAGTTTGGACAAACTCGTGTGAACAGTACCACGAGTTTGGACAAACTCGTGTGAACAGTACCACGAGTTTGGACAAACTCGTGTGAACAGTACCACGAGTTTGGACAAACTCGTGTGAACAGTACCACGAGTTTGGACAAACTCGTGTGAACAGTACCACGAGTTTGGACAAACTCGTGTGAACAGTAACACGAGTTTGACTAAACACGTGTTACTGTAGCACGTGTTTGGAAGCCCAGGAGTTTTGAAGCCCAGCCCGTTTTGTAGCCTATAAATAGAGATCTTAGGTTTCGGTTTTAGGTTAATGATTTTAGTTGCAACAGATTTCATTCACTAGGTTCTCGAGGTAGAGATCTATACCTCGAGATGCCGCCCATATTATTCGATTATCAAGAGTCGTCTCGTTGATTGTAATCCGTAATCATCGTAGATGTATTGTAAACGGATTTATTCATTGTAATCATTCGACTAATGATAAAGGAATTAGATTTATCTCCTGTTCATAATTGATTTCGTGTTTATATGTGTTTGTTTCATTCAATTACCTCAATAACGATTATGTTTGGATTCCGCACTTACATAGTCGTTGGAATCGCGAATCGATCGATCACAGGAACTTTCAATACCCTTAGTCAAGAGAGTATCACGGAAAGTTAGAGCATTAGGATAGTCAGAATGTACTACGGAGGAATTCACATAAAAAAACTTGGATTTCCATCCTTTTTGAGAATCTTTTACGCCTTTCACCACCTCGGCACAACCAGCCTTCTTCTCGATGGTGAACCAGTCACCAGCACAACCTAATTTATAGAACCTACGGAACAGTTTAACTGTAGGCTCCCCATGTTGAGCACGACATAAGGCCTCAAACATGGCAATACGAGCAGCACCAAAAGGAGTGAGTTGAGAGACATGACAACCGAAATGATTCAAGAC
>CM067172.1:82709510-82739510 GCA_034093135.1 Erigeron breviscapus | reverse complement strand
ATATCTTATGGACTATGGAGTAATAGTTAATACCATGATGTTATTGGGCGGTTTAGAACATATCAAAATAAGTTTGAGTCAAAACATGTCCTCAAACTGCTGGTCAAAACGGGTCAATCTGGTTATGCCGACCCACAACCATTTTTAATCCAAACTTCTTACAAAATTACTTGTGATTTGTATTATGATAATATATACTTGTATTGTTACAGCAATACTCATTTGTTTTGGTAAACTGATTTTGAAGGTTTGGAGCATTCGACTACATTCAAATGACTTTGACCTATCATGTCCATTTGACCAGAATCTCTATGATGTGAAAACTATACGTGCAATGCTGCAATAGATATGGTAACACCCTTTTGATAGTTCGCCATATTGTTGCACTTGATACCTGACGCCAACGATTATTTGTTGCACGAGACTTTAGTGTCGCCTCTCTAGAGGACTTGAATAGGAACGAATTCATATAGGTAGTTGAAGTAATGTTGTAATGCCGAGGTACTTTGCACTTGATACAAAAAAAATAATTACAGTTAATTCATTTAATCATCCTTGTCCCCTGATCATCAGTAGATGAAGTAGTTATGCTCTTGGACTTCAGTTTTAAACTAACTTGCAATTCAAGTCAAGATGAGTCATTTGGGAGGCCCAACAACTTTAATAAAGGATCAACTTGAATAAAGAATCAGCTTGGAGTTAGACCAGTTGACTGAAGCATCAGCTTCGACACGAATAAGCTTTGATGAACGATCAGCTTGAAACATGTAAAAATTGTATCACTACAGCGTGTGTGTACTCTTTGCTGCTAGGATTATAATTCGATCCTATAAGGCCAATTGAAGATAATAAAACAAATGAGTAATGCATTACAATATGCATTCATCAATATGCATTTCAATGATAACCTGCACAGATCTTGTTTACTTGCTACACCAACAATAACAATTTGAAGAAATCACATATTCATCAATATGCATTCATCAATATGCATTCATCAATATGCATTCATCAATATGCATTCATCAATATGCATTCATCAATATGCATTCATCAATATGCATTCATCAATATGCATTCATCAATATGCATTCATCAATATGCATTCATCAATATGCATTCATCAATATGCATTCATCAATATGCATTCATCAATATGCATTCATCAATATGCATTCATCAATATGCATTCATCAATATGCATTCATCAATATGCATTCATCAATATGCATTCATCAATATGCATTCATCAATATGCATTCATCAATATGCATTCATCAATATGCATTCATCAATATGCATTCATCAATATGCATTCATCAATATGCATTCATCAATATGCATTCATCAATATGCATTCATCAATATGCATTCATCAATATGCATTCATCAATATGCATTCATCAATATGCATTCATCAATATGCATTCATCAATATGCATTCATCAATATGCATTCATCAATATGCATTCATCAATATGCATTCATCAATATGCATTCATCAATATGCATTCATCAATATGCATTCATCAATATGCATTCATCAATATGCATTCATCAATATGCATTCATCAATATGCATTCATCAATATGCATTCATCAATATGCATTCATCAATATGCATTCATCAATATGCATTCATCAATATGCATTCATCAATATGCATTCATCAATATGCATTCATCAATATGCATTCATCAATATGCATTCATCAATATGCATTCATCAATATGCATTCATCAATATGCATTCATCAATATGCATTCATCTTTGCTGCTAGGATTATAATTCGATCCTATAAGGCCAATTGAAGATAATAAAACAAATGAGTAATGCATTACAATATGCATTCATCAATATGCATTTCAATGATAACCTGCACAGATCTTGTTTACTTGCTACACCTTCAACAATAACAATTTGAAGAAATCACATATTCGATATATTTTTATGTGTATAAAAAAACTAAGTCAAATCTGTTAAAAAAATTAGAATAACAAAAAGGAACAAAGTTGCAACATATTTGAGATAGGACACTTGATTATAGAACACTTGAAGACAAAAAGGATCCGTATATTAACTGACCACCAAGTATTGGTGTTATTATACACAATGTGTGTATTCCGCCTAAAAGTTTTCTTTTAGTTCAAAACGATCAATATGTAGAATCAGAACAAGTCATTGCTGAGATTCGTGCGAGATCAAAAAAGTGGCAATTCATAATGAAACGGCGACAGTTTCCTGTCAAACCAAGTTAACCCATACAAATCAACAAAATCCAGGACCAATCACTCAATCATGTTGGATTATATTTACCTCAGCCTAAATTCAGTCTTTGAAAAGTATATGTTAAACTATCTAGAATTACCCGACCTGAGAGCCTTAATATTATTTTCAAACGCGCATTTAAGAAACAAAGTTGCAACATATGATAAAATATTTATATCAGCTTTGAATGACATTTGGGCTTTTATAGGTTTTTAATTTGGGCTTATGATGTGGAAATTAATTTTTACTACTGGTAGTATAAGTTTAGAAAATAAACTTTAGTATGTGAAATTGACAAAACCAAATCGAATGAAATCTGATTTATATGACAATTACAATTGGATTATAATTCAACATAACTTATCAAGCTGAGAAAGAGTAAACTGATTTATAAAAAATATAACAATTCATTATTCAAACCTATCAAATGTTTAAATTTTACATTTCTATTATCAAATGTAAACTGATTTAAAGTAATGTAAGATGATTTTTATTATTACATTTCTTGACTTATATAAAAGTTTTAAATATTTAAATTTTACTAATTTTTATTACTCGATTACAGTAAGTAATGATAACAAAAAAGACAGGCAGCCTCCTTTTGCAGTTTGTTGTCTACTACGAGTATAATTAAATTGAAGTGACATAAGAAAATTTTTGAATCTATATATATAAATAAATTAAATAAAAATCTATAAATATAATTTCTTTATACAGTAACTATGATTTATACGAGTATATAATTTAAGTAAAGTAATGTATATAATAATAAAAGTACTACAAACTGACTATACAAGTCAGTTATAAATATTTTTAATTTTTTTTAAACAATGAATAATAGACCTGACATTTAATTGTTTATTTTTATTGCAAATATCTAAGCTCAAATAAATATAATGAAAATATTATCTTTACATTTCAGGTTTTCATTGATTAGACTATTTCCGTATCATCAATTTTGTTGATTGTTACTTAAGAGTTAACATACATGTATAGAAAATAATGTAACTCAATAAATTATTCTAATATTGAATCTGATTTAAGGAAATTTACTGATAATTCTATAATCTGATACTTTTGAATTAGATTAAATAGTAAATTTGTTTGGTATTATGTAATTCTTGCTTCGTAAAAGAAAATTTAACGTATTCAAGTAAATTATATAAAATATACTAAATTTGAAAAAAAAAGTTTTAAATTTAATTAATTTAATGGATGACAGTAAGTAATGATAACAAAATTGTAAGAAAGCCTCAATTTGCACTGTATGTCTGCTTTAAATTAAAACCTATGGTGACAAAGTCCACGAGTCTACTCTAACCTGATAAGTATCGAGGTGTAAAAAAAGTAAGGCAACTTTATTAATGGGTACATTGTTATCTAATTTTATTAAAATCAATTGACTTGATGTTATTTAATCTACTTTTTTCTCCTATATATATTTGCTTCTTTACTTGTTTACCTGACATTATTTAATAAACTAACACGCTTTGTAAAATAATTGATCTTATATCGATTTTTTTACAAAAAAAATTTGTAGTTATAAATAGATACTGATTTTATTATATCAGTTGTATTAATAAAACTTCAACCATGATTTCATCGTTTGAAACATGTAAGTATCATTTATGTTATTGTCTGATTTCTATTATTGTTTATATAAAAATTTCAATTATTATTATTAAGTAATCAAATCAAAAATAATTATAGATTATATTTTGGAATACAAAGGTTATTTCATTGATTATTATTTTCTAAAATCAACGAAAACAAATTTATTAATTTTTGTATTTCAATAAATTATATATATCTTGAAATCATTATAAAAAGTCGTAATTTCCTTTTTTATTGTAACACCCCAAGCTAAGGCTCAGAATATCACGGAAATCATATAGCACAAGGTGGAATTAATGTAGAACATGAACTAAATGCAAATAAAGGATTCAGTGAATCCATACAGTAAGTTAAACAAGAATCAAAATACATAAAGAACAAGTCATCATCAAAGATTACAACAGAACATCAAAAGATGGCTAACAGTTCTAAGTATAATGCAAAAGAGAAGGTCGATGAATCCTTGATTCATAAGGTCCAAAGCCCGGGTTTAACAGCAAGCAAACAACTAAGCTCCACGTCCGGGGATAACCTGATTTCCTGAAAAGTGTACTAAGCATAGTCAACACAAGGTTGGTGAGTTCGTAGTAATGGTCCATAAGGAACCATCGACAATAATCATAATATACGAGTAGAGGCAAAACATGACTTACAGTGAGCCTCTAAGAACAACACAACAACATCTACCACAAGATTATACACAACAAATAAAACGCGTAATAAACATTATACCCAAGTAACGTTCATAACATCAATTCAAAACAGGTATCATATCCTCTTCAGTGGGATTGATACACAACAATAATTCATATCCTCTTCAGTGGGATAGATACACAACATAAGTCATATCCTCTTCAGTGGGATAGATACACAACATAAGTCATATCCTCTTCAGTGGGATAGATACACAACATACATACATCACAAGTCCATCAATCATCAAACATCAAACTAAAGTAAACTATACATACATACACTTAGGAGGATTCTACTTTCTTCGAATCCTAGATGCTTATATATAGGGTCACCCGCAGCCTTCCCACCACATCTAGAACCCAACGAAGGCATAACCGACTTCCATGTATGCGCGTCTATCCTAGCAGTAATAATAATAATAACAATAACCATAAAATAATACATCACAATCCCTTACTAAGATCCATTAAACGTAACCAATAACCCATTATTCCATCGTTCAATCAATCATTCAATCGTCAAACATTAATTCATAAGTTCGTCAATACAACGATAAAGGTATACTTGAGTGCATATCACACAAATCAAGTATAACGAGACGTACATGTTCATTCCAACCATAATTCCTGAATTTATCGCTTTCTCTAAACAACGCGTACATATACTTTGGAGGATTTTACTTTCATCAAGTTCTAGATGCTTATGTATAGGGTCACCCGCAGCCTTCCCACCACATCTAAGACTCTTTGAAAGTAAAACCGACCTCCATATATGTACTTCTATCCTAATACCTTACAATGACACAATCACAATCGTAAATCATCACACAGTCAATCAAAACTACCCGTCAATCAACAATTAATCAGAAATTAACTAGACAGTCAATCAAATCAACCAAACAATCCAACAAACACGTACATGTACACTTTTCAGCCCGAATCTCTATTGAGTAGGGGGCTACGAAACTCACCTTGATCGGCAAAGAAGCTTAAGTCGAGTAAATGAAAGATTAATAGCGAGTATTGGGTCCCACGTGTTCACAACCTATCAAAGCATGCCATATATCATACTGTCAACTTTATAATCAGAAACAAGTTGGTTCCTTAGGTTTAAGTTGAGTCACGAACCCACAATTACTTTCTTTAAGGGGGGGGGGGGGGGGGGGGGGGGGGGGGGGGGGGGGGGGGGGGGGGGGGGGGGGGGGGGGGGGGGGGGGGGGGGGGGGGGGGGGGGGGGGGGGGGGGGGGGGGGGGGGGGGGGGGGGGGGGGGGGGGGGGGGGGGGGGGGGGGGGGGGGGGGGGGGGGGGGGGGGGGGGGGGGGGGGGGGGGGGGGGGGGGGGGGGGGGGGGGGGGGGGGGGGGGGGGGGGGGGGGGGGGGGGGGGGGGGGGGGGGGGGGGGGGGGGGGGGGGGGGGGGGGGGGGGGGGGGGGGGGGGGGGGGGGGGGGGGGGGGGGGGGGGGGGGGGGGGGGGGGGGGGGGGGGGGGGGGGGGGGGGGGGGGGGGGGGGGGGGGGGGGGGGGGGGGGGGGGGGGGGGGGGGGGGGGGGGGGGGGGGGGGGGGGGGGGGGGGGGGGGGGGGGGGGGGGGGGGGGGGGGGGGGGGGGGGGGGGGGGGGGGGGGGGGGGGGGGGGGGGGGGGGGGGGGGGGGGGGGGGGGGGGGGGGGGGGGGGGGGGGGGGGGGGGGGGGGGGGGGGGGGGGGGGGGGGGGGGGGGGGGGGGGGGGGGGGGGGGGGGGGGGGGGGGGGGGGGGGGGGGGGGGGGGGGGGGGGGGGGGGGGGGGGGGGGGGGGGGGGGGGGGGGGGGGGGGGGGGGGGGGGGGGGGGGGGGGGGGGGGGGGGGGGGGGGGGGGGGGGGGGGGGGGGGGGGGGGGGGGGGGGGGGGGGGGGGGGGGGGGGGGGGGGGGGGGGGGGGGGGGGGGGGGGGGGGGGGGGGGGGGGGGGGGGGGGGGGGGGGGGGGGGGGGGGGGGGGGGGGGGGGGGGGGGGGGGGGGGGGGGGGGGGGGGGGGGGGGGGGGGGGGGGGGGGGGGGGGGGGGGGGGGGGGGGGGGGGGGGGGGGGGGGGGGGGGGGGGGGGGGGGGGGGGGGGGGGGGGGGGGGGGGGGGGGGGGGGGGGGGGGGGGGGGGGGGGGGGGGGGGGGGGGGGGGGGGGGGGGGGGGGGGGGGGGGGGGGGGGAGAAGGAAGAAGGAAAAAGAGGGGGGGGGATAAGGGGGGTGGGGGAAATGGGTCTTGGGGCTGGTGGGTCATAGACTACCCACGGGCCGACCCGTTTCTCTTTTCAAGCCAACACCTGCAGTTTATGCAGGAACACGAACCAAAAACCCCCAATTCCAACCCAAACCTTACCAAAACGACTTGTGAAGACTTTTAACTTGTTTTGAAGCATAACACTTTGACCCAAAATTTTTAGAAACGGATTAAGAATCATCCAAAATGAGTGTTACTACAAGAAACTAGACTCTCTTACGATTCCAACGATAGGTCATATGACTTATTTGGACTTACGGATCAAAAGTTATTAACGTTTGAAAATCGACGCGCGTACTTTCCCAGTAACTATCCACTGCGCCGCAGTGGCTAAGTCAGACCAGGACCAGAAGTATGGCACTGCGCCGCAGTGAGCAAGGGTAGGGCTCACTGTGCCGCAGTGGCCACAACCTGCAGCCAACACCTGCAGTTTATGCAGGAACACGAACCAAAAACCCCCAATTCCAACCCAAACCTTACCAAAACGACTTGTGAAGACTTTTAACTTGTTTTGAAGCATAAACAAACATCATTAACCATTAATACACATAACCTAACCCACAAATTCGACCGAAACATCATAATCACTCACAAATCCTTCAAACCCTAACCCTAACCCTAATTTGACCCAAAATTAGGTTTAAGCCGATTTAGGACTTGTAAATGTTCAAGATGACTAGAAATGCATAAACAAACATAAATAGGTATAAATGGGATGAAATAGACTTACCAAAACTTCTCTTTGAGCTCAACCCAAAATTTGACCTAAATGGGTAAAAATGGTAGAACTTGACTTTGATTCTTCGATAAGGCGAAAGTGAGATAAAGGTGACTATGATTTCTATGTTATAATCGATCCAACACTAATGAAATGCAAGAAATGGTGAAGAAGATTGAAATGGTCTTGCTTTGCTTTTGAGAGAAAGAGAGAAAGAGATAGATAGATAGATAGATAGAGATGAAAATGAGAGGGGGAGAAAGGGATAAGGGGGGGGGGGAAATGGGTCTTGGGGCTGGTGGGTCATAGACTACCCACGGGCCGACCCGTTTCTCTTTTCAAGCCAAGTTACAATCGTTACCCTATTAAACATCGAATAAACATATTAACGACCCGACCAACATACCACATAGTCATATAATCACAAATGGGCCCAATTATTTCATTCCACAAGTTTGTTAGTCAAATTACACAAAAAGTCAATGGGTCAAGATTCACGGATGTTACATTTATTTTTTTAGGTTATTTGGTTCCTAAATAGTACTGTAAAACAGTTTATTTGGGATAAATAGTGCATACTTTTTGGGCAAGCATTGTCTTTGAAAGATGGTTGATCTAAGAAGAAGCTCAATCGTATGATTTACTATACACTTTCCTTTAGAGCTTTTCAATGATATTGATAAAGTCATACACAATTTATTTTAGAGAAAAAATATTATTATTATTTAAAAGTATAAAATTGTAATCTGACTAAGAAGTTTCATAGAAACGTTCATACACATTTCCCATCGTTTCTGTTAAAAATAAATACAGAACATCTGTTATAACTATTAGAATAACAAAAACCTGTTAAAAAAATTAGAATAACAAATTATTATTAATATTTTTATATATTTTTTTAATTTTTTATAATTATTTTTTATAATTATATATAATATATATATTTATTCATATTTTCTTTAAGTATCTAACAGATATTTTGAAATAAAACTATAATAATATCGTAATTATGAAATGAAAAGTTTAAACGATAAATTTGATTGATAATTGACAGTTTCAATTGTCGAGTTGTATTAAGGAAAAGGAAAATGATAAATCCTCCTAACCAAATAGCCTAATAATCCTCTTAATACATTAAAAAGGGTGACATGTGGTATCCACTAATTCTCTTTCCTAATCTTACCCACTGATTTTTCCACATTTTATCGCTATACTTATTTCAAGAGTCTTTGAGTTTTACTGTATATAGTATTTAATTTTTAGAAATCACTATGAATTGTTATTATACATTTTCTATTTTTGTCCTATATAAATAAATATTCTATAGAAGGATATTATACTCATTCCATTATAAAGGCAGCATCATTTCTAGAATTCAATCCCATGAAGTTACATTATTTTTAATATTCTAAATATTGTGAAAATGGAATCTGATTTTATTATATCATTTGTATTTAAATGAATTGTTCAACCATGATTTCACCGTTTAAACTATGTAAGTCTTTTGGTATGTTTTTCTTTGATTTGTATTGTAATTTAATATATTAATTTCTTTTTTTCTAAGAATGTAAACTTTCAATATATAATTCTTTTTATATTTTATATTAGTTATGTAAGTCCCAACTCAATAGATGGTACTACCTGAAGACACCTCAATGTCGATGGTGGGTTTACTTTGCAATATAAACACTGAACTGGAGACGACCAGTTGCAGTGAGTGTATACCAAGTTCTTGGATAGATTACTTATTTAAGTGACAATAAGTAAAGACAATGCAATAATATAAAATACTTGTAAAGTAAATTGGTGAGACAATATGTAATTTTCAAGTGTAATTTATTTATTAACTTTAAATAAATTACAAGGTTGTTGCGGAACCAAGATAATACAAAGTATGTAAATATCCTAACAACCTATGAACTACAATTGATCTATACTTGGAAATTCTCTTAACAATCGAAACACTTAAAGTTGTGAAATGTTCCTTTTTGCGATTGAGAGAATATTGCAGGTTTGCAAAGTGTCTAATTTCCTGTTGTGCAATGACCTTTATTTATAGGCAAAGTTGACATTGGGATGTCAACTTTGGCCGTACAAATATGGTTGAGAACATTTAAGGAATAACATTTAATTCCTTAAACGTTGTGAAAAGTTACAGAATAAAGTAACTTTTCTTAACCTGCTTTATGTACCTTTTGTACTTTATACATAGATAAATCCTTTTATCCGTGTACTAGAACATAAAGCATAAAGGTCAATTCCTCGTAATCAGTGTAAAGCTTTGTAAGAGCTTTCCACTGATGGTCTCCAGTTTGTAACTGAGTAGAATGTCAACTGGGCCTCGCTGCCATTGTCATTCTCTATCTTCCACTTGTTGTCTTTGACTTCAACTGGAATGATTCTTCAACTGGTCAGTTCTCAACTGGAGGAAGTCTTCAGTTGCGTTAACTGTACGCTGCAACTGGACTTCAATATATTTCCGGACAAATCTTCGTAGTCTCCAGATGCAACTGGAGACTGGCCAGTTTCACTGAACCTGGTCCTAACAAATTCCCCCTATTTATCCTGAAATATTGCCAAGTCTTTTTCAGTTCTTGTATCTATACAAGTATGAACTGGAAGGACTTGTTCGATTAAACCTATCTAAGTTTTCCAAGGCATTTTTATAGATCAATAAATGCCTTGGGTTTTTCTTTTGAGTTTGTTAGATTTAATCTATTATCTATCTTGTGGTTACAAACTGGTAACTTCATTTATACAAGGAAATGAAATTTACATAAGTTACAGAATGTAAATAAAATTACAAGCAGATAACTGAAGAGAGAACTTAATCAGATGGCCCTTCGCCAGTTCTCCTTCTCTTTGACACTGAAGAGATAGGACGAGAGTCTTCATCTCCAGATTCTCTTTATGTTGAATCTTGCCCTTCAAGAAGTTAACCCAAGCTTTCTCAAACCTATTCTTTTGTGCCTTAGCTTCCAAAAAGTTTACCATTTCCACCCATTTCGAGAACCCAAATTGCATCACACCAGGATTGTCAGTTTTAACTAGTGGCCCTCTAGCATAACTGACTTCAACATGAAAGTACTTGGTGCCTGGCTTAATTGTTACAAAAACACCATTGATTGCCCCACTGTGCCTTCTGGTTGCCATGATCTGGGAATAATAGTTTCTAGCTTCAGATTCATTTGAGATTTTAATAGTCCCAGCTCCAGCAGCCTGCACAGCAACCTTGATGTCATCATTTGATACTTCGCCAGTTGGTTCAAGGAAGGTACTTAGATCAGCATCTCTGTGCAGTGGTTTTCTTGGTTGAGGGTTCCTTCTTGGTGGATTCAAGACCCTTTTCACAACCTTCTTCACATTTTCAATTCTTTTAAGTATTCCACTGGCCCGATTCTCTTTTGCCTTCTCCACTGATATATTCAAATTTCTGGCATCATGCTCAGCCTCATCATCAGGATAGTGTCTGTCCAGTTCAACATCGAGCATTTCTTTTAACATGCCCACTATCCTTGCATCATCTTTTACTCTGGCATATTCCTCCTTAGTGATTCCCAAAAGATAAGCATCACTAATATCAAGCAATTTTATCTTAGCCAGATGTTCTCTGGCTTCAGCTTGGTTTGCTTGTTTCATTTTCTTTCTTTCTTTAATTTGATCCCCAAGCCTTGCCAAACGTTTGCTATCACTTTCTGAGACTGGAGGAAGCAAATCAATATTGCCGGTTTCAAGCATTGGTACATCAGTGGCCGGCTGGGCAGATTCATCAGATGCTAATCCTTTACCCTTATCCACATTCCCCCTATCAATCACATATACATTCTCTTCAACCCTTTGCTCACCAGTTTCAGTACTGGCAGCCACTACCATTTCTCTACCAGATTGACTCCCAGATGGAGCACTTCCAGGTGCAAGGACTGCACTTCTTTCCCCCTTGGCAGCATCTAGACCTGCCCGTATGACTTCCCATTCAGAAGGGTGAGATGGCAACCGGTCAAGAGGCTGCCATGATTGTATGTCCTTGCATTCTTTAAAGATTCCGCACATCATCCTGAAAGATCTCCACAGATGGTTGGTCTCTTTAGACTGGGTCAGAACATTTGCTGCAACTTGTTGCTGACCAGTCTTCAGTTCATTCAAAGTCTTAGAATCTTCATCCAGACCATAAACCACCTTGGCCTTAACCTCTTCATCCTTTTGCTTCAAATTTTCCACTTCAGTTGTCAGCTTGTCAATAGACTGAGTATGATTGGATACCTGGGTGTTCAAAGTATCTATGCTGCCTCTCAACTGGTTGATCTCATTAGTGAGTGGGGCCAGATCAACCTGAGGAGTGGCCAACTTGGTGATCTCAGCTATCACCTTTTCAATCAACTGTGTTTCTCTTGCACCCAGCGTATCATCAATTTTCTGACCAACTGAAGTCATCAACTGCTGCCCAAGCTCAGTCACATTTAACCCAGGTTTTTCAACTAAATCTTTAACCTGCTTTTCAATCTCCCTTAAATCAACTTCAGATCTTCTAACAGTGTTACCCAGCAGATTTGAGATTGAGGTTGTGACTTTAGTCTGAGTAAGGTCAAAGGCTTCTTTTAAAGAGGTGGCCAGATTGTTGCAGCCAGTGACCAACTCATTTAGCTTCTTCAACACCAAGTCTTCATTGGTTGAAAACTTGTTAATCCCCAGATCAACCACTTTAATATTGGTCAAATGATCCTTGTGGTATCTGGAGAAGGACTTGGTGTTTTTGTCAAGTGTCTTTTGAATATCCTCCACCCTGGTAAGAAGATTTTGGATATCGGCTTGGAAAGACACAAATTGACTGTCCAGTGATGGAGGGGAAGGTGTCACTGGACCAGCAGCAGATGCCACTAGAGCCACTGGGGAAGGTACTACAAGAGTAGCCTGATCAGATGGTGACTCAGTGACAGTTGAAGAAATAGGAGGGGTTGTAGAAGAAGGAACAGAAGTAACAATGTGTTGATCATGCTGAGAATGCTCAGGTGTGATCAACGGCGGTGGTGGTGGTGGCATTTCTCGAAGGAGTGAGAACTGCCCAGATGGTGATGGTGTCATACGTCTGTTTCCAGATATATAGCTATAAGTGGGAAATGGATTTTCAGTAAGCTCAGTTTCTTGAGATGGTGAAATTGAAATTGAAGCATCTGGAGGCGAGACATGAGATGAAGGGTTTTGATCTTGTATAGAAGAATCAAAAATCTCAATGTCTGATGCAGTACCTTCAGAATCCGAAGATTCAATAAGGATTTCCTCGTCATTAACACTCATGTCCAGATCCATGAATGTAACTGAGGGCTGACCAGATGGGTCAGTCTCCAGATGACCTTCTCCAGTTTCCTGGAAGGTTGCATCTGTTAGAGGATCAGTTACCGAGGTAACTTCACCAGGGATAGAGGTCACTGGGGTTGCCTCAGTTATAATTGCTCTATCCACAATCATAACATCATCAGCCGCAGAGTTTGGAACCTCAGTCTCTAGCAGTGACTGGCCAGAGACGTCGTCAGTTCGTGTAAGAGAAGTGTCAGAAGATAGGCCGTGGACACTTTGTGCAGACTCAAACTCTATTCTGGGTTGGGGTAGCCCAGTTTCATCTTCACCACCCTCTCCTACAGAAATTGCGAGGGTGGCTGCTTGCGGTTGTCCCATTTGACTTTCTCCAGGTTCCTGTTGGGAGGAAACTGGAGGGCTGGTTTGGTTTCTACTGTCAGTGGCAAGTGCTGACTGAGTCCTAGGGCGACGTGTTCTTCTTGCCTTTGGAACACCTGAAGGACCTGTTGGGAGGTCTCCAGGGTAAATGGTTTCAGGGACAGACACGCTGGAGCTGGAGGGGTTAGACTGTTGCCCGGGCTCGGCAATGGTCACAATTCCAGCAGACAAACCGGTGGGTCCCTCATTGTTTTGAGGCCCGCCCAGTTGTCTTTCCGACTCACCTTGGACTTGTGCATCGGTTTTAGAGAATGCCAGCAACATTCTCTGAGGGATCTCAACCTCCCCATCGACAGATGTTAGGGAGTCGAGATTCCTCAGCAACTCTGGGACAGTGTACAGTGATAAAGTATTGTGATATTCCTCACTGCCCAGAAGTTGAAGGAAACAGAGTGACAAATACCTGGAGAAGGGGATGCATAGTCCCCTGGAGCCCTTCAGTTTAATCACCAGGCTTCTGAATAAAATATCGGCAAAGTCCACTCTGAGTCCATTCCACAAGCAGTAAGCCATATCTGCTTGTGTGGAGTTGATCTGGTCCAATCCACCAGAACTCCCACCCATACTTTCAACTAGGTGAATGAAGAAGTACCTCCAGGATGGTGAGAGGCCCTTCATAGTCATAGCACCTTTTACTTTCAATACCCCATTCTCCAAGCACTCCTTATTTCCCATATCCAGGAGTACTTGGCGAAAATTGATGTTTTGGGATATCACAACTGGAGATTCACCCTCTCTCCAGTAGTTGAGGTGTAGAGCATCCCTCAACGTTTCTGCTGTAATGGCACACTGGACTGATCCATCTTTAAGGGTGAAAGAGATAGATGAACAGTCTTCTGAAAGTTCTGCTGTGTACCAAAACTCACACAAGTACTCATGGTACAACTTGTGTGGGTTGAGAGAAAAAGACTCGCCAAGGGGAGAATCACGAAGAAAGGCTTGGATTCTCCCGATTAAAGTATTGGCTTGAGTCCCTCTCAAACTGGCCATTGGATTGTTCGGATTTAATTTAATTGATGCGGGATTTGAAGGGGCACCACTGGCTCGTTTGACATTTTGATGGATTATAAGGGACTGTAAGCAGATTTACATCCTTACTTCTTGATTTAGGTGCCATTATGTATAAATATGAATATGAAACTGAAATTAGGGTTTTGATTGATGAAGCAGAAAGAGAAATGAAGAGTTTGATGATGATTGGAAGTAAATGAAAGAATGTAAAGGGAAGTAAATGTGATCGGAGTAAATAAGGGTATTTATAAGGAAATCATGATCCCAATGAAATACCAAAAATTATATTTTTATTATCAAAAATCAATTTTGTAGATATTTTTACAAAAGAAGTTTGAATTTTGAACCAAAAATTTAATTCACCGTGTCAGCATTAAATGCTACGACGGCTTAACTTACCCACGCGCCCACTAATTTTCATTTTCCCAATAAAAACTGTTGTCTTTTACAAAAATGACTTTAAACACGTCATATGACGATATTGAGTGGGTTAAAACACTCGAGTACCATCACGTGTCACAAATATTGACCAAGTATTTTCTAACGTTATGAAAATTAAGACAAGACTGAACCTGTACACTGGAGGATTAGTCCAGTGCCAGTTTCCAACTCGAGAGTTCTCCAGTTGCCATTTTCAAACAAAAAGAATTTTAGTCAGAAAATTATTTTGAGTCTTTCCCCTAAAATGATGATCCAGAAATCAATTAGTGCCAGGATAGTATCACAAAGGCGTTCGATAGCCTGGCGAGCAAAGATTATCTGGACCTCCTCAACTGGAGAACTTCATCAGTGTCACTGACGCGTTCATAACAAAAATCTCCAGTTTTAAGGATTTAACATTCCCAGTTCGCTAATGAGATTTTTAAAGGTTTTCTCATCAAGAGGTTTTGTAAAAACATCAGCGAGCTGTTTGTCAGTGGGGATGAAATGTATTTCAATGTCTCCTTTCATAACATGATCATGAATGAAATGATACCTGATGTCAATATGCTTTGTCTTGGAGTGTATCACTGGGTTGTGAGATATAGCAATTGCACTGGTGTTCTCACAAAAGATTGGGGTCCTTGTATACTTTTGACCATAATCTAGTAACTGGTTCTTGATCCAGAGAATCTGGGCACAACAACTGGCCGCAGAAATGTACTCTGCTTCAGCAGTGGACATAGAGACTGACGTCTGCTTCTTGCTGGTCCAACTTACCAGTTTTTCTCCAAGGAAATGACAACCACCAGTTGTTGATTTTCTATCTATCTTACAACCTGCATGATCTGAATCTGAATAACCCATTAGATCTAACCCTGAGCCTTTGGGGTACCAAAGACCAAGGCTAGGACACCCTTTCAGGTATCTGAAGATACGCTTAACAACGTGTAAATGTGATTCTTTCGGGTTAGCCTGAAACCTGGCACATAGACATGTTGCAAACATTATATCTGGTCGACTGGCAGTTAAGTACATCAGTGAACCAACCATACCACGATATTCAGTGGTGTTCACTGGTTTGCCAGTTGGGTCAGAGTCCAAATTTAAAGGTGCTGCAATAGGTGTATTTTTCGATGGGATTGAATCATATTTGTATTTTCTTAACAAATCTCTGATATATTTTCCTTGGTTTATGAAAATTCCATTTTCAGTTTGCTTAATCTGAAGACCTAAGAAAAAAGTTAATTCTCCCATTAAACTCATTTCATACTCAGATGACATGATTTTAGAAAACTTTTTACACATTGCATCATCAATTGAACCAAATATAATGTCATCAACATAAATTTGTACCAATAAGATATTACCTTTTTCTTTCAAGATAAATAAGGTATTATTTATTGCACCTCTTTGAAAGCCATTTTTGAGAAGATGTTTAGTTAAAGTATCATACCAGGCTCTTGGGCTTGTCTAAGACCATACAAAGCTTTGTTCAGTCTATATACCCAGTGAGGATGCTTCTCATTGATGAAGCCTGGTGTCTGCTTAACATACACTTCTTCTTCCAATGTTCCATTAAGGAACGCACTTTTGACATCCATCTGGAAGACTTTGAACTGCAGATGGGCTGCATAAGCCAGAAATATTCTGATGGCTTCAAGTCTTGCAACTGGAGCAAAAGTTTCATCAAAATCAACGCCCTCTGCCTGACAATAACCCTGGGCAACTAATCTGGCCTTGTTTCTTACAACATTGCCATCTTCATCTATCTTGTTTCGGTAGACCCATCTTGTACCAATGGGTTCTTTCTTTAACCCTGGTAGACAAGGAACAAGTTCCCACACATTATTCCTTTCAAACTGGATGAGCTTTTCTTGCATAGCTTCCACCCAGCTTGGGTCTGCCATAGCCTCGTCAATCTTCTTCGGTTCAATCAGTGATAAGAAGGTGACGTTCAAGCATTGCTCACTGGTGGCTCTTCTAGTCTGAACCCCACTACTTGGATCTCCCACAATCTGTTCAATTGGATGTGCTCGAGTCCATTTAGTGTATTGACTAGGCTGGTGAATTACAATATCAGTGCAAGTCACCTGGTGATCTTCTTCAGTTGCAGCAGCTTCTGGAGGAGGATCAGTCCAAACTACTTCTATATCCTCATCAGAGTCAATGAGGTCACTATTTGCATCATGAAATTCTTCATTAAAAGGCATTTCATGAAGAACTGGAGAAGTTGGAGTTTGAACTGGTGCTGATATTGGAGTGGCACGTACATCAGATCCAATCACCAATTTCTGTGGTAAGTTGAAATTGATGGAGGGATAAAATGAAGTGTCACTGGTGGTGCTTTTCTTCTTAACTGGTTCCAGTTGAGTGTAACTAGAAGCATCTTTTGGTGAAACAACTGACTGATGAACTTGGTCAGTTTTACCAAAATTTATTAGAACGACTGGAGTAATATCAAGGTTTGGTCTCTTATTGATTGCATCAGTTGATTCGTCAAATGTGACATGAATTGTCTCGTGAACCTTTTGGAGTCTATAATTATAAACTCTAAAGGCTTTTCGAATATCTGAATAGCCTAAAATTACACCTTCATCAGCTTTTGCATCAAACTTTCCAAGCTGACTGGAATCGTTTAAAATATAAACTGGACAACCAAATACATGAAAATATCCAATATTTGGTTTTCGATTCCTGAGTACTTCATAGGCAGTCTTCTTATGTCTCTTGATGTAGACTGACCGGTTTTGGGTGTGACAAGCAGTTGCAACTGCTTCAGCCCAGAAACTGGTGGGAAGACCTGATTCAGATAGCATGCTTCTGGCCGCTTCTATCAGTGTGCGATTCTTTCTTTCCACAACTCCATTCTGCTCTGGAGAGTGTGCTGATGAGAAGTTTTGAGAGATGCCAATGTCATTGCAAAATGTTTCAAGTACCTTATTTTGAAATTCAGTACCATTATCACTTCGCAACTGACAGACTTTTCGAGTATACTTGAGTTCAATTCTTTTGATGAGAGAGATGATTTCAGCAGGTGCATCACTTTTGGACCGGAGGAATATCACCCAACAATATCTGGTGAATTCATCGACCACAACTAGAGTGTACTTCTTTCCAGCTCTAGTTTGAACATTCACTGGACCAAAGAGATCCATATGAAGCATGTGAAGAGGTTCAGTGATGCTAAAGTTTTGCCTGGTTTTGAAACTGGCTCTTTTCTGCTTGCCCATCTCACACCTTGGACATGGCTTTTCTTTATTGAAAGAAATCTGAGGTATCCCATCAACCAGTTGTTTGCGAGACAACTTGTTAATATTTTTGAAATTAAGATGGGATAATCTTTTATGCCACAGCCAATTGGTGTCCTCATCAGCCTTGGTATAGAAGCACTGCTCTTTTGGAGCTGGTTCCATATCCATGATGTACACATTTCCTTTTCTTGGTGCAACCATCACCACTTTCCAATCCTTGTTAAAAATGGTGCCTTGAGCAATATCGAACAAAACTCTGTAGCCATCATCACAAAGTTGGCTTACACTGATCAGGTTGTATTTCAAACCGTTCACAAATGCAACTCTTTTGAATTTGACCTGTCCGTTATTGAGCACACCATATCCTTCAGTCTTTCCACTTTGATCATTACCAAACGTCACTGCCGGTTCATCTTGGACAGTGAACTCTTCAAGCAGGGGCTTACATCCGGTCATAGTCCGGCCAGCTGCGCTGTCCAGATACCATATATTCTTCTTTCGATCACCCTACACACCCACAAAAATCATCAGTTATTTTTGTGAACCCATCTTTTCTTGATGGGTTCACTGGGCTTCACTACAGAAGTCTCAGTAGATTGTTGTGGTGTTAAACTGAAGACTACATCTGGATCTTTTTCACCAGATCCAGGTGCAGGAGTAAAGACGATTGGTATTTGATACCTGCTCCCCTTTTTCTTATCAGATTTAGTTCCAGATGGAACATTCTTTTGTTTTGGTTTAGAAGGGGGTTTAATATTTTGTTTTACAACTGGAGGTGATGAACCTCCTTCCAGATTTTTAATCCGGGCAGTACAACTCTGAACCTGTCTAGACAAAAGTTGGAGTTGACTTTCCAGTTTGACAAAATATTGTTTTCATCAGGCTGCTGAACCATGGACCTTGGTTCAGCTGGAGTTTTAGTCTTTTGGGTCTTGGGCTCCTTAGACTTCTGAGGTAAAGGCTTGTTACCAGTGGCCTTTTTAACTGGAGCACTAGCCTGATTGGCTCCAGGTTTAACCTCAATGGGGGTGGTCTCAATGGGTTGAGTTTTGACAGTCTCAGGTTGATCATATGGAGTTTCAACCCTAAGAGCTGGAGGCAATGCATGAAGATCTGGTATAAGAGCTGCCATTTCAAGATCTCCAGATTTCCATGCATTTTTCTGGGCATCAATTGTTCTAGAAAATGCATCAAAATTCTTTCCAGATGCTTTTACCCATGACTTGATAATCATTTGTTCTTTTTCAAGATCAGAATTTAATTTTTGATTTTCAAGTTCTAAAGCCTCAATTTTCAAAACTGACTCCTTTAGAGCCAACTGGACACTTTGTAAATCATTTAATTGTGGTTTAACATTGTTCAGTTCAGTTAAGATAGTATCCAGATATCTTTCACTGTCTGCTCTAACAGTTTCCACAAAAGCCAAATCACCACTTAATGATTCAGCAAGGTCCAGTTTCAGTTCTGGATCAACCTGGTTTTCATAATCACATACCTTTTTCAAAATGATGTCCACCCATCTTCCAGTGATGACATCTTCTTTCGCCACATGTTGTTGTTGATCTTCCAAGGCCATGAAACACATGTCCCTTTCCTCTTCTTCATCACCAGATGAGTCATCAGAGTACTCCCATTTTCCCTCAGTTTGTGCCATTAAGCACTGATCCTTTTCTTTTTCCATGGACAGGAGGGCAATCTAGGCCTTAAGCTTCTTATATTTAGCTTTATAGCTATCATCAGGCCGATTGAAATTTGGGACAGAGGGACCAGTTTGGTTATTCATCTGACTAGATCTGCATTCCTTCATAAAATGACCTTTCTTACCGCATTTATAGCAGTTAAGATTGGTTTTATCCAGAGAGTTGGAGCTGGAAGCAATGTTTGGGCCATTAAATCTTTTAGATTTATGCTTAAACCTATTAAAGGTTTTAGCAATCATGGCTACCAGATCATCATCGTAAGTTTCATCACAACCATCACTGATTTCAGTGGTCAGGCCAGAGTTCAAGAAACTGTTTAACATCTCCTTCATTGAGTGTGACTGGACACTCTCTGCAGACATTAAAGCAGTACAAGGTCGCTCAGTTACGCTAGCAACCTTGGGACTCTGGGCATGGTTCATGGCATCCTGCTCAGCCACCAGTCTTGCTGCATTATTATCTTCAGTAAATCTGAAGGCTCCATAGAGCGATGCAAGAGTGTGACTGTGCAAGGTTTTACCTTGTCTTAAGACAAGAACCATATTTTCCCATTTGGAAGGAAGAATATCACAAAACTTTTCAAGAAGAATATCCTTATCCTTCTCAACACCCAAGCCTCTCAACTGATTAATGAGGCTAGAAAACCTGGTGTAAGTACCAGTTAGACTTTCATTGGGTAGAGCAAAGAAGGATTCATACTTCTTGTTCAGGGCAACCTTTCTGGTGACAATAGTGTCATCACCTCCTTCAAACTGAATGACTAATTCATCCCACATTGACTTGGCACTGGGGAACAACACAAGTGTTGGAATTAAGTCTTCAGGGACAGCTCCAAGGATCATGTTCTTGAGTCTGGTGTCCAGATCTACAAGTCTACGATCCTCATCAGACTAGTGGTCTTCAAGCTTTTCTCTGGAACCTCTTCTTCCAGTTGGATCTAGAAGAGGACTTACCCCAAGAGACATGGGTATATACGGTCCATCCTTAAGGATTTTCAGCATATATCTCTCTATCCCACCAAAATGCAAGAGCATTCTGGCCTTCCATGTACCGAAGGTCTCACTATTTCCATCAAATTTGGGAACAGGAGTGTTAGAATAATGTACATGGACATGGTTTGGGGCAGTAGGAGGAGGAGGGTTTGTATTAACATTTTGAACAGGTGGTGTATTAACATTTAGAGGGTTTTCACCTTGACCAGAACCATCCCCACCTTCAGTAGTAGTCATCTAAGCAGATCTAGGCAAGTATTTTAGCCTTCTGCTCTGATACCACTTGTAAGTCCCAACTCAATAGATGGTACTACCTGAAGACACCTCAATGTCGATGGTGGGTTACTTTGCAATATAAACACTGAACTGGAGACGACCAGTTGCAGTGAGTGTATACCAAGTTCTTGGATAGATTACTTATTTAAGTGACAATAAGTAAAGACAATGCAATAATATAAAATACTTGTAAAGTAAATTGGTGAGACAATACGTAATTTTCAAGTGTAATTTATTTATTAACTTTAAATAAATTATAAGGTTGTTGCAGAACCAAGATAATACAAAGTATGTAAATATCCTAACAACCTATGAACTACAATTGATCTATACTTGGAAATTCTCTTGACAATCGAAACACTTAAAGTTGTGAAATGTTCCTTTTTGCGATTGAGAGAATATTGCACAAGTTCACCAAGAATATTGCAGGTTTGCAAAGTGTCTAATTTCCTGTTGTGCAATGACCTTTATTTATAGGCAAAGTTGACATTGGGATGTCAACTTTGGCCGTACAAATATGGTTGAGAACATTTAAGTAATAACATTTAATTCCTTAAACGTTGTGAAAAGTTATAGAATAAAGTAACTTTTCTCAACCTGCTTTATATACCTTTTGTACTTTATACATAGATAAATCCTTTTATCCGTGTACTAGCACATAAAGCATAAAGGTCAATTCCTCGTAATCAGTGTAAAGCTTTGTAAGAGCTTTCCACTGATGGTCTCCAGTTTGTAACTGAGTAGAATGTCAACTGGGCCTCGCTGCCATTGTCATTCTCTATCTTCCACTTGTTGTCTTCAACTTCAACTGGAATGATTCTTCAACTGGTCAGTTCTCAACTGGAGGAAGTCTTCAGTTGCGTTAACTGTATGCTGCAACTGGACTTCAATATATTTCCGGACAAATCTTCGTAGTCTCCAGATGCAACTGAAGACTGGCCAGTTTCACTGAACCTGGTCCTAACAAGTTATTACTAATGATTTCAAATAAATTATAGGTTCAATTAGTGTATACAAGATATTATCGATTAATTCCTTCTTTTCTAAAATCAAGGTAAGCAATCTGTTTGATTATTGTAATCTAGTAAAGTTGATATCTTTAGAAATAATTTTCTTTTATTTTGTTCGTAGGTTCATCAACTCCAAAGACGGTAGTGTTAAACCAACTGGTTTTAGTAAATATGAAGGATCCATTTGAACGGCTAACGTCTGTCCTGATCTTTAGCCATCCTTCTTCGATTATTTGATCTAAATTCATTGAAGATAGATAGGATTATGAGGAACATGCAGAAAACTTGTAGGTTTGTTCAGTATGGGCTTCGATAAAGTATACTATTATTAGTCTTAATGTTATGTTAATAGCTTGTCATTTGATGATATTTAATCAGACATGGCAAATTAGCCGATTAAAAGAATCTTCTTTTAAGAAATTCTCTACGATATTGATAAAAACTTTAAAATATCTTTATTTTTTTAAAATATTTATTTAAAGATTGATAGTAGTTTTTGATGTAATTCATCTTTTGTAATCCAGTAAATGCATCTTTTGTAATAAGATATTATTTAAAACAATTCGTAATCTAGAATAATTTAATTCTTTAATTCATCCATTAGAATAAAAATTATACTAATAATTAATATTTATTGTATAGATTATACCTATTTTATATGGACAGCTTTCTTTGAACTCTATTTTTTTTTGAACATTCTTTGAACTCTATTAGAATTCTAGAATGCTCGTACTCATAAATGATCTGTTTTCTCCATCTTGATTTGTTCACTATATGTACATTCTGATTATTCGATAAAAGCAAATTAATTGAAGTACTATAGAAGATCAAAGAGTAGTATTATGTATATCTGAATACGTATCATAGTGTTTTAGGTTAGAATATAAATTAAATATTGCAGAAGGGGATACCTTGATTTAAAATAAAGTGACAAGATTCAATGTAAGGTTTCTGTTTAAAATAATTCAAACTTTACTATAAACTGATACTTATGAAAAACAAGACAGAATGTAATCTGATTAAAACTTGACAATTACATTTGTATTATAATTAAAAGTTAAAGAAAGCACCAATTTTTCAAATGTAGAGATAACGAAAAAAGGGGAACTACAAAATCATAAATTTTGTAAGATCTCTTTGTAGAACACATTTGTAATCTTGTTTGATGACTTGTTGTTTTCATCATGCATATACACCTTCAACGCTTCTTTGATCTTTACGCGTAAAACAGGTACATATAGTTGTCCATGGCTAAAAACCGATTTAAGTGACTGAACCTGTCTCTTGTTTATAGACATTGCGAATCAAAACAACAAAAGGATACTGTCTTAGATATATTAAACCGTGAAATCATGATTGTAAATTTGATTGCTATAAAAACTGATATTATAAAATCAGATTCCATTCAGAATTTTTTTTTATGTTAAATAAAATAGATGTTGGAAGAGAGATATTTATAGGGAGGATGGCGGTTTAATAATGATGTTTTTCGATATTCTGAATTTAATTGTTAAAAATAATTTTATATTTTTAGTTTTTCGATGACAGCAAATTATGATAAGTAAAAGTTCAGGCAGCCATCTTTTGCAGTGACTTGAAACAATAAATTATTTTGAAATGATGTAGGAAAGATTTGTATAAAAGTAAATTGATTTAAAAATTAAATTTAAAATTTAAAATACTATTTAAAAATTAAATTTAAAATTTAAAATACTATTTAAAGATTAAATTTAAAATTTAAAATTATTTAAAAATTATTTTTTGATTAAAATAATCTTTTGTACATTATTTTTAATATAAGCTGATTCTTATGAAAAATAATTTATAAATGTAATCTAATACAGACTTTACAATTACATTTGTATTATAATTAAAAGTTAAAGAAAGCACCAATTTTTCAAATGTAGAGATAACGAAAAAAGGGGAACTACAAAATCATAAATTTTGTAAGATCTCTTTGTAGAACACATTTGTAATCTTGTTTGATGACTTGTTGTTATATATATGTCCATATATGGATTGATTACACTGTGTACTGTGTACTTTTTTTTTCATCATGCATATACACCTTCAACGCTTCTTTGATCTTTACGCGTAAAACAGGTACATATAGTTGTCCATGGCTAAAAACCGATTTAAGTGACTGAACCTGTCTCTTGTTTATAGACATTGCGAATCAAAACAACAAAAGGATACTGTCTTAGATATATTAAACCGTGAAATCATGATTGTAAATTTGATTGCTATAAAAACTGATATTATAAAATCAGATTCCATTCAGAATTTTTCTTGTTTGATGACTTGTTGTTTTCATCATGCATATACACCTTCAACGCTTCTTTGATCTTTACGCGTAAAACAGGTACATATAGTTGTCCATGGCTAAAAACCGATTTAAGTGACTGAACCTGTCTCTTGTTTATAGACATTGCGAATCAAAACAACAAAAGGATACTGTCTTAGATATATTAAACCGTGAAATCATGATTGTAAATTTGATTGCTATAAAAACTGATATTATAAAATCAGATTCCATTCAGAATTTTTTTTTATGTTAAATAAAATAGATGTTGGAAGAGAGATATTTATAGGGAGGATGGCGGTTTAATAATGATGTTTTTCGATATTCTGAATTTAATTGTTAAAAATAATTTTATATTTTTAGTTTTTCGATGACAGCAAATTATGATAAGTAAAAGTTCAGGCAGCCATCTTTTGCAGTGACTTGAAACAATAAATTATTTTGAAATGATGTAGGAAAGATTTGTATAAAAGTAAATTGATTTAAAAATTAAATTTAAAATTTAAAATACTATTTAAAAATTAAATTTCAAATTTCAAAATAATTGAAGCTGAGAAATTATGTGAGTCCCAAAATAGATGGTTAATACCCGACTGGCAAGTAGTTCTAACTAGAAGTTGACCAGTTCAGAATACGATCCAGATATGGATAAACAATAAGATAAAGGTACTGAAAGTAAATGATTTAAAAATTAAATTTAAAATTAAAATATATTTAAAAATTAAATTTAAAATTTAAAATACTATTTAAAAATTAAATTTAAAATTTAAAATACTATTTAAAAATTAAATTTAAAATTTAAAATACTATTTAAAAATTAAATTTAAAATTTAAAATACTATTTAAAAATTAAATTTAAAATTTAAAATACTATTTAAAAATTAAATTTAAAATTTAAAATACTATTTAAAAATTAAATTTAAAATTTAAAATACTATTTAAAAATTAAATTTAAAATTTAAAATACTATTTAAAAATTAAATTTAAAATTTAAAATACTATTTAAAAATTAAATTTAAAATTTAAAATACTATTTAAAAATTAAATTTAAAATTTAAAATTGATTTAAAAATTAAATTACAATTTAAATTTTATTTTATTAATTTTATTTAATAATTCGATAGTATTTTTTGATTAAAATAATCTTTTGTACATTATTTTTAATATAAGCTGATTCTTATGAAAAATAATTTATAAATGTAATCTAATACAGACTTTACAATTACATTTTGCATTATAACTCAAATCTACTAAAACTGATAATTTCAATTTTATTATAAGTAATGAAGGAATTAATTATTCAAATGAATTAAATATAAGTAAATAAATAGAATTAAAGGTTTAAAACTGATCAGTTCAACTTGAGCACAATATAAATCTTTTTGTAAAAGGATTTATTCATTGTAATCATTCGACTAATGATAAAGGAATAAGATTTATATCTCCTGTTCTTATTGATTTCGTGTTTGTTTCATTCAATTGCCTCAATAACGATTATGTTTGGATTCCGCACTTACATAGTCGTAGGAATCTCGAATCGATCGGTCCCCTGCACTTTCAAGTGGTATCAGAGAAGGAGAGGCTTTATGTCTCTGATTCGTGGTTCGTTTTTAGGGTTTTTGGATGAAGAATTTCGATCAGATCTGTTTTGTGCAGATGAGATTACACGCGTTTGGGAAAACACGCGTTTACAAACCCTACTTTCACGTGTTTACTTATAACGCGTTTGCAAATTCCTAAGTGTCACGCGTTTACATTGTTGCACGTGTTTACCTTTGATCACACGCGTTTACCATAGTCTCACGCGTTTGAAGATTGGTCCACGTGTTTAGGTAGCGTGTTTAGTTAAACACGTGTTTAGTTAATAAAACACGTGTTTGAGAAACCCTAATTCCACGTGTTTAAGGGGTATCACGCGTTTAGGTTCTTAAACTCGTGGCACTGTTCACACGAGTTTGCCGAAGAACGTGTTTGAGTTGTCGAAATGGAATCGAGGTTCAAGTATGTTTCGGTGTGGAAGGATCACAGCAGAAGACAACGATACATTGAAGCATAGAAGACAGGGTTGTAGAAAAGCTATAAAAAAAAAAAAAAAAAAAAAAAAAAAAAAAAAAAAAATAAAATGGCATGATTCATGGAGATTTGAAGTTTGGTAGCGTTCGAAAAATTTTCGGTCCGTTTTTGTGCGATTTTGGCACGTTTTGGATGAAAATTTTCGGCAATTATCAAATTTTTCCCACGGCCTTAGAAATAAAAATTTACGTGAATACCAATGTTTCACGTAAATGTGTTTTTCCTCGGAAATTTGGAGGGAAAACGAATATACCCTGTTTGGCGAAGAGCTGCTGTTGTAATGAGCTCTAGGCCATTTTGAAGAACCTCTATGAATAGGAGATCCTGTAACCTAAGCTTATACTACCTTTCCAAGTTTTGCAGAGAAAAGGGGGGGAGATACTTTTATCAACCAGATTTCTGAGCTGAACTGGTAATTGGTATATCACAGAAGGGCTAGATTTCAGAATTTTACAGAGAAAAGGGGGAGATAAAAAAATTTCAGATTTCTGAGTAAAATTCTGTGCTACTTGAGAGACAAACCAAGATCTGTGTTTAGATGATGGTGTGCTTAATGTGAAATATGCTCAAGTATCAAATAGATGGCAGTTGTGGAAACTTTGTCGAAATATTAAGAGCAACGAATTTGGTCATCTGTTGTTAAGTAATTGAAGATTGAACCTATTTATATTCCAAGAATAGAGATGATTATCAGGCGATCATTTATTGTGATTGCGAGATTAAAGATCTTTATATTTGGCGGTGTATACAACTGAAGGGGAGATCTGATAGGAAAGACTTCGGGTGGTTGGTGGAATTGTGAAGGTACAAGACAAAGTCAGATGCTGCTAGTTGAGACAGGATTTTTGGTACTGCAGTTTGTGATTCAAGCTACAGAGTTTCTTATTTTTGTGAGAGCTGATTGATTTGATGCTGATTGTTGGAAATTCAACTTCTCTATTATATGCCGGTTAAGCAAGTCGAGGAATGTCTCGAGCAAAGTTCCAAGCAGAAGAAGATTGCATATGTTTAATTGGATAATCAATAAGGTAAAGATACTGAAAGTAAATGCTAGAAACAATAAGTGCTGAAACTATATAAATAATATGTATTTCAAGTATGTAGCATTGAGACACAATGTACTTTTTCAATGTATTTGATTTATTGATGTAAGTGCACGTTTTGGTGCACAATTTGTGTCCGATGCATCTCAATTAAAGGGCTGTTACTTTACAGAGATTATCCAGACAAACTGGACAAACTCGTGTGAACAGTACCACGAGTTTGGACAAACTCGTGTGAACAGTACCACGAGTTTGGACAAACTCGTGTGAACAGTAACACGAGTTTGGCCAATCACGTGTTACTGTAGCACGTGTTTGAAGCCCAGCCCATTTGTAGCCTATATATATTGTTCTTAGGTTTCGGTTTTAGTTGATGATTTTAGTTGCAACAGATTTCATTCACGGCAGGCTGAGGTATGCGCAAACCTCAGTCCGTAAGTCCACCATATTATTCGATTATCAAGAGTCGTCTCGTTGATTGTAATCCGTAATCATCGTAGATGTATTGTAAACGGATTTATTCATTGTAATCATTCGACTAATGATAAAGGAATAAGATTTATATCTCCTGTTCTTATTGATTTCGTGTTTGTTTCATTCAATTGCCTCAATAACGATTATGTTTGGATTCCGCACTTACATAGTCGTAGGAATCTCGAATCGATCGGTCCCCGGCACTTTCAATTGATATAAACAAATACAAAGGTTGTTGCGGAACAAAGATAAACACCCAAGTGTAAATATCTAAACAACCTAGAAATACAAGTGATCTAATAACTTGGAAATACTCGTAAGGATTACTTAGAGTATATCTCACAAGTTGCAATGCAAAGGTTTCAAGCCAATTTGCAAGTTGTGAGAAGACTTATATTTATAGACTAAGTCCATGATGACGTGGACCAGATCGTACAAATATGGTTGGGAGCATTTAAGGAATTAAAGCTAATTCCTTACATGCGTACTTTTAAGTTTTAAGTATGTAAGTCAATTGATGTGACTTATCATGCCTTATTCCCAACCTTTTACTTTACCTTGTACTTTTATTAATAGTTAAATCTATTAACTGGGTAAAGGTATGTAAAGTAAAAAGTCTTCCTCGTAATCAGTGTAAAAGTGTGTAAGTACTTTTACACTGAGATGTTTCAGTCTTCGATCAGGTAGAATCAACTTCTGAGCTCCACATCTGAGCTGATTCTCTTTCTTCAGACTTCAGTCTTTGACTTCATTCTGAACGGTATTCTGATACGTTGATCTGAACTGAAGTGAAGCTTCAGTGAATTAATTCTGAAAGACTTCAGAATTCTGTACAAGTATTCTTCACTGAGCTTCAGCTATTTCTGAACAAATTATACTTGGTCGATTTTCGACCTAACAAATTCTAATTAAAATTTATTAATGCAATACAATTAAATATATTACAAAATTATAATATTTAGAAACTGGATAAATCTAGCTTAATTTAAATATATTTTATTATAAATTTTTGTACTACTTGTTACAGACCCCCTTTAAATATATTTTGAAAAAGCCACAACTATTAGATGAGAAACAACTTTGAATTATAGCTTTTGGATAGTTTGCTTACATCATTTTCCTTTTTTAGATTTATTAAATATTACTACTTTACTAAATGATATTTTACCTCCTATGAGAATGATTTTATTCGTTTTTTGGTTAATAGTATCTATGTTTAACTTTGCGCTGTCACAATACAAAAATATAAAATACATATCTTACTAACCATCTTTTATACAAAACATTTCTGAATAATAATATTACCATATTTCAACATATTTATTTATAACTACTAACTATGCTATTATGAAAACATAATATTTTTGACCCGCGTATTATGCGGGAAAATAATCTAGTGATTTTATAAAACTGAAATACATAAATCTGTCTAATAGAAAAACATTAGTAACTGAAAGATTCAACCATTCTCTTATATAACTTCATCTTGTTCCAAAAGAATCTTTAATTATTTCTTCTATTTAAACTTGTCTTGATTGTCCTGAAAATAAAAGTTGTAAAAATGATACTTGTTAGGTCCAGATTTAGTCCAGATTTATTGGACTCGCTTCAGACGCGACTACTGGAGCCTCACTGAAGATCTGACCAGAAACGTGCTCTACTGAACCTACTCCAGACTTGGAATCTGGAGTCCCTCTGAAGATTTGTCCAGAAATAATGGAGGACCAGTGAGCAAATACTTGTATAGGAAATCTGGAGTATTCTCCAGATGAGCTCACTGGACTTCACCCCAGTCCAGATCAACTCTGCTGAAGACATTCTGACTGAAGTCTGAAGAAAGAAGACTTAACAAATGGCGGAGTCCACTGGAAGTCTTACCAGATCTGTACACTGGAGGATTGTCAGTGTTCTAGATCCTACAAGTCTGAACACTGATATCAAGGATTGACTTTCCTTACACACTTTCCAAAGAACAATCCACTTGTTCTTTACCAAAGTATACGTGTGTAAAGATGGTTGGATAAAAGGATTACACTTGCATTTGATGTGACTTTATCCTTATTCCTTATCCAATACATTTAATGTTCTTGTCGGATCATTAAATGTATGCAACCATATTTGTACGGCACAAAATTCAATGGTGAATTTTGTTGCCTATAAATACAAAGTCATTTCC
>CM067172.1:82675730-82708510 GCA_034093135.1 Erigeron breviscapus | reverse complement strand
AGTATATTGATTGTTGGTTTATGACTTATGCATTTACATTTGATTGTAAGCATTGCATACATCGTTGATGAGCCCTCGGCAGGGGATTGCCGACATCCTGGTGCATAGATGTATGCACCAATTTTGGATGTAGAACGTGACCCCGAGTATATAGACATATATATCTCGATGATTTTGAGATACAGCCTTGTTCATTGTAATGACAGAAGGGTATCGTTGCATAGGTGACGGAGTTCACGCATAGGATAGGCATGTTGGCTTATTCATGCATTGGCACTTACATTGATTTGTATATCATTGTGCATTCTTATTACACATTTACTTGTCTTGTGTAATCTTGTTGTTGGACCTTATTGGTTACTTAGAGGCTCGCTGTAAGTCATGTCTAGCCTCTATTCGTATATTGTGATTATTATCGTGGGTTCTTTATGAACCATTACTACGAACTCACCAACCTTGTGTTGACTATGCTTAGTACACTTTTCAGGTAATCAGGTTCTCCCAGGGCGTGGAGTTTAGTTGCTTCGCTTGCGGTTTAACCCGGACTATGGACCTCATGGATCAAGGATTCATTGGCCTGCCTCTTGCATTATACTTAGGATCGTTTGCCATCTTTGGATGTTATTATGTTAACTTTGATGGCTATTTGCTCCTGTTGTATTTTGTTACTTGCTTCGTTATGTTTTGGATTCACCGAATCTTTAATTGCATTTAGTTGTTCTATTGTAATTCCACCTGGTGCTATGTGTTTTCCGTGATATTCCGAGCCTCGGCTTGGGGTGTTACAAAATCACTATTTGCCGAGCAAAATTCTCTGCAAATAGTACAAGTAGCTTCAGTTCTTTGCCAAAGTTTGCTCAAATACGTATTTGCCGAGATAAAATCTCTGCAAATAGTACAAGTACGATTAACCCTAGCCAATAATCTCTGCAATCACTAGTAAACACTAAACGACAAAATAGTCGGTTACTGTTCTTCTTCTTCGTTCAGCCAGACCCTCAAATGCAGAGAATACTGTAAATCTTCGATTTCTCCTTCATTTTTTCGAATTAAAGCTCGTATTTTATATCAAAATGACCAGGAAAACAATGCGCACAAATCCTTGAACAAATTAAATGCTAATTTCAACCAGAATTCAAACCCTCTCGAACATGTGATTTGCCGAGCTTGAGCAAAAACAACTCAAACGATGAAATTAACTTCTGAAATCGACAACGAAGGATGATATACAGATTATGAATCGATCGGTGAACAAAATTTGAACAAACACACACTTAATTTGCAGAAATCACTCAAAGAGTAATCTCGGCAAATGAACCTTTCAGAAAATAAGCCAAATTCTGAAATTAAGCACAAATTAAGCTTGAATTAAGCTTATGGATCGTTCAGCAACTCTGATTGTGCTCTGATACCAATTGTAATGAATAGAATTTGAGCTTATGTGTGTGTAAGTGTGTGTAACAATGGTGGTTTTAAGAGAGAGAAAGTAGAGAGAGAAAGAGTGTTTGGCAGGGAAAGTTTAGTTTGTATTATGAGGTGAAAGGTTACATTTTGCATTATGGAGGGGGTTTATATACCTATACACATATTACAATATGCCCCCTTCCATACTTAAACATTTACAATGTAAGTACAAAAGATACAAATCAACTACTAATTTATATTTCTAACAGCATGTCAGATTGGTTTTATCAGTAGAAGTACTGTATGCAAATTGTCCAGATGGCCTATTTGCTCTTGCTTTGAAACGGTTAAACGTTTTAGCAATCATTGCAACCAGGTCATCATTTTCAGATTCATCACAGTTTGGAGAGATAAGACTAGATTCTCCAGATTCCATGAATTCAGACACCATCTTCTTCATAGAAAATACATTCTCAAAAGATATTAGTGCTGTACTTTGTGGTTCAGTATGACTAACCAAACTGGAACTACTGGAGGCATGGTTATAGGCATCTTGTTCTGCCACAACTCTCTAAGCCTGATTTTCTTCAGTGTATCTGAAAGCTCCATATAAAGTTGAAAGAGTGTGAGTGTGCAGAGTTTTACCTTGTCTTAAGACCAGGATCATGTGAGACCATTTGGTGGGTAAAATATCACAAAATTTCTCCAGAAGTATATCCTTGTCTTTCTCAACCCCCAGTCCTCTCAACTGGTTAATAATGCTCATAAATCTGGTGTAAGTACCAGTGAGAGACTCATTGGGCTGAGCAAAAAATGACTCATACCTCTTGTTTAAGGAGACCTTTCTGGTGACAATGGTGTCATCTCCTCCTTCACACTGGTTCACTAGTTCATCCCACATGGTTTTAGCACTGGGAAAAAGAACTAGTGTGGGAATTAGGGTTTTTGGAACAGCCCCGAGGATCATATTTTTGAGAAGGGTATCTAGATTTACCAATCTCCTCTCCTCTTCAGACCAATGTTCCTCCCTCTTTTCCCGACCTCTTCTAGATCCAGTTGGATCAAGGAGAGCATTGAGAGGTGATGTGGGGACATAAGGTCCTTCATTTAAAATTTTCATCATATTTCTCTCAATACCAGTGATATGCAATATCATCCTAGCTTTCCACATACCAAATTCATCACTATTCCCACTGAATTTAGGAACAGGATTGTTTGAGTAGTGCACATGCACATATGGAGAAGCAGGAGTAGGAGGAGGAGGGGTGGATTAGTGTTAATGACAGGTAGTGGTTCATTATTTTGATCATTAATATTAGGATCAAGATTAAAACCTCCTTGTGTATTTTCTAGGTTGGCCATCAAAGAAGCAGATCTAGGCAAGTTTGTTTAGCCTTCTGCTCTGATACCAATTGTAAAGTCCCTAGCTTGATGGTTTAACCCAAAGTGTAAAATACAACAAGTCTAATAAGCACTAGAATTGGACTAGTATTACTTGAATATAAATGCAAGTATATAAACAAAGTAATACAAGACTTAAAGTAAAGGTGGAACACAATGTAATTTTTCAAGTGTATTTTATTTATGATGTTAAATAAAATACAAGGTTGTGCGGAATCAAGATAATACAAACATGTAAGTATCCTAACAACCTATGAATTACAAATGATCTATATTTGCCAAATAAACTCTTTAGATCGAGATACTTAAAGTTGTGAAGTATCCTGTTACGATCGAGAGTATTTAGACAAATTCACCTTAATTGCTAAAAGTAATTTTAACAAGGAAATGACTTTTATTTATAGGCAAACAAATTCACCAGTGAATTTGTGTCGTACAAATATGGTTGCATGCATTTAATGAACCGACAAGGTCATTAAATGCATTGGTTAAAGTACAAGGATAAAGTCACATCAATATGACTATTATTCTTTTAACCAACCACCATTACACACGTATGTACTTTTGTAAAGACAAGTGGAATGTTCTTTGAAAAGTGTGTAAAGGCAAAAAGTCAATTCCTCGAAATCAGTGTTCAGACTTGTAAGGTCTAGAACACTGACAATCCTCTAGTCGTAGATCTGGTAAAACTTCCAGTGGACTCTGCCATTTGTCAGTCTTCTTTATTCTAACTTCAGTCTTTGACTTCAGTGAGAATATCTTCAGTAGAATAGATCTGGACTGGGGTGAAGTCTAGTGAGCTAATCTGGAGGATTCCAGATTTCCTGTACAAGTAAATAGCTCACTGGTCTTCTATTATTTCTGGACAAATCTTCAGTGACGCTCCAGTCTTCAAGTCTGGAGTGGGTCCAGTAAATATTATTTCTGGACAAGTCTTCAGAGACTCTCCAGTCTTCAAGTCTGGAGCGAGTCCAGTAAATCTGGACCTAACAATCCATATGTTATACAAATGGATTTGGAATTTTGCACTCTTCATCCTAATTGTCCAATTAAATGGAACAATCTTACAACTATAAATTTCAGAAATTATGAGATTGACGTGGAGGTTTTTGAAATACTTTTATCTGGTAGTCCTTTTTTAAAATTTCTGACATTTGATACTTGTAGTGGTCGCTTAATTGAAATTCATTCCAAAAGTGTCAAACAATTAGTATTAAAAAATTTCAAAGGAGAGTCCGAGGATTTTGATGATATTCGAATCATAGCTCCTTATATTTTATCACTAACAATTGAAGGAAATTTGGGTACAACAAACATATACTTTACAAATGTAACTTCTTTGTTGCATGTAAAGTTAAATTATAAAATACCAAAAAATTGTTGTTTGAGGAAGAAGATGAACCGGTAATGATGATGTATATTCTAGCCCAGCTAAAAGAGGTTAAGAATGTCAGTCTTGGATGTTATTCTCAAAAGGTAAGAATTTTCAATATTTTTTACATTTAACAAATTTTTTCTTATATGTTTACGTACATGGTTATTTCAATACTAATTTAAATTCTTTTTTTCATATTAAAGGTTATTTTTCGGCTTACTGCGCATGGATGGATTTGTCCATCAAATGTTGTTCATAATTCAGTTTATGATTATGATATATTATCGAGCTCGGATGAAATTGATTATGACAATATTAATTATGATTTTAATGATAGTGATAATGATACAGTATAAAATTTAAGCTGTAATGTAATTAATATTATAAATTTTCATTATATTATTTTTCCTTGTGATGTTTGTTTGTATACAGTTCTATATATTCATTCCACCATTTTATTAATTTCATCCATACTAATCTTATCCCCTATCACTTATATCCAGGCTCATATTTCAAATTGATATAAAACAAATTTTTATCTCTAAATGAATATAAAAACATTAAAATAAAATAATTATATACATATTTAAATATTTTTGACCCACTTTCTACATCCCATCACATTAAAAGATTAGACAGTTCACTTCAAATGCACGCTTCATTTCGTTTTTCTTATCATTATACTTATTGTCCTTGATTAAAACAGATTATATTTTTATATAATTTATTAAAATTATTGTATAAACAACTTTTTTAATAAACTTTTTTATAATAATGTCCTAATAAATTAATTTAAATTATAATGTTAACGTATCTTGAAAGATAACTATGCAAAATTTATATTCTTGTTAAAGGTATCCAGGAAGCAATTATAATTTTTTAAGTTATATAAAAAACATTTAAAAATAAATTTATATTTCAAAAAAAGGGTTTTATTATATTTTGTTTGACTCAGATTTATCTTTACTGAACATTAAATATTTATGTTTGATTTTATATAAATCATCCAAAATTAACACTGAATACATAAAATAATTAACATTAAATTTAGCTTCTACATAAAGTTTGTTCAGTTTGAATTTATTTCAATTATACAGTTTTTGGATTAATCAGCTTTGAAATTAATTAACATATTTTAATTTTAATTAAGATAAAACAGCTTTGATCAATGTTTTGTGATAGTATTTGAATCACTTTTATCTTAAGTTGAGTTATTTTTTTCAGCAATTCAAAATTAAAAGAAGAATTGGTTTAAAATTTTTCATTCGTATTTTAATGGATAATGATATGTTACTAATACATTAATGTAATCGTTATGTCATAATTTTTCACAATTATATTATAACTTCTGATATATTTATATTTATATATATATATATATAATTAAAATATTTTTGACCCACTTTGTATATCACTTCACGTTTATAGGATTAGACAAGTCACTGCAAATGGAGGCTTGCTGTCGGCTTTGGTTATCATTATTCTTATTGTCCTCGATTCAAACATTTAAAATAATTTATTTTTCAAAAGAAGGGTTTTATTATATTTTAATTAAGACTTGATACATTAAATAATTAACATTAAACTCAGCTTGGACATTATGTTTGTTCAGTTTAAATTTATGTCAATTATACAGTTTATAAGTTAATTAGCTTCGAAATAAAATAATTTATTTAAATTTTGATTAAGATAAAAAAGCTTTGATAAGGATTAAATATGCATAGATATAGTAATTTACATACAAATAAACTTTAAAGTGTATTTCAAATAGAACTGTATAAACAAAAAAACAACACATTTTATTGAGCCCAAAATTCAATTGGGTCATTTTTTTACATAAAATAAACCCAATTAAATTATGTTTTAATTCAATATATTTTGGTTACGTATACAAATTTTCTTTATAAATTAGGTTACACTTCAACACTTACTCGCTATCATATTTGTTTCGTTACTTCTTTCTTTCTTTACTCTATACCCTTATCTTTATTTACTTTAAAAATATATATATCAATATATATCAATCATTGATCTTTTATTTTCAAAATTAGTTTAAAAATAATCATAATTGAATCTGGTTTTACTAGATCAATTGAAAGAAACATAGAAAAATTCGATCATGATTTCACCGTTTAAAAACTATGTAAGTAACTGTATACAAAATACTTTTGTTTTGTTTATGGTAATTTTTTGCATATTCAGTTTTTTATATATTACATTAGCAGTATATTCACTGTTATTCTGATGAAAATTTATCAAGTTATTGTTTTTTCAGGTTATCTGTAATGTCCACAATGCATATGGAGTATTGATAAAAATCAATCTTCAAGTATTTAACATTCCATTTGGGAATAGATGAGTATGGCTCGTGCTTGTAAAGAGTTATTTACTGGTTTTTGAACCATGGGAATTATTTGGTTCAAAAATTAAAAAATTGCAACAAAAGTTGTTGTTCTATCTCACTACTGTAAATTACTGAAGGGTGTACTGTTGTTCAAGTACTGAGTGCAGTTGATCCATGGAAGCATTCTGATTTCTGAATGGGTGATCTTACCTGCACTAACTGGGTCCGTTACTATTAAAGATTTGGCTTCTTAAGTGAAACAACAATTTGATAGAGTTATAAAATCGAAAAAAACAAGTATACAAAAAAGAAATTTGTTAAATATAAGGTTGTATTGAAATTTTTTGATTCAATGTGATAGGTCTTTCATAAAGTTTAATATATATTTTTTTTTACTTATAATTTATATGTAATGATGAATTTAATATAAAGTCTATAATTAAATTTACTTTTAAGTAAATTAAATGTGCTATTTTATTTCTAATGCTAATGTACATACTTAAAGTAGTATCATATATATTAAACTTATAAATCAGTTTTTATTAATCAGATTGAAAATTGATCAGTTTGTTATATACTAACATCTGTTTGGTCCAACAGATTTACAAATAAATTAATTCGAAATTAAAAAAGAATTATACCGACTTCATATACAAAATGGTAATGTATTTAGATTTTTATTTCAATATAACATATATTTGTTCAAATTATAACGTATTTACATATGTAATTGTCATTTATACATATAAAAAAGATTAAAAGGAAAATTTCTATTATAAACATTAATTATTCTAATTCAGATTTTAATTAATAATGATATGTTATAAAAAGATTAATGAAATAATTGCTTCAAATATAAATTATAAATATTTTATATTTTATATTTAATTAAAGTATAAAATATATTTTATTTAATAATTGTTATATCACAATTTATAAAAATGATATTACGACTTGTGAAATTTGTCTATTCGTATTTACATTTATATAAATAGACAAAAAATTACAAATGGATGCTTGCTGTCAATATTGTTATCATTATACTTGGGGCATCCACAATGGTAGGTTGATGAATGATTTTTTTTTCCAAAAAAGCTACTGAAAAGCATTTTATCATTGAGATGAAAGACTTTTAAATATAATATTCAAACAGAAATATTGTACATCAAAATTTTTTTATTACAAATGATATTTATTAATTAATTTATTAAAATTTTTGCATAAATGAACTTTTTTTAATAAACGATTTTATTAATTTATTAATATTATAATCTTAGAGTATCTACTTTTCAAAAAAAAAAAAAAATCTTAGACTATCTGAAAAGATATCATCCATCTGACATGTAATCTATAGAATAGATAACAGATATTTCAATATCCAAGAAAGATTTATATTCTTATTAAATATATTTCGTACGCATATACTTAAAATATATCATAAAAAAAATATTAAAACTATATATATATATATATCTTTAGAAGGCTTTTATAATATTGACTTTAAATGAGATTTATCAATAATTAACATTAATCGTCCAGGATTAACAATGAATATATTAAATAAATAAACATTAAAGTCAGCTTCGATATTATTTTAATTAAGATCATATGGCATAAAGAAGGATTTTTTCATGCTGTTTGTATTAGTTTATACTTTATATCATTACCTAAACATGAAACCTAATAAAGATGGGATTCTTTCTTTTTGTTTTAAAGATATTTGAGCCCACAAATAAATTATAAAGGAATTTGGGCTCAATGGCTTTCAATGAATTTAAGTAAATAAATAAAAACTACCCCTTTCACAACGAACACGATCAAAGTCTCTTTTCTTTACATTTAAATGAAAATAAGTTAAATAGATGAAATGAATGATTGCATTAGCTAATAAATTTTTATATAAACACAATTTAAGCGTGGTTCAAACTACTTTATAAAGATATTTTATTGATATCTATTACGGTTTGTTGTAATGAGCTAAAACCCAATTGCAGAACATTTTTATAAAACAAAGCTGAAAAATGTACATTATTATATTAATAACAAGATTTTATTTACATTTTTCAGCATTAATACTGAATATATATATATATAACATTAAAATCAACTTGGAAATTATGAATACTTAGTTTGTAATATTACGAGTATATTAATTATACAGTTTTTGTTTTAATTAGCTTATATCAAATTGAATTTTTTAATTAGTTTCACTCAGTTTCAAAATAACATTCAAATATTTATTATAAATACATTAAAAATAGAATAACTTAAAGAAGTGTTTTGTCATATTCTAATTTACACGTATTTATGGTCTTGATGTATTTAACAGCGATGGTGTTTCTCTGGGAGGTAATTTTTTAAGTAAGTTGTATTGTAATTATTTTTCTTTTATTAAATTAAAATTGTTACTATAAAAAATAATAGTTTACTGTTTCATATACAAATTTATATTATTAGTTGCAGACGATACAGTATTGTGAGTCCCTTAAATTCGATGGTTAAACCAGGAAAGTGCAAAATACAACAAGTCTAATAAGCACTAGATTGGACTAGTATTACTTTAATATAAATGCAAGTATATAAATAAAGTAATACAAGACTTAAAGCAATAAACAAATAAAGTGGAACATTATGTATTTTTCATGGGTATTTTATTTATGATGTTAAATAAAACACAAGGTTGTTGCGGAATCAAGATAATACAATTAAGTATGTATCCTAACAACCTCTGAGTTACAAATGATCTATTTTTGTCAAATAACTCTTTAGGATCGAGATACTTAAAGTTGTGAAGTATCCCAGTTTAAGATCGAGAGTATTTGGACAAATTCACTTTAATGCAAAATGAATGCTTAAAAAGTATTTATGTCAAGGAAATGACTTTGTATTTATAGGCAACAAAATTCACCAGTGAATTTTGTTCCGTACAAATATGGTTGCATACATTTAATGATCCGACAAGAACATTAAATGTATTGGATAAGGAATAAGGATAATGTCACATCAAATGCAAGTGTATCCTTTTATCCAACCATCTTTACACACGTATACTTTGGTAAAGAACAAGTGGATTGTTCTTTGGAAAGTGTGTAAAGGCAAAAGTCAATCCTTGATATCAGTGTTCAGACTTGTAGGATCTAGAACACTGACAATCCTCCAGTGTACAGATCTGGTAAGACTTTCCAGTGGACTCCGCCATTTGTTAAGTCTTCTTTCTTCAGACTTCAGTCTTTCACTTCAGTCAGAATGTCTTCAGTAGAGTTGATCTGGACTGGGGTGAAGTCCAGTGAGCTCATCTGGAGAATACTCCAGATTTCCTATACAAGTATTTGCTCACTGGTCTTCCATTATTTCTGGACAAATCTTCAGAGGGACTCCAGATTCCAAGTCTGGAGTAGGTTCAGTAGAGCACGTTTCTGGTCAGATCTTCAGTGAGGCTCCAGTAGTCGCGTCTGAAGCGAGTCCAATAAATCTGGACTAAATCTGGACCTAACAAATTCCCCCTATTTGTTTAGAAATAATGCAAGTGTTTTCAAGCTTGAATCTATACATTTTGTAAGCTTGAAAAACACAAGTTTCGATTTGTCTAAAAAATCTAAGTTACTGGAAAACACTTTATAGATCATGAGTGTTTTCAGTTTCATCAATTAAGTTCTAACTTAGACTAAATCTGATCATTTACTTATAGGAATAAAAAATTGCAACTATTATTACATTCATCAACTGATAAATAGTATACAATTTTCATAAGACAATAATTTACAATAAGTAAACAATAAGAGTCAGGCCCTTCTTTTCGATGTCCTTTCTGGAGCATCTTCAGTAGCCTTTCTCTTTGGTGATGGAGAAGATGGTATTGAATCTGGTGATCTTATGTCCATTGCAACTTCCATCTGTTGCTTTCTTCTCCATACCTTTTCCACCCTTTTCAGAAATGCCTTAACATCAGTCGACACATTTGTCTTCCCCCTGAACGTTAAAGCGATTTCCTTCAGTTCACTCCATCCAAAAGCTTGGACTGAAGTACTTTTCCTTTCGTCAGTAAAGTTACCCTCCCTGGTCAACTTTACTTCAAACTTTGACATGCCTACATGATCTTCAGCCAACTTGATTTCAGCACCAGTGATCCTTCTTGCATCAGCCCTGAAATTCAACATCTCATTGTATTTTTCTTTCAGCTTGGCTTGCTGGATCAAAGCTTCAGTATCCTTGGACACTCTCCTTTGCTCTACAGCATATTGGAGTTCTTGACGATTTATTTTTCGAGAAGTGTCCAGGGGAATGAAAGTACTTACATCAGCATCTTTGATTGCTTTGATCTGTCTAGCAGTCAACTTTGGTAAACCAGTAAGTCTCTTTCTGTACTCTATCTCCAGAGCACCAGCATTCTTTCTTATCTTTTTCTGGAGACTTACCAGTTCATCCTTTCTTTGTCTGATGAGTTCTGGTACACTCACACCATAAATAATTGAATCATATACCTGTTCTTCTTCAGCGTAGAATGAGCATACATGAACATCATCTAATGCATTTAGGCATTGATGAACTCTGGGGTCATCTTTCATCCTTTTATATACTTCAATGTTAATGCCTAACCTTCCATCATTGTAAGAGTCCAGAGTCCCCATTGTTGCCATCTCCCTTTGATGGGCCAGCAGTTCATCCTTTTGATTTCTTTTGAAAATCTCAATCATTATGCATTCTTGCTCTAACTTCCTGGAAGTTTCATCATCAGCATCTTCAGTATGCTCTTCCTCTTCACCAGATACTACTTTTTCTTTTCCTTTAACAGCTTTCAGAGTTGATGGAATATCTGGGAAGGACTCAAACTGGGGCTCACTGGCTTCAGTACCAGTAGCTCCTTCAGGTAGCCCGGCTTCAGTGCCATATGCTCTTTGTCTTTCAGTTTGGTCACCAGACGACCTTTCCCCCTTGGAACGATCTCCAGTACTTGACTTGAGATCATTCCACAATTGTTCAAGCATAAGTCTGTCTAGTGGACCAAAAGTTGTACCTTCTACTGGAGTTGTTTCAGACACAACTTTCTTGAGTTCCTGCACTTCCTTCTGAACATTTGCAACAGCTGTAGGCAAGTGCTTTGGCAACTTCTCATCCAGTAACTTTTCTACTTGGGGTAACACCCCATCATAAATGCTACGAAGAACAGTCCCAGAAACTTCTTCACATAATTCTTTTAACATGTTGTTTCTGAACTTCCTTGTACATTCATCACTTATAGTGATAACAACTGCACCCTGTTCCAGTGTGGGTCTACTCTCCAGAGAACTGACCCTGAAGACCAAATTTTGAACATCTTCTTTCAGACCTGCCAGTTCGCCAGTGACTGCAGTCTGAACAGAATTAACCAACCTTGAATCTAAGCCCTGGACTGCCACCTTGATCTTTTCAGTGTTGGTGTTTGTGGCCAGTACCAGTTCATCAAGCTTCTCATAAACCAGCTTCTCATTCCCAGCAAAGACATTCATCTCAGATGCCAGGTTATTGGATAATAATGATTTGAAGTCAGAAATAACCTGTGATGAAGTCTGGAGTGATCTCTCCAGGTCCGCCACCTTAATTAAAAGACCAGTGGGAGGTTCAAGATTTGAGGGTAATCTGGTCATTAGAGGAACTTGTGCCCAGTCCTCTTCAGTTGCAGCTTCAGATGTTGCAACTGGTGACTTCGGCGCACGAGGAGGAGGTTGAGATTCTGAAGGTTGAATGGTTGCTGGCGTGAAGTATTGGGTGTTTTCTGGAATTGAAGGTGGTGGTGGTGGTGGCATGTTTGGTTCTGGTGGTGGCATTTCTGGTGTAGGTGTTGGCATTTCTGGTAGATTTTCTTCTTCTTGTACATCTTCTCCCAGAAAATTCAAGTTAACATCAAAGCCTTCAGACATTGGGGATTCAACATCATCCCATTCTTGAGCAATCCCAACTGTCTGTTCACCAGTTTCTACATTCACTTGTTCACCAGCCTCTACATTTAAATCCAGTGGAGCCTCTTGCTCACCAGAAGCATGTTCATCAGTCTGAACATCTTCAACAACTTCCACAACAACCTGTTCTACAATCTGGGCAATATTTTCAGCTTGTTCATCAGTTTCCTGCCCAACAACCTCTTCAGATTCAAAGATTGGTGACCCATCCAGATTCATAACATCACCTGGATGTCTTTCTGGAATAACCTGGAGTCCAGCTCTCATCAGACGCCTATTAGTTCTAGGTCGTCTGGAAGGTTCAACAACTTCTGTACCTTGACCTTCTGGAGCAACTTGTCTTATGGGCTGTACAACCTCTATTATCTGTACATCATCACCAGATGGTACTTCAACAACTTCCTCAACAACCTGTTCTACAATCTGGGCAATATTTTCAGCTTGTTCATCAGTTTCCTGCCCAACAACCTCTTCAGATTCAAAGATTGGTGACCCATCCAGATTCATAACATCACCTGGATGTCTTTCTGGAATAACCTGGAGTCCAGCTCTCATCAGACGCCTATTAGTTCTAGGTCGTCTGGAAGGTTCAACAACTTCTGTACCTTGACCTTCTGGAGCAACTTGTCTTATGGGCTGTACAACCTCTATTATCTGTACATCATCACCAGATGGTACTTCAACAACTTCCACAACAACCTGTTCTACAATCTGGGCAATATTTTCAGCTTGTTCATCAGTTTCCTGCCCAACAACCTCTTCAGATTCAAAGATTGGTGACCCATCCAGATTCATAACATCACCTGGATGTCTTTCTGGAATAACCTGGAGTCCAGCTCTCATCAGACGCCTATTAGTTCTAGGTCGTCTGGAAGGTTCAACAACTTCTGTACCTTGACCTTCTGGAGCAACTTGTCTTATGGGCTGTACAACCTCTATTATCTGTACATCATCACCAGATGGTACTTCAACAACTTGACCTCTATCTGGACCCATTTCAGCTTCTTCCCTTTGCAAGGAAAGCATGGACTGAGGAATATCTACCTCATCCACTGGAGACCTGAGGTTGACCAGGTCCCTCATATACTCACTCACAGAAAAGTGAGTAGTATCAAAATCGTACTGGTCGCCAAGAGCATTCTTAAACATCAGTGAAAGGAAACGAATATATGGAACAAAAGGTTTTCTTCCCTTCACTCTTAGGCGCTCGACCAGGTCATCAAAAAGAATTTGGGCAAAATCCACTCTTAGCCCAAACCATAAACAGTAGGCAATCTGGAGGTGTGTTTGATTAATCTGGTCTAATCCTCCAGAGCTGCCTCCTAGACACTCAACAATATGTGTAAAGAAATATCTCCATGAGTCTGACAGTTTGCTCATGTAAATAGTCCCTTTTCTGGATAGCTGCCCATGCTCATCCAATATATATGTATGCCCCATCAACCTGCATACTTCCCTTGTATTGATACCAGTGGGAAGCTCAATAGGCAGCTCATTCTGGTCAAAATAGTTTAACTGTAGAACAGACCTGAACAGATTTGCAGTGAAACCAAGTGATCTGGTACCTCCCTTGAGAGTATAATTGATCGATGAAGTTTCATCGTCATATTGAGCAGAGTACCAGAATTCACATAGGTACTCGTGGTACATCCTTCCTGGATTCAATGTTAATGCACCATATAATGGGCAAGAGAGAAAGAACGTGTTTAATCTCCCAATGATCGATTGGGCATCATGAACACTGGACAGAGAGAGTCTTGCCATCCAGTTATTCATATTTATTCTTATGGCACTTGCCTCAAGATTGATATGAGGTGCCCTAGCAACATTTTCCGAAGGAATGTATTCATTGGCAAGCAGATTTTTAGTTCTTGATTGTCTAGGTGCCATTTATAAGGAATAGATAAAAATGAAATTGAATATATAGGTTATGATGAAGATTTGATGAAAGAATGAATGAAAATGGAGTAAATAAGAGAGATAAATATGATTGGAAAATTGAATGAAGGAAGTTAATGAAGGAATTTGAAAGATTTGGGAGTAAATATGTTCGAAGTAAATGCAATTGAAATTGAAAGTGGGTATTTATAGGAGAAGGAATGTGGAACTCAACGGTTTATTTGAAATTATCAAATAACATTTTTGATCGGGTTCTGAGATCCGCATTAATTACATCACATCACACATAAATGCATGACGGTTTACAGCCCACAAACAGTAACAACTTGTACTTTTTGTTTTCCCAAAGTAAAAAGACCATCATTACGTTGAAAAATTTACATGCCACGTAGGATTAAAATATTTTCAAAAAGATTTGCTTACGTGGACACACACAAAGACCAAGTATTTAGAAAATATTATGACATATTTCAGTGCATCTGGAGGTTGACTGGACCTTCCAGTATCACTGGTGGATTAGTCCAGTGAACATGTACTGATGGTACACTGGAGGGATACTCCAGTAAAGTACCAGTGAAAACCATTTTTGAAAGACTGGTAACCTCAAACGTGCACGTCAACTAATACAGACAAATGAGAGGGACACATTTACAAGGAGACATAAGTCAACTCAAACACGCACTTCAACATGTCCAGTTACCAGTGAGAGGGACACAATTACAAGGTACCAGTAATATTTTCTGAAGAATTTGTCCAGTGAGAAAAATAAATTCCCCCTGAATTTAAAACACTTTTAATAGGAAAATATTTTTCAAGTCTTCCCTGGAATGTTGTTCCAGAAATCTAATAATGCAAAGATAGTACACATAGGCGTTCAATATCTGAGCAGTCACCAGATTTAAGGATTTAACATTCCCAACTCACCAACAAGATATTCAAAAGTTTTGACATCCAGAGGTTTGGTAAAAATGTCAGCGAGTTGTTTGTCAGTGGGAATAAAATGGAGTTCAATGTTGTTTTTCATAATATGATCACGAATGAAGTGATACCTGAGGTCAATGTGCTTCGTTCTGGAGTGCATGACTGGATTGTTTGAGATAGCGATGACACTGGTATTATCACAAAAGATTGGAGTCTTTGAATATTTAATACCATAATCAAGCAACTGGTTCTTCATCCAGAGTATTTGAGCACAACAACTGGCTGCAGACACGTATTCAGCTTCAGCAGTGGACAATGAAACTGAAGTTTGCTTCTTACTGGTCCAGCTGACCAGTTTGCCACCTAGGAAATGACATCCACCAGTTTTGGATTTCCTATCTATCTTACAACCTGCATGATCTGAATCTGAATAACCCATTAGATCCATGCCTGAGCCTTTGGGATACCAAAGACCTAGACTGGGGATACCTTTAAGGTACTTCAGTATGCGCTTTACAGCAAGCATATGAGATTCCTTTGGATTAGACTGATATCTGGCACATAAACATGTTGAAAACATAATATCTGGTCTACTGGCAGTTAAATACATCAGTGAGCCAACCATGCCTCTATAGACAGTGGTGTTCACTGGTTTACCATCTGGATCGGAGTCCAGTGTCAGTGGTGCAGAAATTGGAGTTGGTTTAGATGGTGAAGAGTTCATATCAAATTTCTTTAAAAGATCTCTAACATATTTCTCCTGATTAATAAAAATGCCATCTTTGTTTTGTTTAATCTGGAGTCCAAGAAAATATGTTAATTCACCCATCAAACTCATTTCATATTCAGTGGACATGATTTTTGAAAATTTCTTGCACATGTTTTCATCAGTAGACCTAAAAATAATATCATCAACATAAATTTGTACCAGTAACAGATTACCTTTCTCATGAAGAATGAATAAGGTATTGTCAAATGCACCTCGTTTAAAACCATTTTTCAACAAATGTTTAGTCAGAGTATCATACCAGGCACGTGGGGCTTGTCTGAGGCCATATAGCGCTTTGTCCAGACGATATACCCAATGTGGATGCTTTTCATCAATGAAACCTGGAGGTTGTCTGACGTAAACTTCTTCTTCAAGCTTTCCATTCAAGAAAGCACTCTTTACATCCATCTGGTAGACCTTGAACTGATGATAAGCAGTGAATGCTAAGAAAATTCTGATCGCTTCAAGTCTAGCCACTGGAGCAAAAGATTCATCAAAGTCGACATCTGACTGGCAGTAGCCTTGTGCTACCAGTCTGGCCTTATTTCTGATTACGTGGCCATCTTCATCTACTTTGTTTCTGAAGACCCATCTTGTTCCAATTGGTTCTTTCTTTCCAACTGGGAAAGGAACCAGATACCAGACCTTGTTCCTTTCAAACTGGTGAAGCTCTTCTTGCATAGCAGTCACCTAGCTTGGATCTTCCATAGCCTCGTCAATCTTCTTTGGTTCCATCAAAGATAGAAAACTAACGTATAAGCATTGATTACTGGAGGCTCTTCTTGCATAGCAGTCACCTAGCTTGGATCTTCCATAGCCTCGTCAATCTTCTTTGGTTCCATCAAAGATAGAAAACTAACGTATAAGCATTGATTACTGGAGGCTCTTCTGGTCTGAACTCCTCTACTGGAGTCACCTATGATCTGATCAATAGGGTGAGCTTTTGTCCATCTGGAGTACTGACCAGGATTGTTACAGACAACAATATCAGTGCAAGAATTCAGTTGAGTCTCCTCTGGAGTTGCTTCTGGAGGAGGATCTTGCCAGACTACTTCAGTATCTTCATCTGAGTCATTTAAATCACGATTTGCATCATGAAATTCTTCATTTGAAGGCATTTTCTGGAGTACTGGTTCAGTTTGGAATTCTTCATAAGAAGACATTTCTGGTCTATTCTCAACTGACACTGATACTGGGGGAGCAGTACGAACATCTGAACCAATATTAATTTCAGAGGGTAGTTTGAAATCAATAGAAGGATAGAATGGAGTACTACTGGAGAGTTTCCTTTTCTGAACAGGTTCCAGATCAGGATGACTGGAAACTGTGTCTTTTGAATCTTCAGTTTTGTCGTTTATAGGATCAGATTCACAAAAGACAATTGGAGTTACTGGAGGCTCTTCTGGTCTGAACTCCTCTACTGGAGTCACCTATGATCTGATCAATAGGGTGAGCTTTTGTCCATCTGGAGTACTGACCAGGATTGTTACAGACAACAATATCAGTGCAAGAATTCAGTTGAGTCTCCTCTGGAGTTGCTTCTGGAGGAGGATCTTGCCAGACTACTTCAGTATCTTCATTTGAGTCATTTAAATCACGATTTGCATCATGAAATTCTTCATTTGAAGGCATTTCCTGGAGTACTGGTTCAGTTTGGAATTCTTCATAAGAAGACATTTCTGGTCTATTCTCAACTGACACTGATACTGGGGGAGCAGTACGAACATCTGAACCAATATTAATTTCAGAGGGTAGTTTGAAATCAATAGAAGGATAGAATGGAGTACTACTGGAGAGTTTCCTTTTCTGAACAGGTTCCAGATCAGGATGACTGGAAACTGTGTCTTTTGAATCTTCAGTTTTGTCGTTTATAGGATCAGATTCACAAAAGACAATTGGAGTTACTAGGGGAGTATCAAGGGCTGGCTTCTTGTTGATTGCAGCATTTGATTCATCAAATGTTACATGAATTGACTCATGGACCTTCTCCAGTTTCTTGTTGTAGACTCTGAAGGCCTTGCGAATGGCTGAATAGCCTAAGAAATACCCTTCATCAGCTTTGGCATCAAATTTGCCTAGCTGACTGGAGTCGTTCAGGACGTAAACTGGACATCCAAAAACGTGAAAATAACCAATATTTGGTTTTCTATTTCTTAAGACTTCATAGGCTGTCTTTTTGTGTCTTTTAATGTACACTGATCGATTCTGGGTGTGGCAAGCAGTTGCAATTTCTTCCGCCCAGAAACTGGTAGACAGTCCAGATTCAGCAAGCATACTCCTGGCAGCTTCTATCAGCGTTCGATTCTTCCTTTCCACCACTCCATTTTGTTCTGGAGAGCGGGCTGATGAGAAATTTTGGGAGATGCCAGTGTCAGTACAGAATGACTCCAGAGTTGCATTCTGGAATTCTGTTCCATTGTCACTTCTTAACTGACACACTTTTTGTGAGTCCCTCGATAGCTACGGATCGCTCTCGAGATCGTCTATTGTTATGTCGTGAGTGCGGAATCCTCACGAGATAACTAGTTTGATTAGTTATCGTTTATATTGCTAATTATATCAATATAATCAGCCTTATGTGATCTATATTCGTTTGCTATAGCTTAGCAACGAACTTAGTCGCTTTGGTGTGTGTGATATCGACTGGAATCCTCAATTTAGGGTTTCCAATCGTTTATATACGTTTATGATCGATATTGGGCCTGCTGGGCTTTGTTCTTACGAACTTAGCTGCCCAGCCCATCAAACGAAGATTATCTTCGTTCGTTCCTAACGAAGATCATCTTCGTTAGTACAACTTACCATCAATATCTATGCCTTGTTATTTTCCAAGTACTTTATGTACAAGAACCTAACATATATTATGTTTGTACTTGTATGATATACATAACAAACATCATATATAAACATATAAATAACACCAAAACATGTAATCAATCATTATTAAAACACAAAGTCTATAATCTATCAATTACATATAGATGAATAAGACATAATCAAATCTAAGTTGCTGTTGTCACATCAACATGCATCAACAAACTCCCTCTTGACAGCAGCATCTTCGATTTCTTCAGTCTTCAAAAAATCTTCATCATCCATCAAATAACAATCGTTTGCTATTTGCATGGATATTTTCATGTAAGCAAACTTGGAGAATCTTACGATATTTATCTTCTTCATTCTTCCAGAATGGTAAGAATGAGCATTCAGTATCGTACAATTTTCTCTGATCATTTCTTGAGAAGTTCACCAACTGCATTGGATCATACACTCTTTGAGTCTGCATACATCTTAGCTTCACCAGAATTTCGATCAATCTCCCAATTATCCAGTTTATCCAAGACATCTTGTGCCCATTTCTTGGCAGGGACTTTGATCATACATTTGATATCACGTTGAATATACTCAACACTTTTATCTGGCTTCACCACCTTCTTCTTTCGTCTTGGTTCAATATGAAACTTTGGTTTTTTAGAGTTTTTCATATTCGACCTCAACTTGAAATCTTCATGAAGGTTCTTACCAATCACATCTGCAAGACCATAACTACTTGGATTGATAATCCTGTTATTTCCTAGTTCATGTAAGTCTTCTTCACACAAACTTCTGAAATGTCTCTCACGCCATGCTAGATATTGATAATCCTGTTATTTCCTAGTTCATGTAAGTCTTCTTCACACAAACTTCTGAAATGTCTCTCACGCCATGCTAGATATTGATAACCTTCTGGTCTTTTAAGAACAAACAGCTTCAGTTCTTCATCATAAAACCAACTCCAGATTATTGTCTTATATCTTGCAGCATCTTTATCTGAGATATGAGTCCAATACATGATGGGTTTCAAAGTATCCCATGTGACTATATAATCATTGATTCTTTGACCAGGCACAAGTCTATCAATCTCATGTAGTGGATCATCTTCTCTGAGAGGTACAGGATAGTTATTTGGATTAAAAGGTCTTGTCAAATTGATTTCCCAGTGAAAAGGAATCAATGCATCATCAATCCTAGCATATACCACGAAGTTTAAAACTTTAGCGGAGCTACTAATTGAAGTTTGAAGCATTCTTTCCTTAACTTCTTTCCTCTTTATCTCCAACTCTTTTCTTTCTTCCACTGATGGGTCTTCAGGAGTTGAGTCCCAAACATCATCAAACCCATAAGGTTTCTTGAATATATTCATATCCGGTTCAGGAACAAGCTCACCCTCCTCAAGTTCATCACCATCGAAGAGTAATTCTGTATCACCTGTATCATCTGAATCAAGTGCTTCAATAACTTCAGTCTCTCGAGGAGCACTTGAACCACCCGCATCAGAAGTACCAGTCTGGGTAGTATCTCTTTCTGTCTCCCCCTGAGTCTCAACCCTTTTCCTTTGTCAGAAACTGGGCGAGAATCACTCCTATTACCAGCATCATCAGCATCATCATCATCATTCTGACGTCTTGGCTGAGCTGCTGATAATCTGCAGACTTCTTCAGGAACATCTCCCCCTTGATTCTTGACCCAGTTTATTAAAAAGGTCAAAGCACCTTGAACATTCGTAAGATCAGACTCTAAGGTATCAACACGAGCCTGGAGAACATCTATACGCCTAACCAAGGAGTAATCTGAAGGAATAGGAGGAAAAGTAGGCACTCTTGGCAATATTAATCTGGCAGGAGGCAAAAGTGGACGTAATGGTACACTGCCAGCAACAGTAGGAACTGATGCTGTTGAGACAGCAGGAATATCAGCAGCAACTGCAGGTGCTGAAGTATCCTCAGAAATTCTTGCACGCTTAGCTCTGCGATAAGTTAGAGGAGCATCCAGTGTCCTCTTCGATCCAACATTACTTGTACCTTCATGTACTGGACTTGATGCTATATCTCTAAGTTCCAATTGTTCTTGATAATCAGATACAACCTCTTGTTCAGCACCAACATTCTCATTCAGATTAACTTCTTCTTGAACAGATTGATTCGTTTCAGAAAGAACCGGTGAAGAATGACAAGCCTTACTCCGACGCTCACGGCGTAAAGCACCAGATACATCTTCTCGAGAAAAGTGATATGAATTATCACTTCCTGAAGCAGCAGGTACATCATGAGCCATCTTCGTTCGATGCTCATTACCAGAATTAGCAGCGACACTATCGTATTCATCTGTGTCTGCTTCAATTACATCATCATCACCATCATTCTCACTATCTGAATCATCAGAATCACCATCCGAACTATCATCTGAACTCTCTTCATCCTCATGATCAGAGTTGTCTTCAGCATCCACCAACATATCATTCTCAAAGCGAGATCGATAATTTGGATTAATCAAATGACCAAACAATGGTGGATTATTTAGTCCAGCTACATTTCGAGTATTGGCATCTAAATCAGCAAATATACGTAGAGGCCAAGCATGTGGTACATAGCGTGGACCTTGATCAAATACCAAATTCGGACAAAAATGTCTAACTATCGCCACAACAAAACGAGGATACAACAGAAACCTATTCTTCGCCTTGGCATTGATTTGATCAACAAACGCATGATAGAAGTATGTTGAAAACGGATAAGGTCTATTATATACCAAAGCAACCATCTGCGAAGAAATCTGAGCAGAAAGCTGATCAAATCCAGCCTTACGATTGCTCAGACTTACTAACAACACGTAAGCAAGGTATCTCCAACATCCTTGAAATCCACTCTTATCAAAAGGAAGCTTTATTTGACCAACATATCCCATTCTTTGAAAACACCGACGAATAAGGTCAAAATCGTAAGCTAATTCTACTGCGTCGTCTGATTCTTCACCCAAATGTAGAATTTCACGAAGTATCGCAGCATTAAAATCAAAAGTGATTCCTTCGACAGTTGCTCTAACATAGCTACGACCATTAACCATGACCTGATGAGCAGTCCTCCAGAAGTCATCGATATACTGCCTCACCAATCTAGGTGAATCACAAAATGCAAAGGAAAGCCTAGATCGAGCAATAAAGTCAAACATTTCATGGTAGCGTTCAGAATTATGCTGATCGGGGTCCAGATTTAAGGCCAAATTGTGCTTCTTAAAGAACTGTCGTGGAGCAAGAGCCATTTCTGCAAAAACAAATCATAGTTGAAAAACAAGTATAAGATTAGCACAAGAAATGAATAGCAGTCTTAGATGAACTTAATCAATGATCTCATAAGTGGGAACTGTACGAAATTAGTCTTTAAGTTCGTAAGTTAAGAATGTACGAAGATAGACCTTAAGTTCGTTTGTTAAGAATGAACGAAGATAGACTTTAAATTCGTTAGAGAACAATAAACGAAAATAGATTTTAAGTTCGTTGGTTAACAATGAACGAAGATAGCTCTGAAGCATACTAAATTCGTTTGTCACAAAAAACCTCTAAATTCGTTAGTTGAAAGAAGAGTCTAAGTTCGTAAGTCCTTTTTGAGAACCTAAGTTCGTAGAGATGACGAAGTGTAAGTTCGTAAGCCCTTTTTGAGAATCTAAGTTCGTAGACAATAAACGAACAAGAAGTTCGTAGACATGCTGAACAGACTGTTGGTTCCAAAATCAAATAGTTGATTTTAATAAAATTGATTAACACTTGTTTTGCCCGAAATTAGTTACAAAACATCTGTATCAACTAAATGAAGCATAACCCACTTCGATTTTACATACGAATTAACCATCCAATGGATTCAAAATCAAAAACGAAATTAAACCCTAAAAAAAATATATTTTAAAAAACCGAATGAGTTCATGGAAAGATTGGGCAAAAACAATAATCAAAATTTGTGGATTTGTGAATGACGAAGCTAGATCAGATACCTGAATTACTTATTTCAACAAGGATCGAAATAATAAACCGTGAATCGAATGAAATCAATTAATTTGATTGATGAAGAGATAGGGGTTTAAACAGCTTAAGTTCGTTATATCTTTAATAATTCTGGCAAGGAAAATCATAAAACGAATTAAGTGTATATATAGATAGATGGGTAAAAGATGGGTCAAACCGGGTCGGTTAGAAAGTCGGTCGAAAATAAGATAGAACGAAGTTAACCTTCGTAAAAACAAGTCGAACGAAGATAGAGATTATCTTCGTTAAAACCAAATGGAACGAATTTAGATAACGAGAATAAGTTCAATTTTCTGACGACAAATTCCAAACGAAGTTAAACACTATCTTCGTAAGAACAAATTTGTACTTAGAAAATTTTCCAGATTTTTCATCACTAACTCTCCACGATGCGACCCTTTGACCTAATCCTGTACATAGCAACAACTCGTTAAAAGCAACTTGTTCATGCCTTGTACCAAAAAGTACCATCATCTAAAATCATCATCATAATGTAAGTATTTTACAAACATTATAATCTTGAATTAAAAACAGAACCCCAAGGTCTAAAATCAACCATTAACAAACCTGAAAATAATCAATGAATATATTAACAGCAATACCAACCACGACCATGATACGGAGAACATTTCTCTAATCATTGAGATGCTTGACGGCCAACCATCTTGAAACACTTAAGTCCCATATTAGATGCCGTCTACAAAATTAACAAACAATGAATAGTCCAAAAATCCAATGAAGAACTTTATAAAGTTTCCGAAATCAAGTCATAAGTCAAGGTACGGGAATCAAAGGAAACATGTATCAACACTGATTATTTTCACTAAATACATGAAATGTAAAGTAAATAAATACTCTAAAGACAGATTCATGTATTCTTCCTTCACGTGCTCAATTTTGCATCTCAATATTGTCATTTCATACCAAAAATCTTGTCTCCACAATATCATGAGTATGAATAACACATTATTGCAACAAAGATCAGCACTCCAACTTTATCTTCTTAACTTGAACACTGCACACTTACCAAAAACTCATTAACGCAACAAGAGCAAAGGCACAGTAATGCAGAAAATTCAAGTGAAAACACACAAAATTAGGATTAACAATTACGAAATACTCAAGATTCTAATAAAAGATCAAGTGAGGTCATTCCATTGTCAAACCCTAAAGATCACCAAGTTATTAATTAAATTCATAACTTGTAAACACTGAAACTTGTGAGAATTCAAATAACATTGACTTACCACAAAAGATTTAAAAGATCATTTCCTAAACTTAAACAAATTAATGTCCATATCAGAAAATCTTCTTTTGAACTAAACACATAACCTCATCAAGAATTCAAATGAATGAATTCAGCAAAACATATACTCAACAGAATTTAAGTAGAATCTCTCGTGCAATAAGAACTATGAAAATACTTATTTTGACTCAATAAAATAGAAAAATAAATTAGAATAAAAATTACAGAATAATAAACTAGTCTATACACAATAGTTATTTTAATTTATTCATTATTTACATGTGACTAGGGTACTGCTGATCAGATCAGATTAGCATTTACATAAGCCTAACTGCGAGAAAAAAATTCTCTTATTATTAGTTATGAACAGTGATCCAAAAACGATTACCAATATGTTTGTCCTCTTAAACACTCGGTACTTCCAGTCTCCTTTTTGGTTTGTGGCACTTTCGTATTACTTGAGCCAAGGACAGTCACCATGTAACCTAGTAAGTTACTCATGCCACAATTTTAGTTTGCGAACTTATGTGCCCCATATTCAGATACACTCTCATAATCGAAACAAGCACTAAAATTAAGACATTTGGTGATTAAAGTGAGAAAGTCTTTAAGAATCAAGTCAGCGGTGACAGGTCGGTGATTCCTCACGCGGAAAGCGACATAACTTGACTCACGTACGGAAATATACTTAACATTGCATAATGCCAAGTACTTACATATTTGTGACATTAATTTTACTTTAAAGCACTTATGAAAACCCGTGACTTTCTATGAGACCCTTGTAGCGAACTTTCTGACAACCTATCCCAAGTTGGAAACTTTAGGTAGGCTAGGTATACAAGACACCCCAAGGACTTACTTGTTCGAATCTCAAAGGCCACATTAGCTTCATACTTTCAACAGATTTATTTTGATATTTGCATATCTTGTCACAAAAATACATCCGAAAAAGCAATACATACACATATATGTATCTGAGACCTTCTATATAAAGACCAAATATACCTAATTACAATGCAAGATCTTTCATAAGATTTAAAGGACTTGTCTATTTTAAGAACAAGTATTCTTAGCCATATATCTGAATAAGTTTCCCATAAGAACATTGTATACATTTAAGTTCAGATTATAAGGAAACCTTGGTACTTTGTGCCTATCGATACATCATATAATGGTATCACTGAGCTGAGCATTTTAAAGTACAATTAAGTAGGCTTAAAAGCTAAAGTATCGTCACGTCTAAACATGTAGTGCAGTAACCTTACTTTATTTATTATATTTTTGGATTTTCTATTTTTCAGATGTTTTTGTATTTTTCTGACACTAGATATATACAGACTTATACTAAGACAACTCTTTTTGTATTTTTGACTCTATCTATGTACGACTTAAACTACTAAGACACGAAAAGAAAATTTAAGTTCTTTGAGAGAAACTACTCGGCATTCTTCATACCATTGAGTTGATATAATAACTCATGACGAGGTCTATCAAAAGCTTTAGTATAAAGATCAGCAAGGTTATCATCAGTAACAACCTTTTCTAAATGAATAAGCTCATTTGCTTTGCTCAACAAACAGAGGGGCTCCGTTGGATTATCAACACCTAAAACTAAGCCATAGATGTCTCTCTTCCTAGGAGCTCTGAGCATAATCCATTCTTCTGGAATAACGAAACCTGGCTTCAAGATGAATGCCTCCTTTTCTGTGAAATGAACATTGTTGCCCTTGTCACAGATCTGTGAGACACTCATTAGATTATGAGTAAGTTGTTCCACATAGTTTACTCTTTCTAGAGTAAGTTGTCCATTGACGACATCTCCCTGACCGGTGATGTTGCCGCCCTTGGATCCAGCAAAACAAACATACGACCCATTTATACAGTAAAATTGGACAAGAGTTTCCTGTCCCCTGTCATGTGCCTGGAGCATCCACTGTCAAGGTACCATAAATGGATTGTTTCCTAGGAACTCCCTGCACATAAAATGAGAGAAATTAGTTTTCATTGGGGACCCAAACCTTCTGAGGTTTGGGTCGTCCCTTCTCATCCCTTAGAATCAGTTCAGTCCAATACCCATTGCTATAAGCCGTGGGTAGAACATGATTCTCATCTCGTCTTCTCACAGGAGAAGACTTCTGACCTCTCGTCGGAGAAGATCTAGGAGAATGAGGGCCATAAGAAGATCGAACACTCGAATGAATTTGATCATAGACTGAATTTTGACTTTTAGGAACAGAACAATCAGGTCGTGGAGGTGTTTGAAAACAATTTGAAATCCTATGAACATTTCCTGAGGAACCTTTCAGTGGAGATTCACGTCGTTGAGGTATAGTAAACGGTTTTGGAGAAGATTGAACTTTAGCCTCATAAACCTGTTTATTATTACCCAACCCCCTTTTTCCTTCTGAAGTGGAAGCCTTTGAAGGAGAACCTGATCTTCGAGGTCTATTAGGACAGACACTATAAACATGACCCTTTTCATGACAAGCAAAGCAAGAGAGGACCTTGAACTTTTTGTTTGTATCTACCTTTTTATCGGTACCTACGGATTCATTATTAGCACTAGTGTCCACTGACTTACTTGTTTTTCTTTGATTTTCCTTTTCAGGGTCTTGTTTAGTTGGTGAAATCCTAGATTTCCTAGCACCATCTTTCTCATGTCTATCTTTACTTGAAGATTTCTTAAGTGCAGGCATTAAGATGTGCTTTAAAACCTTAGTTGCTTCTTCATTAACGGCTAAGTTATCTTCAGATTTTCTAATCCTAGACTGCTTAGGTAATGGAGTGAGATGTTGCTGACTTAATTTCTTCATATCCTCAATAGCAACATCCCAGACTTTATCAATCCTCTTAGGGTCAATAGATTCTAATGGGAATTCTAACTCAGTATAGACCCTATTACTCTTATGAAGTGTAAAGTGTACAATACTGTCTTTCTGACCATAAGAAGTAGACTGATTTAAGGCAACACCCTTCAATTTCTCTTCCTTGTTAGGTTGAGAAGAAACTCCTTTAGACTCTTTTGTTCCCTCAGGCAATTTTGCCTCAGAAATTGAGTCTTTTGGTTTATCATCTACAACACTAGGTTGAAGAAGGATTTCAGGAATATTAGGTTCAACAGGAGTATAGTTATTATTGAAAGGAGGAGGCACATCTTTATAAGAAATCTTAGCAGTTTCAAGACTTTTAGAAGAAGAATTCTCAAACTTTTTCATATGCATCAAAAGCTCAGAATGTCTAGCATAATCAGATTTAGCCTTAAATTCCAAGATTTCTATCCTAGCATCAGCAAGTTCCTTTTCTACGGTAGCACACTTTCTAGCTAACAAGGAATAAGCTTCACTACTTACTCTTTCGATAGCCACAGAATGATTGACTTTATCTTTCATTGCTCTAATGTCAGATTCTAAAGATCTAATCTTTTCCTTGAAAAATTTTTCCTTATCATTTACAGTTAGTGTAGGTCCTTGTGGACTGATCGTCAACGAGAACGCTTATAGTTATGACGAGAGTGCGGAATCCTCTCGTGATAACCTGTTTGCTTAATTAAATTATCGTCTTTCGTTGTTTATACAACCTAAGACCTTAAACGCGCGCGGGTTTGCAATTGGACAGAGTTTAGACGAATTATCTTAATTAACTGTTAATCAATACGTATTATGTGTGTGTATTTATACTATACTGTTCATAAACGCGTGCTAATATGGACCGTATACCTTAAAGCCCATAGCCCATTAACAAACGCGTGTTTTATATGTAAACACGTGATGACCACGTGTTTAGACAAACTCGTGTTACTGTAGCACGAGTTTAGGCAAACTCGTGTTACTGTAGCACGAGTTTGTACACACTTTCTTTTGTCATCTTTTAAGTATACTTTAATTACTCAAAACGTGACAAGTTTATCACTTGTATCTGTATGTTATTTATAATCACATTCATACAAGTCGTAAACATTAAACATGCCAAAACTCTGATCAATATGTAATCATTCACATTACTTAAGTCCAAATAACAAGTTTAAACATAACATAAGTCTATGATTACATATTACAAAACATGAACATATACTGATCAAATCGCTGTTGCTGTTGTCAACAGAATCATGCATTTACAGTCTCCCCCTTGACATCAGCTACACGATTTCTTCAGTCTTGTAAAAACACTATCCATCAATTAACAATCTCCTGCTATTTGCATGAATATTAGCATGTAAACAAATACGCAAAATCTTCCTATATCTGCTTTCCTCAGTGGTCCATGAAGGTCTAAACAGACATTCAGTGTCATATAACCTTCTTTGATCATCTCTGGAAAGATTCACAATCTGCATAGGATCAAATACACGTAACAAAATAATTCTCTTATCTCTATCTCCATACATCAATGCTTCACCAGTGTCCCTGTGAATCTCCCAGTGATCAAGTGTACTCAAAACATCTTGAGGCCATTTCTTGACTGGAACCTTCAGTACACGCTTAATTGATCTTTGAGTAAATTCTATCATACCATCATCCTTTGTAACTTTCTTCAAGGATCTTGGCGTTATGTACACACTGGCTTTATCAAAATTATCATAGAACCTTTTCCTATAATCATCTTGCAACTTTCTACTCCAGTAAGTTGCATAACCATTGCCACTCAGATTAACAAGCCTTTTCCTTCCTAAATCCATTAAATCGGATTCACCAAGGCTTTTAAAATATTTCTTCATAGGCTTTAAGTACTGACAACCATCATCCCTTTTAATAATAAACAATTTTAGCTCATCATCAAAAAACCAACTCAAAATAGTAGTAGCATACTTATGAGCATCTCTATCACTAACAAAATCCCAAAAGATAGATGGTTTCATACTTTCTCCTACCAACCCTCTTGCCGGTATTCTTCTATCAATTTGATGTAGGTGATCTTCATCCCTACTTGGCACTGGATACTCTGTCACATCAAATTCCTTAGAATCTTCAATATTCCAGCTTAGAGTAATTCCATCTTCATCATCTCCAACTTTGGCAAAAACCGTAAAGTGTAGAGTTCTTGAACTTGGAATAAAAACTCGTTCAGCTTGAACTTCTTGTTGATCATCTGGAACTTGTTGATCTTGAGCTTGTGCTTGTTGTTGCACAAAATCATCATCTTGAAAAACATTAGTCCAGTCCAAATCAGGAATCATTTCACCTTCTTCCAAACTTTCATCATCATCAGAATCATCATTTTGAACCTTAGATGTACCTGTACCTATCTTTTGAAGCTTATCTGAAATTTAAAAGTTCAAATATGCAAAGACGAACAACATCAAGACATAAAAGATAGCATAAATAAAATAAACTATATCATAAATATAATGTAACAATTAAGTACACCAATATTTATCTTATAATTTTTATCTTATTTTACATCTAAAGTACACAAATCATTAATTACTTAAGGTTCAAAATCCGAATCTGAATCCGACTCTGACTCTGAGGGTGTAAGAGTTAACCCTAACTGCTCTTTCATTTGATCCTTATATGATCCTGGATCATAATAATCATCAGGATCTATAAAATCTGCCATAGCTCTCAAATGAGCTTGTGGATCATATCCCAATCTCCTCTTTAGTCTATGCACTATTAATGGGTGCAACTCTGACTCTGAAGACTTATTGGTAGTAGGATCAGAATTGGAGTTACCTGAATTGGAATCACTATCATCATCATCAGTAAGAACTACATCTGGAGCAACCATCACAGCTTTTCCTGAATCTTTCTGAGTCCCAGACGTACTAGCACCAGCTGTACCAGCAATCTCTGACTCTCTTTGTCTTGGTGTCTCCCCCTGAGTCATTGCTTCTGCTTGAGCTTCAGTTCTTGGCTCACCATCAGCATTTGCATCATCATCATGATCTTCATCCTCTTTCCTCTTCAACTCTGTCTCCCTACAACCATCCCCCCTTGAGCCAACAACTGCCTAAGCTGTTCTCTGAGTTCAGCACTTTGACGCTTTTCATCTGCTAAATCAGCAACTAACGTCCCTACTAACCCTTGCATTGCCTTCATCTGTGTTAGAAATCCAAAAATAGTGATAAATTGTAATTAAGATTAGAAGACATTCTTGTTGTTAAGTCATAGATAGATGATTACTAAGGTTGAGGGGCTAATTGTGATAATTAGCATAGTTGTATTGTTAGACTATAAATAGCCCTCATACCTTAGAAATCATAACAAGATCATAAACAAACACTTCATTTCACACACACATTAATCCCAAGCTTTCAGTTTACTCGATCATTCTCTCTCAAAAACACACACACACACACCAAGAACACACACTAGCAAACCGCCATTGTTAGATTGAATTCAGAGCTAAAATCGTGTTATAACAAGTGGTATCAGAGAGAAACATCAATCTGATGACGATCCATAACTGAATTCGATCACAATTTCATCAAAATCAAGTTTAAATCTCAAATTCTGTTCGTAATATCTCACCTACTGGTTCTTCAAAATTCACACATCAAATCTCATAAAATCACAGTTGTTTGTTCATCAATAGATTCGTGGCTATTGATAACATAATCCTGTCAATTTTCAAGTTCCAATTCAATCTAAATCTCGAGATTGAATTTTGAGTTTTGGCGCGTAATTTCAGGGATTTGAATCTGTTGTGTTTTGTGTTGAATTTTGTTCAAATTTGTGTTTCGGACGTGAATTAAAACAGTTTGGAAGTGATTTCGTGATCTAACTCCCAGAAATTCTTAAGAAATCGAAGTTTTAAAAACTTGTCAATGGAGTTTTTCTGGAAATGTGTTCAGATGAAGAAGATAACCAAGACGATCTGCCTAAGATCGTTTTAGTTCAGTGCTTTGTAGCTTGTTAAGACGATCCTAACAAGATCGTTTTAGCTAAGAGTGTGTTGTGGTAGTGTTGATTCTGGCTAATTAATCCAAAAGGATTGGTTTGGTCGTTTCATACACTTAGAAGTTTTGAAGAAAGAAAACAAGACGATCTTCAATTCAAGATCGTCTCATTTTTTCCCAGAACGATTTTCAAACCAAGATCGTTTCACCTAAGACGATCTTCATCTAAATCGTTTCATTTTCATACTTAGCCAAATTTCACCAAAATTTCCAAGACGATCTTCAATCAAGATCGTCCCAGTTCTTCAAGACCGTTTCATTTTCATACTTAACCAAATTTCTCATAACATTACCTTAGACGATCTTCTCAAGATCGTTTCACATTTTGTTCTTCAAGATCGTTTCACTTTTATACTTAACCAAATTTTCATCAAAAAGTACCAAGACGATCTTACTCAAAGACGATCTCACCCAGAACGATTTTGACAAGATCGTTTCATTCTCTATTCATTTCAAGATCGTTTCAATTTCCTTGTTGATCAAGATCGTTTCATTTACCTGGTTCAATCAAGATCGTTTCAATTCTTGTCTAAATCAAGATCGTTTCATTTTCTTACCAAGATCGTTTCATTTGCTCTTTCAATTAAAATCAATCTCAAATGGCTTCTCGTGAAGCATTGGCATTAGGTTCTGATACAAGACCTCCAGTTCTCTTACCGTGGTTCTTACGGACTATGGAAGAAACGATTCATGGACTATGTGGAGAGTCAAACAAATGGTCATATGATGAAAGATTCCATTCTGAATGGACTTGCTGTTCATCGCCATCCCACTACTAATGCAGTTATTACAACTCATGAACTTTTGAATGCTGAACAAAAGGATCGAACAGCTGCAGATAACAGAGCAAGGTCATGTTTATACAGAGCTCTACCAGATGAAATCTATGGGTCTGTTGATTCCTATGATACAACAAAAGAGATATGGGATGAGGTGGCAAGACAGATGGAAGGAGCTGACGTGACTTCGACAATCAGATTGACCAACATTTTGACTGAGTTTGACAACTTCTCCAAAATGCCAAATGAATCTCTTGAGGCAGTTACTACAGATTCTGCAATGTCATAAATGAACTGAGGAAGAACAATGTCAAGAAGACTGAGATTGAGTTAAACATCAAGTTCATCAAAGCACTTGGTCAAGAATGGGAAGATTTTGGAACCCAAATCAAGCAACATCAAAACCTGACCAAGTTCACCATTCATACTCTATATGAATCCTTCAAGCTCAATGAAAACCAAGTCCTAAACAAAGCTTCATCGAACAAAATGCCGGAAGTTGTATCTTCTGATCCTTTGGCATTGATCGTTGAGAAGAAGATTTCTGAAGTCCTTAAAAGGCAAATGGTGGTTGTTTCTTCGTCAGATGAGGAGGGAGATGATGTGATGGCTACAAGAGATGGTGTATCAGATGAACTATATCAAGCTCTTGCCGCAGTAACTAAGCATTTCAAGAAGAGATATTACAAAGCGAGGCCAACAAACAACAATCTCCGCACTTCTTCAACAAGTGCATTTCCCAAGAAGGAACACTATCATCCAAGGAACAATGAGCAGAGTGAAGCTACTGGTTCAAGATATGGTGAAAAGAAGGATGTTTATGAGAAACAAGCAGTTGAAAAGGGGAAGACATCAGACAAAAGGTGCTACAATTGTGGAGTTCCTGGACATTTTGCTGTTGATTGCAAACAACCCAAGAAGCGGAACTATGAGTACTACAAACAGAAGATGCTATTAGCCAAACAAGTTGAAG
>CM067172.1:82661881-82674730 GCA_034093135.1 Erigeron breviscapus | reverse complement strand
AGCATTCTGGCCTTCCATGTACCGAAGGTCTCACTGTTTCCATCAAATTTTGGAACAGGAGTGTTAGAATAATGTACATGGACGTGATTTGGGGCAGTAGGAGGAGGGTTTGTATTAACATTTTGAAAGGTGGATTAGTATTCAAGGGGGTTCCACCTGAACCAGAACCATCTCCACCTTCAGTAGTGTTCATCTTAGCAGATCTAGGCAAGTTTTATTAGCCTTCTGCTCTGATACCACTTGTAAGTCCCAACTCAATAGATGGTACTACTGAAGACACCTCTATGTCGATGGTGGAGTTACTTTGCAATATATGCACTGAACTGGAGACGACCATTTGCAGTGTGTATATACCAAGTTCTAGATAGATTACTTATTTAAATGACAATAAGTAAAGAACAATGCAACAATACAAAATACTTGTAAGATAAATTGGTGAGACAATATGTAATTTTCAAGTGTAATTTATTTATTCTTTAAATAAATTACAAGGTTGTTGCGGAACCAAGATAATACAAGAATGTAAATATCCTAACAACCTATGAACTACAATTGATCTACACTTGGAATTTCTCAACAATCGAAACACTTAAAGTTGTGAAATGTTCCTTTTACGATTGAGAGAATATTGCACAAGTTCACCAAGAATATTGCAGGTTTGCAAAGTGTGTGTGTATCTTTATTCTTGTTGTGCAATGACTTGTATTTATAGGCAAAGTTAACATTGGGATGTTAACTTTGGCCGTACAAATGTGGTTGAGAGCATTTAAGGATAGCATTTAATTCCTTAAAATGCAGTGTAAAGTTGCAGGATAAAGCAACTTTATTCAACCAGCTTTATGTACCTTTTAGTAATTAAATAATAAGAATAAGTCTTATTATCCGGGTAAAGGACATAAAGCACAAAAGTCAATTCCTCGTAATCAGTGTAAAGATTTTTAAGGGCTTTCCACTTATGGTCTCCAGTTTGTAACTGACTAGAATGTCAACTGGGCTTCGCTGCCATTGCGTCATTCTCTATCTTCCACTTGTTGTCTTCGACTTCAACTGGAATGGATTCTTCAACTGGTCAGTTCTCAACTGGAGGAAGTCTTCAGTTGCGTTAACTGTACGATGCAACTGGACTTCAATATATTTCTGGACAAATCATCTGGGTCTCCAGTTTCACTGGGTCTCCAGATGCAACTGGAGACTGACCAGTTTACCAGTAAACGTAAGCGGAGTGTATCAAAGGGCAAACGAGTTACTAAGGCTAGGGAGTCCTCACCGCCCAAGGACATTAGTACCCAAACCAACCCATCAGCAGCCTCCCAACAGGCTGTTGACGAGACAAATGGGAACAGCAGGCAGCCACCTCAAATTTCTGTAGGCGAGGTTGGTGAAGATATTGGGTCACCCCAACCCACTAGAGGTCAAAGTCCAACCTCCAAATATTTCCCCTTCTTCTCAAAACCCTTAGTCGTTGTCAGCAGCCAGATCACAGGTGATGCTAGAGACAACACAGTCTACGGCCGATGAGGTCTTGGTGCAACAACACACTGAGACTGAGGCAACAATTGACCCTACCCCTATCTCTTTTTCTATCTCGGAAGCTGTTGGTGCAGGGACCGAGACAAATGTTTCTCCATCAGGTGCTGAGACTGATGAGGAGTTGGGCAGCGAGTTCAGTCAACAAGATGATGATGCTGAAGTCAAACTCGCTGCCACTGAAGAAAAGGAAGAGGATGAAGTGACCAGCGAAGACTTCAATGAAGAAATTAATTATGTGTTAGTCACTTCTCCTACTCAATTTGATACATCTGCTGACACCTTGCCTGAAATGCCTCCTCCTCCATGCTACTCTCCAAGGCCCACTGTTTATCATGAGCCAGTTGGGTACTTTGGAGAACATTTTTGTACACCATCACCTGGGCATGAAGCCAAGATACCTTATGAGGATGAGGAGGTTGATGAGGAGATCATCATGGAAGCCCCCATTGCATCACCCTGACTTCTTTGGCCTTCCATGTTCTAAGTATCCAGTGTCGCTAAAGGATCTTAAAGTACCCTTTTCCAAGGAAGCGAACTACTGCCTTCACTGCTGTTAACTTGCCTGGTTTGGACTATGTTGAAACATACCAGCTGCAAGAAATTCTTCGAAGGCTACAGATTTGTCAAAGTCAGAAAAAAGGCATGGTTATTTGTACGCATGGTTAGTGGACAAGATGGCTGAGATGAATTTTGGTGCACTTGCTAAATTTCAAGAGTTGGTGGCTGGCAAATGATTTGAAAGGATGAGATTTCTACACTTCAAGGAATGGTGTTTGGATTACAAAGAATCACACACACCAGGTCCAATGCTGTCTTTAAAAGAAATCAAACTCTGTTACATGAAAGTATGAAAAGAGTCAGCACCTCCAATTCTCACATCTCTGCCTCGCTGGACAAATTGAAAGAAGAAGTCCATTCAGCGAAGGCTGCTGAAGTGCCTGGCCTCTTGTCTGCACTTCATGAACTCTCTGATGAGCGAGGAAGTTAACTTAAATTCCTAACAAGTTTTAAATTTATAAAGTACAAGGTTAACTTCTCTACTACACTCACTCACGGGCAGTGGACCCGTTCGTTCATAGTATAGTAAATAGGTAAGACCAGGATCGTTCGCAGGGACTATGTCTAAGAAAGTAGCTAGGTGTAATTCTAGGATTTGGGGGTTTGTCACGATTTAAATAAAACTAAAATAAGAAAAGCATTAATTGATTAATCTAGCAAAACAATAATAATTAAAACATTGCATCTACTTGGAACAGTTCACATGCCATGATCATTTAGAAAACAGTTTAGATATGTTGAACAACTCTTCTCACGTTCGGATTCTCGTTAGATTCACCAAACTACTTAGTAGAGCTGTCGTTAGACTCACACTACCCTATAAACAGATTCTCGTTAGATTCACTGTTATGCATTAAAACCTGAGTTTTGTAACTATGACTTTATCTTTTATGCAAGTCAAGATTCTTCTAGGTTCTAAAAGTCACTTGACACTAATTACTCTAGTCACCCGGATCCGGTTTCTGTTCGCCAGATCAACTAAAACAATTTAATAAAACACATGTTCAGTTGAGCCAAATTATTAATTAACCATCCCCCGCTCAGTTATAAGTCAAGAGACCACATTAATTATAGACCGATTAATGTTTCACAAACATATTAAATGACTCTAAGGCCTTAGTACTAATTCGACCCAAACAAATCAATAAAACATGTTTGTATATGAAAACCAATAACATTTGTCTGACTCAATAACCATTGATCTGCGACAAGCATAGAAATGGTTCAACAATCTAATATAGAAAACTATCACGGCATGATCACATTATCCAAATAGATGCAAAACTACTTAGCTACTCATGACAAGACAAATAAACCTAACAATCATTAATATAAATAAATCCATAATAATAATTGTCAAACAAATAGTCTTGCAGTTGTAACCCTAATAACAATAATAAAAGTAAAAGAGAGATCAAACTAATAATAGGGATATCGAAGTTACGCAGTCCTTAATGCCGCTCCTTCGAATCAACACCACGAACCCTAATTAATTTGACCTAATATTATTTGTTGAATGATAATTGTTGTTGAATTGATGCTTGATCTTCCGGATGATATGGAGGTGTTACGAGGGTTTAGATCTGATGAAAATACCCTAGAACAGCCCCCAAAGTCGTCTGGAGGAAGTATGTTGCGGCTCTTAGGGTTTAGGGGGGTATTTATAGGTTTAAGGCAAAACCCTAGCTGGCCGACCTACTTCCAGCGGCGCTGGTGAAGTCCCAGCGGCGCTCAAGGACTCCCAGCGGCGCTAGGGAACTCCCAGAGGCGCTCAAGGTGTCCCAGCGGCGCTGGTGAAGTCCCAACGGCGCTGGTGAGCTTCAGGATGACTTCCAGCGGCGCTAGAGTGAAATGAGCGGCGCTGGAGGCTTCAGGTTCAACACGAAAGTTGTAGATCTTTCTCTCGCCTTTCCGTGGATAGCTTACTCGTCAGAAACGGAGTCCGTATGAAGAAGTTATGCCCAAAATACTAACACGTGGTCATATGCTTCATGTTGGCCTCAAATTCTTCATGTTCCGCTTGCTAGTCTTCGTCCAAAAGTCTTGTGGCTTCGTGTTAAGTTGAGTAGAGACGTTTGCCTTCACTTGCACGCCTTGTGAACCTATCATAACATGTCATCCCATTAAGTACCAAAAGTTCACATTTCTTAAACTCATTTAAGCATCAAAACACGGCCTAATGATATGGGAAATAATCACAAAATGGACGCTCATCATATACCCCCACACTTAAGTCTTTGCTTGTCCTCAAGCAAATAGTCCAAGAAAATAAACAATGATGAGCGGACAACTTAAGTGTTAAAGTTATTCTACTTTATAAAATCATTTCAAAGATTAGTCATGCAAAATGATTTGAGAAAGCTTTAGACAAAATCAGTAAGCTATAGCTAGAGGCAAGATAATTGGTCAATCAAAACTAAAAGCTAACTTTTTATTTGTGTTAATACCTCTAAAACCGTTCTATAATTCCACATGTCTTACAGCTCAATCTTACTTCCTTCTGCTGACTAGTTAAGCACTTAATTAAAGTTTGTATAGCAATCAAAACTACTAGCTACTAGCAAGGCATTTATATTTCATCGTTTGTGTACTTGTGAGTCACTACTTAGACATACTCTCACACTACAGTCATGCTCACTAGCTAAACACTAAAGCAGTTATACGATATTATCATCTTTAATAGTTGAGACAGCGGTGACAGGTCGGTGGTTCCCCACTCGCAGAGCGACATAACTCAACTAATGGTTAGAGTTTATACCTTACATCAAGACAGCGGTGACAGTCGGTGGTTCCCCACGCGCAAAGCGACATAACTTGATGCATATAGATTTTACTCGTTATTAGTTCTTTGAACTCTTTTTAATTAATCTATTGATTGCCTTTTCTTAAGATTACTACATTATTCATGCAATAGACATTATCAGAGACCCCAGATGACTCATACACTTACTCCGCATGCAACTAGTTCACATTAAATAGTGTAAGAATTAAGGCGAACCATACATCTAAACTAGTTCCTACACAAGCACGTATAATTAAGTCCAATTAATACACCTATACTAATGACTAGAAAGCTCTAATTGCTAGGCATATTAAAGTCTGGTTAAATGTGCTATGGCAAACATAATCGCATACAGTTTCAGTCTAAGCTCTAATCCATTTGGAAAAATGAACATCCACAAATCTATAGTTAAACTAACAGTCCTAACTAACCATTCATCTACCAAAGCTAATATTGCTTAGTTATCGTCATCTTTTGTCTACTTGCAAAGCTTATTCTCAAAATGTTTTTGACACAAGAAAAATTTAATTTTGCATGAATTAAGTAGTAGAAAATTATGATTATTCAAACAATTAAACCACGGGTTTTTCCTATTCCATCCCCCCACACTTAAATTGTACAACGTCCTCGTTGTACTAAACATGACATAACAGAAAGGGTAATAGGAAAAACACAAAAAATAAAGGATTAACGAAACTTCCCGGGCTTAAATTGCATGAATGTTGTTGAAGATGGCATTTGTGGAGCGACTTGAATGAGTCTTCAAAGACTTGAGTTCTCCATTTGATGGCGATCCATTGATGCTTCTCCATCTTCTTTTCTTTTTGGTATTTTCTGATTTTTTGATTTTTTTTTTTTTGATTTTTGGGTTTTTCTGATTTTTTTGGTTTTTCGGTGATCTCGATGTGCTAACGGAGGTTTGAGCGGCTCTTCATAAGTGTTGGGTGATTGAGAGGGGTTAGGAATGTGTTTACAAGGTTTAAAATGAAGTTCGAACTACCACTGGACCTCTGAGCGGCGCTGGGAATGAACTGCTGGCTCCAGCGGCGCTGGTGGGTCCTAGAGCTCAAAATCAAAGTTGTAGCTCTCTCTTTCCCGGTTCCGTGGCCTAGTCACTCGTCGAAAACGGACATCGGATGAAAAAGTTATGGCCAAAATACCAAGATAGCGCCAAACTCTTCATGTAAACCATATTTCCTCCGTCCTGAGTGTTGAATCACGAACCGATTCTTCTCCAAACCATCACTACACCTCTTTGAGCTCGTGTAACCTTGTTCCTTGATGTTCTCCTCCTCACCACTTGCAAGCTCATGATAACCTGTCGTCTGCACATCTAAATCAAAGTATCAAAACTAAAAAGACATAACAAAATTGAAAAACACGATTACTTGCTTGTTCAACCGAAATAGAACAAGAAGCAATATTATTATTAAACAAAATAACCTAATGCATGAAAATAAAACACATACATGGGTTGCCTCCCAAGAAGCGCTAAATTTACCGAGTCTTCAGCCGGACTCATTCCCCAAACTTACCATGGCGGGGTCTTAAACGCCCCCACACTTAAAGTGTCGGGCGGTTTACGCGAATAAGGTGAATAAAATGTGAATCTAATCTATCATTACCCAATCCATTTCTTCACCTTAAGAATTCACTTTTTAAGATAAATTATCTTTACAAAACTCATCTTAAAAATGTATCCTTTCATCCTAACGTATACCATTTCAAGAATACCCTTATGACACGGAACCTTCAAGTATTTCATGTTAAGGCTTATGTCGTCCATTCCAAAGGGTCGGGAGCTAAAGGGTCTGGGGCTAGTTTCAAATAATAATGCATGAAATTACTACTGGCCCTTGGATTAACCAATTCAATGCTTCCAAAACTATTTAAGGCATAAAAGGTTAGAAAGCTCCCTGAATAACCATGCTTGGGTTGCAAATCATCTTGACTAGTATCCTCGCATTCCTCCATTTTGAGAGTCGTATCCCGTTTATTCGGCTCCTTCTTTCGTGCCATGATCTTCTTGAAAGATGTCAGTGCTTTGGCACTCCCTGTTTCACGCTCCGTTTGTTGTAAAAAAATGATTCGTATCTGATCGAAAGTCCATTCTGAGGTCAAAAGAAACTCAAAACGTTAATCTGCCTGAAACGGGGCTGCCAGCGGCGCTGAGGGGTCTTAGCCACCAGCGGCGCTGGTGGTCTCCCCAGCGGCGCTGGTTGCTGTCTGGGCCAGGTTCCTGTTCTTCGATCTTCTTCTTGATCTTTAATCCTTCAATCTTCGGGACCTGCCAATTATTCTCAGGTAAAAATGTAAAATCAAAGAATGGTTTTGAGAACTTACCTGAATGAGTGAATATAGGATTTACTTTGTCTCGAGTCGGCGGTATTATAGACCCCCCCACTTAAAGTGTTGGGAGGTCTAAACTTAAAGAGTGAGAAATCCTCGAGACGGACATTGGACTTCTCCCAACTGACTTCTTCCGTTCTTCCTTATGAGCTTCAATGTCGGGTGGCACCTTCCTAATGGTGGATACAATCTTGGTTTCCATGGTCGGGGTCGTAACTAACTCTTCATCCCATATGATCTCAAGCTCGTCTTCCCATTCGGCTTCATCCCATACGACTTCACCTTCTTTCTCCAATTCCACATCAACACGGTCACTCCCATTCTTCGTACTTGACTCGTGCGGTTCCGGATGTGGTGTCTCATGATCGTGCTTCACCTCAACCTCTTCAACATTCTTCTCCTCTTCTTCATCAAGTGCCTCTTTGTTTGTTGGGGATTCTTCACCCGTTGCATCGTTTACGTAAATTCCTACAAAATCATAAAAAGAAGAAAACTCTCTTTTCATAAATTTGATAGGATCCGGGCACTTTCTTTCGCTCGATTCAGCCTCAAATAGATCAATTTCACATTTGTAAGAGTGTCGGGCGTCCTCGGCATTCAATGGTAGAGCAAGGAACGAATCTTCGCGCGAACTGGGGCTGCAGGGGCCACCAGCGGCGCTGGCTCTTCCGGATCAGCGTCTGATTTAACGATTTCTTCCGTTTCTTCTTCGTTTGACTCCCGTATGACCTGCACTTCTCCCTCAGTTGACGAAACGATATCCACATCAACAAGCTTCCTCTTGTTTGGTTCCGGATGTGGTGCTTCACTTTGATTCAACTGCTCTTGTTTCGGTATTACATGCTCTCGTTCAACCACGACTTCTTGAAAAATTGTCCCCTCCTCGGTGCTTGAAATGGCCTCATCTTGATTGATTTTGCATTTACTAGCGATTTGGGCTTCCTCGGCACCTTGCAAACGAGCTAAATATGATAAATCGTGAGAATCTGGGGTGCTGTCGGGGCTCCAAGCGGCGCTGGAGGCTCCAGACCGTTGTCAGATTTCTCGATTTTGCTTGTTTCGCCTTGCTTTTGCTCCTTTTCGACCGGGACTGCATCAGTAGTTGAGGAAACGCTCTCCACAGCATCAAGATTGCTCTTGTTGGGTTCTTCATCTTGCTTTGGATCTTCCATGGGTGAGACCTGTAACAACACTTGTTGAATTGATATATTTTTCCCCTTTTTTTTATTTTTTTTTTTTTTTTTTTTTTTTTTTTTTGTTTTTTTTTTTTTTTTTTTTTTTTTTTTTTTTTTTATAATTTTTTTTTTTTTTGGTTATTTTTTGGTGAATAGGTTGTACCCGATTTTTAATTTGGTTTACAAAACTTTTTGATTAATATTCAATCTTAACTTACTAGTTGCAAAACTTCCATGATTTGAACAACAAAAGAGTTAACACTTGTAGCTATAACAACCAATTGAATCCTTGAGAAGCAAATATGATAACAAGATAGAAATAATAAGAGATAAGGGTAAGAGAATTTATCACCACATGAACACCACGATATATAGTGGTTGGGGTCGGATGTTAACTAATCCGCCTTAATCCACTCCTCGATTCACAATCGAGATTTTGTAGCACTATCTTTCTCCAAAACCGGTGGAGAGTCCGCAATACAATCTTGACACTTCAAGATGATCCAACAATTCCTAACCACTAGGAATTTACCAAGTCTTGACACTTCAAGACACACCAATGATTCCTAACCACTAGGATCTTCAATTCTTGACACTTCAAGAATTTTCCCAACTCTAACCACTAGAGTTTAATTTACACCCAAATGATCTTGACACTTCAAGATATAAAGTTTCCTAACCACTAGGAAAACACAAGCTCTTGACACTTCAAGAGAATACACAACAATCACACTCACTAGTGTAATTGAATACACCATTTGTAGGCTCTCAATATTACACAAATATTATCCTCACTACAAATTTCACTCTTGCTAATGACAATCAATGATATAAGATTTGTATGATAAGAATATGATGTTACTCAGGTTGTAGATGCAAGAGGTGACTTCCAAAAGAAACCAAGTCTTGAATATATAGCCAAAACATTTTTTGTAGCCGTTTGACCCGGACGGCTCTTAACTGAGGCCGTCCTCCAGGACACAAGAGCCGTGCCTTAAACAAGAGCCGTGCTATACCTGGAACTTCACAAAAAGCCTTGTATATCTCCCATGATGTCTCCACTACAAGCAACCATCTTACCATACCAAGTTTAACTCAAAAGAGAATGGGAGAAAGAGAGGAAGATGCTTACCAAGAATATATGTTTGGGGATTGAGAAAGTCACAAGTTGAAATATGGAAATAAGAAGGATAACCCCAAATTTGAAATATATATCTACATTTCAGATCTTGACCACATCAATTACCACATCAATTTTGACTTCTTATCTTAATTTTGACTTTCGTTGACCTTCAACACTTAAAAATATGGCCTCTAATTTTGGTGAAAAATCAAAGTGTTTAGATTTGAGTTTTAACAATTGCAAACATCTTAGAATGGTAATATAAGACTTAGGAGCAAGTTTCGGGTCATGAACTTATGTAACGAGCGCTCGAAAAATTTCATCAAAATGCACAGAGGGGGGACGACCTTTGTTCCTACAAGAGCCGTCCCATGAACAAGAGTCGTGCTCTTTTATACTTAGAAATTTTCGACCCTCAAATTTGGCGAAAAACGAAAGTTGTTATTTTTGAAATTTGTCAATTGTAAACATCTTAGAACATCAATATAAGGTTATGGAACAAGTTTGGGGTCACGGAAATGTGTAACGAAGGCTCGGTGAAAAACTACCATTCGGGACAGAAGCGGACGGCTCTTGCAGACACAGAGGCCGTCCTCATATTAAGAGCCGTCCCCAGGTTTTACGACGAAATGCTACATTAAACTCAAACTTGACGTGTTCATCGTTTTTGGTTCGGAATTAGCGTATGTAATGCCCAAATCATTATTTATACCATTTTACACATTCCATATATTGATATGGCACGCCACACATTGATCGACGCTATAGATAGTGCTACTTTGCGTCTTTGAAAATCGTTTTTAAGAAGGATGTTCAAGCATGTAAGAATATACGTATGATCAATTATATTTAACACTTACTTTCATGTGGTATGTTCTTAATCATCATCAAAACTAAGGAGTGCATTATAAATGTTATAAATGTATTAAACCATGTATGCACCAACAGTTTCTTCTTGTAACTTGTTTTCCAATAGCGAATAACCTTGTTTTGCTGAATTAGAAAGAAACTTACCTCCACTAGCAGCATCCAAGATTTTCCGAGTATCATCATTCACTCCGTCATAGAACCACTTAGCAAAATTATCGGGTCTCACTTCTTTTTCGGGGTAAGCTTTAACCAACTCTACTCTCTTAAAAGCTCCTTCCCAAATATCCTCAGTCGGTCCAAGTTCCCAAAATGCTCTGATCATCTCCTTCATCCTTTTCCAAGTATCTACCCACGTTTCACCTTCATGCTGTTCGATAAACCTTATTGTTAGAAATTTGACTCTAACGCTTCCAATTTTCTCCTCTAATTCATCGAATTGGGTCGCCATTGACAATACTAGACCTGTAAAACAAACACTGGCACAACCCGTGAAAAGCACAATTTATTGATAATAATAAAAAGACAAAAACTAAAACTATCCTAAGCAAATAAATAAAAAAAAATATTTTTGGATTTTTTAATTTTTCAAATTTTTATGGTTTTATAAAATAAAAATAACACCTAAACTAGATTAACTAAAATGAAAATAAACTAATCCTAAAAAAGACTAAAACTAACTTTCCCGCGTAAACACGAAAAAGTCGAATTACCCTAACCTAACTAAATTCCTAAGCTAATAGTCCCCGGCAGCGGCGCCAAAAACTTGATGAGCGGGAAGTTTAACTTAAATTTGATAGGTCCCAAAGGAGATAACAGGATGGTTTAAATGTCTCAAAGAGTTGTAGAGGGGGGGTGAATACAACTTTTAAACTTAATCAGCTTGAGAATACTTTTAAATGCGGAATATAAGTTATCTTAAAGTATTTGTCCATATTCAGATTTAGATAGATATTAATGAAACTGTAAACAACTGAACAGAATATAAAGACAGTAAAGTAAAAGTGCAGTCTAAGAACAAAGTGCAAGCTGAGTTTCAACCAATTCTTTTATTGAATAAAAAGAATTACAAGTAGTTGTGGAACAGATTAGCCTACAAATCTAACTACTTGGCTGAATAGCAAGTTACAACTTTGTTTATTAACTCTACTAGCCAAGCTGAGTACAACACAGATCCAAGCTGAATGCTTTAATCGTTGTGAGAGTTAATGTTATGGATGCACACATTCTTGAGACACAAAGGCTGGTTTATATAGGCATCAACACTGCCTTGGATGCCGTCCATTTCTTTCCACGCGTCTTGATCTAATAGTCTCTGCATGATCAGTACTAGCTGACAGTGACATTGTCCTTTTTGTTCCCTATTTGTTCACCAAGATAAATCGTGCAGCAACAATACAATGGACACCTCATAGAATGTTTACAATCAATAACTGGCACTTCTAGAATGTCCTTTCTGGTGTTTATCCAGTTGATTGATGATGTATACAAAGTTATAACAACCTTGGAGCACTTGCAAGACTCCAGGCTGACAATGTACCTTCCAAGCTGACTGTAAGATCCAAGCTGACTTCCACCCATCAGCTTGGTCTTCTATCCTTGTTCTTCATCTTCGATTTAGACCAAGTGCTTGTTCTTCTTTTGATGCAGCTTGAAAGATACCATCTTCTGATGAAGATGTTTAGGCTGACTCAGCTTGGAACCATCCAAGCTGACTCAGCTCCAGAACCAAGGACTTAAGTATTTCTTGAGTTGTTTGTCATCTTCAAATCTTTTTTGTGATATGTGAGTGACTTGACTCCAACAATCTCCCCCTATTTGATGATGACAAAACCTTTGCAGCTTCTTCTGATCAGACTGGAAATACTTAAACAGATTGAAAGGGTTATCAAGTTGATAACATTATACATTTGACCCTTTCAATCTTTTCCTTGGGTTCTTTTGATCTTTTTCAACTAATACAATATATACTTACAAAACTGAGTGAAAAAGATAACCTGAACACTATTTTCTTGAAAATAAAATTTACATTAAAGCATAACACAGAGTATTTACAAACATTTGTTACATAAAGGACAGAGTTTGAGTTTCAATCTAGAAAGCTTTCATAATACTCTTCCTTTATGTGGTCAGGAGCAGGCTTATTCAAATCATACCCCCTTCTTGAGCCTTCAATCATTAGAGCTTGATGAAATCTGCTTTTGTTGTCACCAATTTGAGTGCAGACCAGCTTGAGAGCATATAGATGTACATTGGGGACCATTGTCAGCTTAGAAGCTCTTTGTAGCCCAATTTCTTCTTTGTGAGTTCTGATTATCATACCAAGTTCAGGGGTTTCAATGATTTGGCCTTCTATTGGATTTGCAATTTCAGGAGGCAAGCTGAAGTTGAGCTTATCCATCTTTTCACCATATCCAGACTTTTGGATCTTGACATGCACTTCTCTTCTTTTGAGCAAGTCTTCA
>CM067172.1:82624647-82660881 GCA_034093135.1 Erigeron breviscapus | reverse complement strand
AATTAATAAATGACCCTACAACGACGAAATAAGCAACGATTTAACTATTTCAACTTTTTGGGCAATTAATGTTTATAAAACATCTAATTTATAATAAAATTCAACTAAATCGACCAATGGGTCATCTAAGCACTAACGGAGTTAACGGTCAACTAATGGGTCAACTAACGGAGTTAACGGTCAACTAAAAGTCAAGGGTCGAAAAATGATTAGGATGTTACATTTTGCATACCTTTTGCTCATATAACAAAACAAAAAAAGTTGATCATGAAACATGTATTTACGTTGCCCATCTTGCATACATATGCACAAACTAATTACATCAAATGTTCATTAACAATATAATTGCATACATATGCTCAAATGCTTCTTCATGCACATATGATCACAAACTATCACATGAAACATTTATTTATAATATATTTGCATACATATGCTCATAGCATATATACACATATGCTCATAAAAAAAACAATACAAATCATTGTAATTCTATTGTTTACAAATGTCCATAGACTTGATTTTCATCTTCATCATCTCTGTCTTTATTCACAATACATCCATTGCCTTCTTCAACTTTCTGATTCAAAAATATGAAAAAACATCAAAACAAAACAATTAATATAATTAAAATATGTACAATTTTTCATATATGAATATTATAGTCCGAATAAAAATTATACCCAAACTAAAAAAAAGACAAAACTGAAGGATATGTAAAGATTAAATCATATGTTATTTAGGGTAAAAAATACGAATCGATACGAAATAATTATATACATAAAAAAATACGATGTATGATTAAAAAATATTATCACAACGAATATTAATAAATGAAATTACACACATCTGACTAAATGATTAAAACAAACACAAGATTGAAGTGCGTGAGTAACATACATAGATGTAAATTTCATCGCATATAAAAGCATGTTGGCACGGCTGGTAGTGAATTGATGTTGGACGGCAGGTAGTGAATTGCTTTGATAATCACTACAATTGTTTTATAATGAACATCAAGAAATGGAGTGGAACTTCTGGTGGGGAATAAATTATGCCATCCCCCATCCACAACTCAAATAAGATTGGTGAATTCGATTAAGAAAGGCGGCAGGTTTTTTTTTCTTTTCTAGATTGGAGATGAGAGGCTATATTAGATTATTAGTGTTCAGGCCCGTCTAATAGACGGGTAGTCTCAAAATATATTAATCAAAGTTAAAAAATTGGAATTCAAGTATATTAAATAGATACCGAATAAAATTAAAATACCTAAAAATTAAACATAAAACGATTCAAATAAGGCAAACACAAACAATAATTTTAGACTATAATTACGAAAACTAAAAAAGGAAACATATGAAAATTAACTCCATATAAATATTGAATCTAGTTAACCCCTTTTTTTTCAACTTTAGTTAAATAAAAATTTTGTAGTTTGTTATATCTAAACTTAAGACAAACACAAACAACAATTTTAGACTATAATTACGAAAACTAAAGAAAAATATATAATTTGAAAAGTACATACCAATTCATCAACAAAGATCATCTCGAACGTTTTGATTTTCTTTGGGTTGTTCCACTCCGAAACAGTCCATACATGCACAACACGGAGTCGTAGATGATGGTTAACATGTGTTGGCTTAAGATCTTCAAGATGAACCAATGTGGTCTTATTTTTGGTTGTTGAATAAGAAGCCATGATGAACCTATAATGGACAAGAAACAAAATTAATAGAGATAATAATAACAATAACAATAACATAAGAATTCAATGTTAAATAATAATAATTAAATATGAACAAAGTATAATAAAAAAAACTCTTGGTAGTCGACTTCTTGGTAGGCGACTATTTTTTTTGTTTTGGTCGTAGGTTTTTGTTTTTGGTTGAGGATATGTGAGAGTTTTTTCCTAGGTTGTATATATATAGATATAATATAATTTTTGGGAGACTTTTAAAGGATAAAAAGAGTTTTTTTATTAATAATAAGGTCGCCTATAGATTTAATAATTAAAAAAATATAAAAAAAAAGGATTAATGAGGAGGGAGTTTTAGGCTCAAAGAGGGGGATTAGGGTGCCAAGTGTACCCCCAACCTCCTCTTTTAGTTATATTATAGATTAGTAGGATAAATAATAGGGCAATTGCCGTTAATAAAAAAAATAGGGCAATTGTTTTAGATTGTGTGACCAAATTACCCTTTTATATTATTTAATGGAGATTAAAATCTTTAATTAATTACCAAAATGCCATAATTACTCTAAGTCGTTGATCAAAAGTTTTAATGGTTGTGATTAGTTTTAAAAGGTTCTAGAGTTCTCTTTTTTTGAGTTCTCAAAATAACTTTTGTCTATATATATATATATATATTGTATAATGTATATTTATTTTGAGTGAATGTTCCAACATTGATATATTATATTATTAATGATGATTTTTTAATTTGATAAATTATTATGAAAATGAATATAAGAATAATAAATTATGGTGTATTTATGATAATTAATTAGTTTTACATATTATTATGAAAATGAATATAAGAATAAAAAAATAGTTTGAGTAAGTATACGTAAATGTTGTTGATAATGGCACAATGAAATTACGTTCATAAATCTTGAAGCATTTACTTTAAAGTAAATATTTAGGAACCAATTTTAATCTTAATGGAGTCACTTGAAGCAACCTTAGCACAATTAAATCTTCTTCATAAACAATTTTAGTTTTATTGGAGTCACATAAAACAATCTTGGTACAAATAAATCATCTACCAATTTTAATCGAGTCATTTGAAATAATAAAAACTGAGTTACTTGAAGCAATAATGGGTAATTAAATATTGTTAATAATGACACAATTAAAGTATGTTCATAAATGGTGAAACATTTATTTTAAAGTAAAAGGTTAAGAACCAATTTCAATCTTAGTGGAATCACTTGAAACAACCTTAGCACAATTAAATTATATTAGTAAATAATTTCAGTGTTAGTGGAGTCAAATGAAACAATATTGACACAAATAAATCATCTACCAATTTCAATCTTAGTGGAGTCATTTAAAAGCAATAAAAGTTGAGTTACTTGAAGCAATAACGGGTAAATTAAATACTATTAATATTTACAATTAAATTATGTTCAATTAAATTATGTTCACTAATGTTGAAGCATTTAGTTTTATGGGTTTTGCTAAACGAAGCCCTGAGGGGTTTCGTTAAGGTGCATTAATTAGTTCTACACTTACCATAAAATTCAGGATGAACTTTTGATATGGAATTGTACAACCTTTTTATGCACGTTAAGTGAACCCGAATTCAATCTTAATGAAGTAACTTGAAGCAACCTTAACACAATTAAATCTTCTTCATAAACAATTTTAGTTTTATTGGAGTCACATAAAACAATCTTGGTACAAATAAATCATCTACCAATTTTAATCGAGTCATTTGAAATAATAAAAACTGAGTTACTTGAAGCAATAATGGGTAATTAAATATTGTTAATAATGACACAATTAAAGTATGTTCATAAATGGTGAAACATTTAGTTTTAAAGTAAAAGGTTAAGAACCAATTTCAATCTTAGTGGAATCACTTGAAACAACCTTAGCACAATTAAATTATATTAGTAAATAATTTCAGTGTTAGTGGAGTCAAATGAAACAATATTGACACAAATAAATCATCTACCAATTTCAATCTTAGTGGAGTCATTTAAAAGCAATAAAAGTTGAGTTACTTGAAGCAATAACGGGTAAATTAAATACTATTAATATTTACAATTAAATTATGTTCAATTAAATTATGTTCACTAATGTTGAAGCATTTAGTTTTATGGGTTTTGCTAAACGAAGCCCTGAGGGGTTTCGTTAAGGTGCATTAATTAGTTCTACACTTACCATAAAATTCAGGATGAACTTTTGATATGGAATTGTACAACCTTTTTATGCACGTTAAGTGAACCCGAATTCAATCTTAATGAAGTAACTTGAAGCAACCTTAACACAATTAAATCATTTTAATAAACAATTTCAGTGTTAGTGGAGTCAATGAAAGCAATATTGACACAAATAAATCATCTACCAATTTCAATCTTAATGAAGTAACTTGAAGCAACCTTAACACAATTAAATCATCTTAATAAACAATTTTAGTGTTAGTGGAGTCACATAAAGCAATATTGACATAAATAAATCATGTTAACAAATGTTGATAGAGTGAGTTTATGAAAGCAATTTTGGAAAAATCAATTTGATCTATGTTGATGGTAAGTTCGATAAACAGCGTCGCAACAACAACAAACAAATGTCCAGAAAGAAAACGTGCAACGCACGGGTGATCCCCCTAGTATATACGGGTGATCCCCCTAGTATATTCAAAAACTATATGGGAAAGGTGGGAATCGAACCGGTGTGCTTGGAATCAACAAAAATTGGGCATGCCATCTGAGACAACTGCATATAATATTACATCATTAAGAACCAAGCATCAAAAACTATATTTTGTCTTAACCGATGAACAATGGATATTATATGACATTATAATCGATCTTGTAAATAGAACCACGAGAGATGTTTTCTTACTATATGGTTATGGTGGTACAGGAAAGACATTTGAATGGAAAACATCTTCAGTTTATTTCCGACCATCTCCGTTCATAAATCCTTGCTCATTATATAAATTAAAATTCCAAGTTTTCTATATCTAATAAATAAAACAAAACTCATTATTTACGATGAAGCCCCAATGGTCCATAAGCATTTGTTTGAATCTTTGGACAGAACTTTTAGAGATATTCTCAGATCATCTAACCCAAACAACAAGAATGAGTCGTTTGGTGGGAAAATTATAGTTTTTGATAGTGATTTTAGACAAGTGCTAACAGTTAAAAAGTAAACATAGTTTGAAGGTTTTGATTTTGGACAATAAGAGCAACGTTACGAACATCACGAGAAATATTGTCTTTAAGGAGGTTTTGATCAATTTATAATTCAATTTATGTTTCAATATACTTTATAATTTATTCCTTTCAGCATTATTACCTTTTCTTTGTAATTAGGTTTAATACCTCCCGCTTTGTTAACATTTTTACTTCAATCTATACAAAAGTTTATTCTCTGATCTATAATCATTCACTTCGACTTTTACGGTTGTTTGTATTGTATATATAATTTACGAGGAATCCATAAGAAATACGATAGAAACGTGCAACGCACGGACTAACCTAGTTAATTTCTCTCTAGTTCTATGAGTTGCATTTCAAATTAGTATAGCATACATTAAACGTAAAGTAATTACTGCAAGCTCGTAAATACTACATATAACATCAAGCGTTTAGTAAAGACTTTATGACAATGAAGTCGTAGTTACATGTGCAGATCACGTGCATTTATTTTGTATATAAACCCCCTACTAGATGCAACATTTTCTACATCGACCTCCACTTGCTAGAAAAGCTTTCTAACCAAAATGGGATCGTTATTGTTCTTCACTATAGCAATGGCAATTGCAATCGCTTCTTCTCCTTTGTCAATAGCTTCTAGATCAGTAACGGATACGTACCACGTCCGTTCTTCACCACCATCTTATAAACGCCCCAATCAACCTTGACCATGCGAACCTTATTCAGTATCATTATCACTATCACCATCACCAACACCAGTAAACAAGCCACCACCATCACCTAACAAGCAAACTCCCCCGGCACCAACCCCAAAAAACAAGCCACCTCCACGTCCCTACAATCAAACTCCACCACACCACCACCACCACCACCATCACCTAACAAGCAAACTCCCCCGGCACCAACCCCAAAAAACAAGCCACCACCACCATCTCCTTGTAAGCAAACTCCACCAGCACCGACACCAATCAACACACCACCCCCAACTATTTCTCCACCACCAACCCCATCATCGTCACCATCACCACTACGACCTCCCTATAAGCAAGCACCAACCCCGATAAATGCATCGCCATCATCTATTACTCCATCACCAACCCCGAGCCCATCACCGCCTGCACTTTCTTATACGCCGACACCAACCCCACTTAACACATTACCACCACCACCATATAATATTTCACCACCAACCTCTCAACCGCCACCATGTGATGACCAACCAAGTACTTCTTATGGTCAAACTCCTCCAATAACAACGCACTATCAGCAGCCACCACCGTCACCATAGAAGTATCAACAACTGTCTTCTTATCAATGACTGCTATGAGTCCAGACATTCAGCGTTACACTTATCTCACTTTTATAATCTTTTAAACTTCATAATATCGTTATGCAATTCTTTTATTGTGTTATGTAATCAATAATTTGCATTTTAAATAAAAAGTTGATGTTCGATCACTCATCTTGTTACTAATTTATTAAAAAGTCCAGTTCATTACTCTTTGGTTATGTTTGAGGCCATTAGATCGTGCAACCATGCATTGTTAATTAAGTACACATAATACGCATATACCCGTATAACACATGGACCTTCTAAATAAGAATACTAAGAGTTGAGTGTTATTAAAGTTCATGCTAAAATGTCTAATGCCATGGAATATCAATATTTACAATTAAACATTGTCATTTAATTGATTTGTGATTTTGTCCTCACTGCATAACAATGTAATTATAATTTGTATCAGTATATAATAAGCATATGACGTTCATGATGGATTAGGTGTCTAAGCCCATAACTATAATTGATAGCAGCATAGTCTTTTTGGCTTGTCCCAGAGACTCAAAATAAGTAGAATTGATAAAGGAGAACGAAATTTCCCTTCGGAAATTCGCCACACATGGGTGGGATAGAAAAACCATGGAGGATATCCAAGACTATAAATAGGGCCTTAGGGATTCATTCTTTTTGCTCATTCTTGGCTTGAGTATTCGCCTCCTTCTTTCTCCTCTTGGAAGAACTCTTTTATAGTTCATCCACATACACTTAGTTATCTTTTTACTCTTTTGATTCGTTGGGTGTGATTCCATTAGAGGCACGACGTTTGTGGTACTTGCTTCCAAGAGATCCTGAGGGATAATTCTAGTTGTTTACTACTCGTATAACAACTAAAAGTTATAGGTTCGATTGTGAAAACATAGATCATGTTTTAGGATGCATGCTCCCTTAAATGTTTAAGTTTGTTTGTAATGCCTAAACCTATCAGTGGTATCAAAGCTTTAGGCTCGTTTTCAATTGAATTTGCTATAATTGTTGAATTGATTAGGAAACTAAAAGTTCGTTTTAGGTTTCGTAACTTGCTGCTCAAGCTGATTAAGTTAATTGTTTTAATAATCCTAGAAAAAAGTTTTAAAATACACCTTATATACTATATGTAAAATTAAAAGCTTAATTATTACTATATGTATAAGAATAAAGTCAGTCAAATCAATAGTAGGTCTCATTCACGAAGCTAGTCTATAAGGGTATAAGGAAACTGCCTTTAAAATGGTAGTTGAATGGGTGTCCACTCTCACCCACCGCTTCCTTGATTAGTGGAGGGTCGTTAGCCGAACGGGTTTGATAGGACTATATTGATTCTCATTAAAAGTATAATGATAATAAAAGTAACTAAACCTTTTATTTAAATCACAATCTTAGTTACTTTAGGAAAAATGTGAAATTGTATGCTAACCCATGAAATTGCACATTACACTTTATAAGTCATTAGTGGAGCGTGTGTGGTTAACCAGCACACTAATAGGAACTAATAAAGAGTTGTATTGGGTATATCATAAATTGCCATTGTTGATGGAGCGTGTGTGGTTTACCAGCACATCAATTGAGATGATAAATGACATTGGGGTTACCAAGCACATTTGCATGGTTATTCACATCTTGTTTGTGATCCTCAGTATCCCAGTCACAAATGGAAGAGTATAATCTGAGATTAAACATGTCATTGAATAGTTTTAGTGAGTCTCAAAAGACCTACCTGTATGAAATTTGCAATTAGATTACGACATCCCTTTTCTAAGTTGTGAATTTCATAGTTGGATCCTATCCTCGATATTTCAATTTTGAGTTGTTATATTAAGGGTTATTTTTTCCTAACTCAAACTACCTTTCTTTTAGAAATGTCTGCCCCTAATGATGCTTTTGGTTCCTCCTCCTCCAACCAAAACTTTTCTTTGTTGAACATCTGCTCAAAGGTGACATTAGATGGCTCCAACTACAATGACTGGATGCGCAATATCAAAATGGCTCTTCGTTTCGAGGACAAGGAGTATGTCCTTGACAAAGAACTTGGTGAAATTGACGAAGAGAAGGCCACTCCTGAAGAATTAGCCGCTTATAAGAAACACTACATTGATGCAACAAAAGTTGCTTGCATCATGGTTGCTACCATGACTCCTAAACTGCAAAAATTCTTTGAGGATTACTAGTCGTACGAGATGAACAAGGTCCTTATGGAAAAGTACCATAAGCGAGCTCGTCAAGAAAAGTACGAGATAGTGAAGTCCCTCATATCAAGAAAGATGAAGGACGGAGAGTCTGTCAGCGGCCACGTGCAAAGGATGCAACAATACGTGGATCGCCTTGTGTGGCTAAATGTGCATATTGATGAGGAGTTGGCTATTGACATAGTGTTCAACTCCTTACCAAGTTGTTATGATCAGTTCATCTTGACCTATCATCTGAACAACAATGAGACATTGTCTCAATTGCACAACCTCCTGAGAACAGCTGAAACAGGGATGAAGGGAAAGAGTGATGCCTCCGCTCCTGTTAATACTACCATTCTAGCCATTGGTCAAGGAAAGGGGAAGAAGAGGAAAGGTCCTCCCAAGCAAAACTGGAAGGGAAAGTCTTATCTAAAAACCAGTTCTGATGTTACCCCTATCTTTGATCCCAAAGAGGCCGCTTGCTTATATTGCAACGACAAAGGACATTGGAAACGAAATTGCCCAAAGTATCTGCAAGATTTAAAGAATGGCAAAGTGAAGCCATTTCCTGCAGGTATAAACACTATTTCATCTATTAACCTGTCATCTTCTGATTCTTGGGTCCTTGATACAGGATGTGGGTTCCATATTTGCTCTGTTTTGCAGGGACTAAGAAAAAGTGAGGATGTGGAGCATGGTAGAATGAACTTGATCATGGGGAATAGGCGATCTTCACCTGTCACCAAGATTGGAGTTTATAGTTTAGTGCTTAGTAATGGTGTTAATTTAGATTTGATGAATTGTTGCTACTCGTCAGAATGACACGAAACATTATCTCTTTTCATGCATTTTTCAAACAAGGTTTTAGATATTCTTTTAATGATGAGAATGGTTCTATTTCTGCTTATAAAAATGACATTTTTTATTTTGAATCTTTACCTTGTGATGGTGTATATGAAACTGTGATGTGTGTAGACAACTTAGGCAATGGTGTATTTCAAATTGATTCATCTAATGGTGTAGACAAAGCGTGCTTGTGGCATTGCCGTCTTGGACACATTAACAAGAAACGCATGGCTCAACTCCAAAAGGATAGGGTGTTGGAATCATTTGACCTAAGGTCAGATGATACAAGTGAATCTTGTCTTTTCGGGCTATCATTTATTTGAAGATGAGTCGGATGTAAGCTACCATCCGTTAAAGCAACAATGGGGTCACAAATCGGGTGAGATGATCAGACGAGTGAAGTTGTTTAGTGGGGGTTTGCATGGGCACATCAAGTTTCCCGTTTGATCCGGGAGACGGTTATGATGAACGACGACAATCGCAGTGGCGTCGAGATGTATGGTAAAGATGAGTCTTTTAACGATACCAGTGAATTGCTTGGATTTTTTCACGAGAATAAGATGTCTTTAGTGACACACTAGTTTTTGTGAAATAAGAAAAGAAAAACTAAGAAACGCAGTGCATTGTGAGCGAATGCATGGAATTCTTTGTGACACTCAACACTTTTTTGTGTCACTTTGCATGTCGTTTTCAAGGTTCGGGTTATACGGTACATGTGGCTTTGGTACGAGGACGAGACTTGAGGTCGAGTTCTTTTCAACCGGGAGAGAATTGATGTGTAAAATCGAGTTTAAAAATTAAAACAAGAAATACCCTAGAACTGACTACTACACACTCTCGGGCAGTGGACCCATTCGTATATAGTATAGCTAAAAGGTAAGTCCAGGATCGAACACAGGGACTAAAGATAAGTAATTGTTGACATTAAGTAATTCTAATTTAAAAGGGTTTTGTAACCGAATTGTCACTTTGCAACAAGTAAAAGTAAATAATTTAAATCCGGTATTACCGGGGCAGGGATCGTCCTAAAACGATATTGAAAATGTTTTTAAGACAATAATTTAAAAGGCATCCATCTTGATTTTGCTCAACAATACGCTCAGATTGCACATAAATGAAGTTCAAACCCAAATTAGTTGATTAAATAACCGAGACTCAAACAAAGCACCAACCCCGTACCCGTCAAGTTAATGACATCATTTGACTCTCTTGCTTAAACTAGTTTCGTTACAAAGACCGGTACCCCAAGACATCTTTTATAACTTCCCTAATCAAACAATTGGTTTGGTTATTGAAATAATAATTATACCTATCGATTGTACCCAACCGTTAACACATTTCTTCCTATTATTATGAACGATTATCTACCGTACCCGTAATAGACCCAATCGTTTGTACCCAAACAATCAAAATGAAATATATGTAATCAATAACTACCATTAAAGACACACATAAATCACCAATCAATTCAAGATAAATAATAAGGAAGAAATACGCTAAGATCTCGATATAACGTTAAATGAAATCAACATTGAATTAATAAAATTGTGCAATCTTTACATATTGTCTCACTCCATCAAGATGGATGATAAAGTGATTAGCCACTCATATTAAAATAAGAATAACAATCAAAATATGAAGAATTCATTGTTACCTAATGATAATAAACGAAAGCTACGAACGAAAAAGATCCAATCGTGTTTGAAAACCTAAAATATGATGAAAATCTGAAAATATCACTGAATAGGGCTCCAAAAATGGCTGGAAAAAGAGAGGAAGGGTTTTTGGATGTTTTTGCAAGCTATTTATACGATCCCCAAAATCTGCCAGAATCGACCTAGTTGCGGCGCAACTAAAGTTGACTTTTGGCTTTTGACTTTGACTTTCGTTGACCAAGGCCGACTTGAACTTGAACGCATTGCGGCGCAACTGAGGGAGTTGCGGCACAACTTATTCTTCTGCTTTTTGGTTGCGGCGCAACTACCAGTTGCGGTGCAATTAGGCTTTGACTCGCGTTGACCTTTGACCAATGTTGACTCGTGGCTGGCCAGGAAGGAAAGACGTTGCGACACAACTAGGGCAGTTGCGGCGCAACTTAAGTTTCTGGAATTGGGTTGCGGCGCAACTCCCAGTTGCGGCGCAATTGGCCTTCTTCAGCTTTGACTTTTGTTGACTTCCTGCACTCTTCATCCAAATGCTTCCGAAATCCTCCGTTAGCACTTAATTCACCTCAACATTGTCGTTTTCTCCAGATTTGCGCTTAAATACCTGTCAGTAACCTGAAACACTAACAAATACCATAAACGCACCAAATGTATACTAAAACGACTCATAAACCATGCAAAATCAACTAAATACGTTGTGGGAAATGGGTATAAAATACGACATATCAAATCCCCCCACACTTAAGCTTTGTTTGTCCTCAAGCAATTCCAAACTTCAAAACTCAATTTACCTTGGCACAAATGGGAATAACATTACCGTAATCAAAAAGAAGCTAAACCATCATTGAAAATGAAACGAGATGGTTAGGCAGTTTTAATCTTAAATGAAAACTGGAATGTTTGACAATACTTGACTGATATACAAGCCTCAATAACACGACTAAGCACAAAAGAATCGAAACAGTGATATCTCATCTATCCTACTCCAACTAACTTACACTTGGGGTTGAATATTTGAATAATCACTCAATGCCAAGTCGTGAGGCATAATCTTTTAACCATAGGCTTGTACTAGGTTCATTCCTTCACCGCCATGATGCAAGCACCACAACGTCTATCAAAAAAGGACTTTAAGGGTTTTAATGAACTTCTGAGGCTAACAAGGTATTTAAAAGGGTATGGAAATTTGGGTAAACAAAGGGTGTTAAAAACAAATAACACAACATTTAACAAAGTTTTACATAATAGTCTAATCCATAAAATCCCATGTCACTAGTTGCCAACGGTCCAAAACCCGAGAAGATGTCCAGACAATACCCCCAATAGACGATTAAAAACCGACACCATTGTGGTGTATGACACTAAACAACTCAATCAACCAATTCTAACCATGTTGGCTTAAACAAACGCGCCAACCCACAAATAACAACTTAAGATTATAGCATTCAGATCCTTTCGTTGGTGTAATTGATGTACCAACTTACAAAAATGATTTGACCAAAAGTGAGAAATACCAACTGACAGCCCAAGCTTTTTTTTTTTTCTATTTTTTTCTTTTTCTGTTTTTCAATTCTTTTATTCTTTTTTTTTGTGAGCTACTTTTACTCTGACTAATTGGTATTCTCTTAAATAACATTTGAAACAGTGACAAATCATATACTCATATGCTGAAATGAACGATCCAGACTTTATCCAAACAAACATGATGAAATCAATCTATTCTCAATAACTGAGAATATCCCAACCCGACATAAAGGACAACCCCAAACCATCCACTAGCATAGGCAACCAATGACCCACCAGGACTTCGACTATCGGTATGGCTAGGAAAAGGTATATATTACGGGTGGAGTTAATAACAAAGGTGGTTCACTAACCAGTGTAGTTAGCTACTAAGCACATTAACAAAACATGCACATAACAATTTTTACGAAACAAGGGTGAACATACAAAGAACAAAGGTTTTATCCTAAATTTGTCTCTTCTGATAAATAACACGGAACGATCAACCAGGAGAAGTTCTAGAATCAACGCAATCACCGGCACACTAATAGCAAATGAAATAATCCGGAAATGGAAAAACCAACATCAAACTTGCACATCTTAGTTCAGAGCTCTAAATAGAACCCTTACTTCTGGATAAATCCAATAGCCTACGAGAGGGAAAAATTAACAAGGCTAATAATTCAAAACCGTAACACCTATCATAACTAGCAATGAATCAATAATCTCACAATTTGGGTGTTTTGGTGCTTGAGCGTGCTAGTCATATTATTAATCCAGAAGGGATTGCCTAATTAATCAGTCAAAACACATTCCACATATTAAAATTTTGTACCCAAGGTGTAGTCAAATTGCTTATTAAGTTCTATAATTAAGTGACAAAAGCAATAAACTACAAGGACAAGCATGCAAAAGTTCAAAATTCCTCAAAAATACCCGACTTTTTCCTATTTACCACCCCCCCACACTTGAGTTGGACAATGCCCTCAATGTCCAATAAACTATGGAAAACCAAGGGAAATAGGGGAAAGTAAAAAAAAACAAAATCAAGAACAAGAAAAACTTTCCGGGTATGATGTGTGTTCCATGCCTGAATATGATGCCAACAAAATATGTCGCTGAACTTACTGCCAGCATATGCACATGACATTCAACTTGCTATCAACATGAACACACCATTAACGAGCAACATAATCAAATAAACCATGCAGTCATCCTATCCCTAATTATTCAAATGAAAATGGAAAAGTAAAATACGATGTTCTATCACCCTTAAGGGTGATTACAAACCAAACAAATGGAAATAAATAAAAGTACGAAAATAAAATTGTTCAAAGAAATACAAGTACAAGCCATCATCACCAACAGACGGCGGCAACATCATCCCATCATAAATCACTGAGGAGGGTAGGGGTAACCAGGCATAGGTCCGGTACCAAAAATCGATCCAACCACCTGCTTAGCAAAAGATGGTTCTGCCGAACCTGATCCTCCAGCATCTGCACCAGCCTGCGTACCTGCAAAAGATCCAAAGCTAACAGGGTTATCGGGCCCCGTCCCTCCAAGATCATGGGAAGGAGGCATCTCATACTGACGCTCTGGTGGATAGAAGAATCCACCTCCAGCTCTGTGCTCTGGAATGAATATACTGGGAGGGTTGTAGTCTGGAATCGGCTGAGGTGCATGAAACTGCTCACCCCTATACTGGGCCTCCCACATAGGCTGATATCTATGCTGATCATGCATCATTCGACCCATACCTGAGCCTATCCACCTAAAATCACTGTCCACCCTCGACTGAAAGTGCTCATTGGACTGCTGAAAGTTCTGCTAAGACTCCCACATGTTATTGATCATATTCCCAAAAGAAGTAAAATCCCATGGACCTGAATGGGCGGAAGCAGAAGAAGATGGTCCCTCAGAAGGTGTAGTGGTGGCATGACGCTTAGTACGTCGTGCGGGCTCTAGCGGCTGCTCTGGTGCATCAGCCATCTCAGCATCATCATCATCTGCCTCTGCCTCCTCCTCATCATCAAAATCAGCACCACCAAAATCAATCAACTCAGGAATATCATTCTTATGAGCTAGAGGCTTAATCAGTTTCCACCTCTTCAAATAATTCCAAGTGAATGGCTTCATAGGTTTGCAGTTCAAAACGACTGCATTATCGGCACCCTCGAAATACTTCACCATTTTGGAAATGAAATGGCCACAGAATAACCCCCTATCACGAACTCCTTTGGTCCCCATATGTTTCGCCAACACATAAGGGGCACATGCCTTCCTATTCACATCACCTTCATCAAACAACCTCAACAACCACAATTCCTTCATATATAGCTTGACCGGGTGATTGGTCCTTTGGACAAAAGAATGGACCAACATCTTTTCGAACAAGCGCAAAATAGGCGATTGGAGTGTATTCGCCCCACAAGCCGCTTTCCAAGCGCGACCCCCAGAAACCCGGTTATAGTAATCTCTAAAATCACCTGCTTCCCTAGTAAAACCAGAAGTAGCCCTAACAGAAATGGCTAAAAGATGCTCAAAAGCAGGATCATCCAACGTCTCTTGGGTGTACATCCCCGTGCACAACCCAAACTCAACAATAGTGAGGGTTCTATTAACACCCCCACAACGAAAGAATATAACCGGCTCAGCAAAAACATCCTTCACTTTCTCTATGTTCTCAACCGAAATAGTCGAGTAAACCTCTAAACACCACTCCTTACACACCACCTCCTGATTCCGAAATATATCAAACCATAAACTAAATTCCTTAGCTACGGGATTACCATCCATATCATTCGAACTCCCATCAGATGCATATACCTACTAATGCCCCCACGAGCATTCAACGTATCCAACATACTCGATTCCATATACCGAGGCTCAACTATGTCTTTCTGATAAATAGATGCTAACCTGTTGGTATATTCAACCTTTTTCTCGGGAGGAGCTCTAGGGAATCGTAACCATGGGTGAGTAGGAATTCCCATAGCAGTGGCCTCGGGAGTAAGACCACTCTCAATAGGTGCAGCAGCCGACGAGGCTCTTGCCTTGCCTCGTCCTGCACGGCTAGATGAAGCGGGTTCCTACACATACAAGAAACAATTAAAACATGGAAACCCGACATATAAAAACACATATATATAAACATAACCATGGCAGGGCTGAAATCGGTCGAGTTGCGGCGCAACTTCCTTAGTTGCGGCGCAACTTATAACTCTGTATTCCAGTTGCGGCGCAACAAGGACAGTTGCGGCGTGATGTGTGAAATCGAGTTTGTAAAATTTATAAACAAGTACCCACTAAAAACCGACTACTACACACTTTCAGGCAGTGGACCTGATCGCATATAGTATAGTAAGTAGCAAGTCCGAGATCGTTCGCAGGGATTGGTTTTGAAATAATTGTTTGATAAAGTAGTTTTAGAAAAAGGATGGAACCGTAGCCGAATTGCTACCTAACTTTGACAATTTGAAATTAAAGAAATTGAAATGACAATACAATTAAAAGTAAAGAAAGTTCAGACAATATAAATAAAGATCATCCACTTCGAATCCACTTGACTTAAGCTATAATTGCACACGTTAAAGATCAAATTCTTTAGAGTTGACAAGATAATCGTGAAAGGATAAAAATGCTCGCGTGGTACCACCAACCGCTCGCAAATCACCCAAACACCTAAGTTGCTAGTTAAATTACCCAAGCCGGTACCACCAATGCCTAGAAAATCTCCCCAACAATTAGTTTGCTTGATTATCCATTTACCAATTATGCCTATGTGAATGAAAACGTGGTACCACCAACCGTTTCTAAACACGTTTACCGATTAATTCCTATTATAGATTTGACATTCACCGTCATACCATGAACCGGTGACAACGACCATAGACAATCGAATTGAAACGATAAACATATTCACCTAGTACCACTAACGATGAACACATAAACCATCAACATCAAAAGAATAAATCGCAAGGAATTAATTGATAAAGATCACGACACAACGATAATTGAATCAACTCTTGGATTAAAATATTGCAATCATATCATTCGTCAAGTTTCATCAAAGTGGATGATTAGAAATCTAGCCACCCATGCTAAATTGAAATTCATAAAAGAAATTGAAAGAGAACATATTGTACCAATGATTGTTGAATTTAAATTGCAAGACAGAAAATTAGATACGATCTAGATGGGTGTTCTTGAATCTTCAATGAATCCAATGATGAAATCTGAGATGATCCTTGAAAGAATTCGGTAGAACAGCTCCTAGAAAGAAAACTTGATGATTTGGGAAATAGGGTTTTTTTTCCTCTTTATACCTCCCCAAAATCTGATGCAAAAAAGGTTGAAAGCTGAGTTCCCCGTGCACTCACTGCGGCGCAGTGCCTTGTGCACCCTTCACTGCGGCGCAGTGAGATATCCCTGGAATTCTGTTCTTTTGGTGACTGTGCACAGTGGGGTGTGAATACTCCCACTGCGGCGCAATGGAAATCCTCTGGAAATCCTTAATGGTGGCTTGTTGATTCTTTGCTCCTTGATCCAACTTGTGCCCCAATCCATCTAAGCGAGTAGTCAAAGCGTCCAAAACAGAAATCACCTTCTTGAACTCTTCTGCAACTTGTTCATTAGTTACCTTTTGGGCACCAATGAACTCCTTCACTATGTCTCTTAATTCTGGATCCGAGCCTCGTTGATTGTGAACCTACTAAACCTGTTACCACCATAACCAGAACTGTTAGCATTAAAAGAAGAGTAGGGTAAGAACTACCTGATGGCCGGTTTTGATAACCGGTATTTTGGTTGAAATTCCCTTGATTCTGAACATAACTAACATCTTGCACTGGTTTATCCGGGCAATCCTCCGCATAATGCAAGTCTCCACAATGCTCACAACCGTCGGCCATAACCTTAACATCTCTCTCAAGGCTCTTGAATCTATTATCTTGACTATCAAATCTCTCATTCATTTGCTTCGAGAGAGCCTTGACTTCGGTAATAAGCTTAGAGTCCTCACTACTTTCCACCTTAGCTACAGTGGTTCTACTAGATCTCTTGTCTCGGTCCTCATCTCTTGTAGAATACTCCCTAGCCATATCCTCAAGAATCTTATATCCTTCATTTGGGAAAATGTTGTTTAGACTACCCCCAAATGCATAATCGAGCTCCCTTTTGGTTTTTCTATCCAAACCATCATAGAAAATCTCAAAACTTTCTTCAGTTCCCATACTATGTCCGGGGCAATTTCTGAGCATTTCCTTGAACCGTTTCCATGAATCAACAACATCTTCACCGGATTCTTGAGAAAAACCTCTGATTTTATTTTCTAATTGCCTTTGAGTTCTCACAGAATAAAACTGATCAATAAATCCTTCTCAAAGTTCGGCCCAAGTTGTAAATGAGTTATCGGGTAACTCCTTAAACCATGCAGCTGCATCTCCAGTGAGACTTAAAGGAAATAGTTCCAACTTAACAGCCTTAGCTTGCCCTGTTCCATACTGATATAGCCTACAAATCTTCTCGAACCTCTCAAGATGTGCATATGGGTCATTTCATCGAATCCCATCAAATTTATCCTCTTCAACACTCTTGAGGTGATTCCCTTTCAAAGAGAAATCTACTGAAATAGCCGGAGGGCGAATAGCTGTGCCCCGGTCCGCCGGTATATTTCTTCTTCTCTCCCCGTAAGGACGGGCATTCGGATCTACAGGTTGTTTATCACCCATTCTTCTACCCCTTGGTTGTTGGTTAATATTAAGGTTGGTTCAAGGTATGACAATACTACTCAGTTCAGGTGTTTGAATTTTCTCTTCTGTATCTGAATCTGAGTCTTCTCCACCCCCAAACACTCTACTTGCTTCTTTCAACCTATTAACCAACTGATCTTCTGAATACTGGCCGGGTGGAACTTGATTTGCGGTTTCTAAATCTATTTTGACTGGTGTGGATGGTTCCTGGTTATCTCTTGACACTAAGCGACGTCTGACTTTCCCTGGATTAGACAAAGGGCTAAGCAAAGGTCGGCCAGAAGCTCTTGTGTTCATCAACTAACAAGAACCTGCACACTCACCACAAACAAACCGTCAACCGCACTTATGGTATAATTAAAATGAAATAAAATACAAACTATCTAGTAAAGCAATAACTTTCTCACAAATGAATGTGAAAAATGATCGAACTACAAAATTAAACAACTACTAAACTTAAGTCCCCGGCAGCGGCGCCAAAAACTTGATGTGTAAAATCGAGTTTAAAAATTAAAACAAGAATTACCCTAGAACTGACTACTACACACTCTCGGGCAGTGGACCCGTTCGTATATAGTATAGCTAAAAGGTAAGTCTAGGATCGAACACAGGGACTAAAGATAAGTAATTGTTGACATTAAGTAATTCTAATTTAAAAGGGTTTTGTGACCGAATTGTCACTTTGCAACAAGTAAAAGTAAATAATTTAAATCCGGTATTACCGGGGCAGGGATCGTCCTTAAACGATATTGAAAATGTTTTTAAGACAATAATTTAAAAGGCATCCATCTTGATTTTGCTCAACAATACGCTCAGATTGCACATAAATGAAGTTCAAACCCAAATTAGTTGATTAAATAACCGATACTCAAACAAAGCACCAACCCCGTACCCGTCAAGTTAATGACATCATTTGACTCTCTTGCTTAAACTAGTTTCGTTACAAAGACCGGTACCCCAAGACATCTTTTATAACTTCCCTAATCAAACAATTGGTTTGGTTATTGAAATAACAATTATACCTATCGATTGTACCAACCGTTAACACATTTCTTCCTATTATCATGAACGATTATCTACCGTACCCGTCATAGACCCAATCGTTTGTACCCAAACAATCAAAACGAAATATATGTAATCAATAACTACCATTAAAGACACACATAAATCACCAATGAATTCAAGATCAAAATGAAATATATGTAATCGATATAACATTAAATGAAATCAACATTGAATTAATAAAATTGTGCAATCTTTACATATTGTCTCACTCCATCAAGATGGATGATAAAGTGATTAGCCACTCATATTAAAATAAGAATAACAATCAAAATATGAAGAATTCATTGTTACCTAATGTTAATCCAATCGTGTTTGAAAACCTAAAATATGATGAAAATCTGAAAATATCACTGAATAGGGCTCCAAAAACGGCTGGAAAAAGAGAGGAAGGGTTTTGGGATGTTTTTGCAAGCTATTTATACGATCCCCAAAATCTGCCAGAATCGACCCAGTTGCGGCGCAACTAGGCATTGCGGCGCAACTAAAGTTGACTTTTGGCTTTTGACTTTGAGTTTCGTTGACCAAGGCCGGCTTGAACTTGAACGCATTGCGGCGCAACTGAGGGAGTTGCGGCGCAACTTATTCTTCTTCTTTTTGGTTGCGGCGCAACTACCAGTTGCGGCGCAATTCGACTTTGACTCGCGTTGACCATTGACCAATGTTGACTCGTGGCTGGCTGGGAAGGAAAGACGTTGCAGCGCAACTAGGGCAGTTGCGGCGCAATTTAAGTTTCTGGAATTAGGTTGCGGCGCAATTGGCCTTCTTCAACTTTGACTTTTGTTGACTTCCTGCACTCTTCATCCAAATGCTCCCGAAATCCTCCGTTAGCACTTAATTCACCTCAACAATGTCGTTTTCTCCAGATTTGCGCTTAAATACCTGTCAGTAACCTGAAACACTAACAAATACCATAAACGCACCAAATGTATACTGAAACGACTCATAAACCATGCAAAATCAACTAAATACGTTGTGAGAAATGGGTATAAAATACGACAGATCAAGAATGATGTCGGTCAAGTTCTCAATGTTAAACAAACTTGACTTTTGGGCTACATAACCGTGATGGGTTTTGCTCATAAATATTTTTGGTGTTTGAATAGCTAGTAGGTGAAAAGTTGATGTTATTAATTACCAGTGTGCCTATATATTAGGTCACAAAGTCTTTGTAAAAGATAGTTTTTGATCAATGATATGAAAAGTCTTTTTCTTCTCCTATCCACAAATGTTTGTGTGTTAGTGTGAATTATACCCTGATTATCGGTATTCATTTAGAATCAACGATAGTTAGAAGATTTGTTCCTGCTATTCGCGTGAATCAACAGGTTTCAATTGTTTATCCCTTTTTACTCCCTACATTAGTTGGTAACAGAGCCAAAAATCCTGATTAAGATGCTTTCTAGTGATGATATAATCTATGATTCTCCACCCATGTATGATGAATACAAGGATGAGGATTGGTATATTTGGTTTGGGTGTGATGATTGTCCATATGGTGAGAAGATCAATGAAGAAGATCACATGCCAACTCAAAAAATACCCAAAATCCGTTTATTTTCGTCTAGGTTTGCGCAGTTGCGGGAAAAGAGGCAGTACAGATTCGTTCACCGTTGGATCTCGCTGATTTTTGGATATGTGATCCAAGACTCATCGATGCACAATATGACCATTGTGATTTTCGATCGGAGCATTATACAGGTAGTTATCTTTATTCGAAGTTGCTGCATTTTGTTAACTTTATAGTTTTATTTGCTAAGATTATGAGCGAGGTGACACCGACACACATGAACATGAGTTGGTTGTTTGAGAAATTTAATTATGGAGATGATGATGTGAACAATGGAGATTATTTATGGGTTTGATAATGTGAAAGTGTAGATGCAGATTTATGTGACAGTAGCAACATAGATTTTATTAATGTTTTTGTTCTTAGGAATATAATTGTAATTGTTGAACAATAAGTCTTTAGGACATATGTTTGTGTTTAATGATTACGTTTGAACTTCAATATGATATGAGATTATGTTGTTTGTGTGTTATATTTATTGTTTTGTAGGTACACAGATGTAGAGCCAAGGTTATAAGTGTCGTAGAATACTTAAACGGTGGCTGGACGTTATGTACAATGCAAAATAAGGTCCAAGATACGCGTCCTCGTGCTGACGTCAGCAGCACGTAGGAATGTCCAAGCCCGGAGACAAGCCGATTGGTGGATCTAGGGTTGATTCACTTCGTGTGAAGCCCAAGCCCACACGAACTCAAACATAATTAGTATAAATACATCACTAATTCACAAAATTAGTAACGAATTAACAACTAGAAAGTCAAATTGTTGCTCGTGTGATCTCTAACACGAAGTACAAGTTCGTGCAACACCTAGAGTCGATTAATTGCTCGTTAATTGACTGGAGGGAATAGCAATATAGTTATCTCAAGAGAATTCCACTCTCTTGACATAACGAATAACGTCTTATTTACGATCTATACGACGATAGGGACCTACAAGTGGTATCAGAGCCCTAAGGTTGATTACCAGAAGGTGTAAGATCGTGTGATTTGCTATTAATTGCAAAATCAATTCGAAATTCAAGTTTTTCGTCTAATTCGCGTTCGTCTTCGCGTGACCTTGTTCTTACATCAGCGCGAGGTGATCTTTGTTCAGTGCTTACGTCAGCGCGACTGTGACCTCGGGTGTCACCTCGTGCCACGTCAGCACGAACTGCTCTTCGTGTGCGCTCTTCGTGCATACTTCGTGTGTTCAACTCGTGCCCCCTTCGCACGAAACATTCTGTTATAGTATTTCATTTTGTTTGGTTTACTTCTAAAAGATTCAGAATGACTACTATTCCGGCTGCTATGAATACCCCCAATGCTTCACTTCTCAATCAACTCATCATGCACGACCATGAAGTCGGTCGTGGCAACACACCTCCAAAGCTTTTCTGAATGGAAAATTATTGGATGTGGAAGAGACGTTTTGAAGACTATATGCGTCTCAATGATATTGATATGTGGTTTATGGTAACACAAGGATATGACTGGCCTATTTATGAAAAGAACGGTGTGATTGGTAACTATACCTACACTGATATGCCAGAGGACGAAAAGAAAAAGTATGTCATTGAAGGAAAGGCTCGTCCCACTCTGACAATGGCATTGCTTCAAGATAGTGTTCATCTGTTTAAGAAGTACAAGACTTCAAAAGAAATGTGGGATGCTCTCGAGAAATACTGTGGAGGCGATGTGACTTTGAAAGGGGAATCACTTGATGAGATTATATCCCGATTCAACCATTTAACCACTGAGTTGTCGTATTTTGAAGTTTCTTATCCAGAGACAGAGCTAGTAGACAAGTTTTTAGATTCTCTACCCAAGATATGGACAGAATATGTTCATCATCTTCAAGATGACAAAGATCATAGTACTTGGGATTTGAGACTGTGGTTTCAAAATTGAAAAATAGAGAAATGAAGAGAAGAATCAAGGATACTCATGCAGATTTTACTCAAGATCCTTCGTTGTATCATGCTTCTTCAGTTCATTTGGCTAGTACTAGCTCAGGGAACATCGCTTTTCTAAGTGGTGCTGAGGCTACTCCTATAGTTGATCAAGATGGTCTTGCAGGCTATGTTGCTTATAACAATACTGTTACTATTGTCAAGAGCAATACTCAATCATTCCATTCTATGCCAATGAGTATGAGTTCTGCAGAGGGAAGAATGAATCTCTATTCTGCTTTCTGTTCTGCTCATGAAGCCTATATTAATGGAAAGGTTACTGATCCTGCGTTGATTGATGAAGACTACAATCAGATAGATCCTAATGACTTGGAAGAAATGGATCTACAATGGCAGCTAGCTATGTTAACCATTAAGGTTAGGAGATTCACTCAGAGAACTGTAAGATTTTTGGGTAGTGGTAGTAAAGGTTTTGACAAATCCAAGGTAAAGTGCTATAATTGCGATAGATTTGGTCATTTCGCTAGAGAGTGCCAACGTCCGAAGAAAACTGATAATACTGTAGCTGGTGAACAAAACTACAATCAAGGCGGTATTACCCCACCCAATCATCAGAAGACTCAGGCAATGATTACATTACCTGCTACTCCTCAACAGCTAGGTTCTCCTCAGCTTCTGGAAACCAAGGCTGTTGTTGTTCAAAATCCAGTTGGTACTTATCAATGGGATACACAATTAGAAGATACTTCAAATCATACTTACTTAGTTGATGTTGGTGCATGTTTCTCAGTGACAAAAGCATTCTAGATGTGTGATGTATATTTATATATATTCAAGTCTTGTAATTTATCTTGTAATTACCGTTTGTCAATAATATTACCTTGACATATATTGTTGATCATATTGGGATCCATTTATGTTTATATGTTTGTTTATTATTTTTGTTTTACAGGTTCTAGACATTACATGTAAAGAGTCATTAAGTTAATATTGTTTCTGCGTTTAACAGCAGTTGAAATATTAACTTAATGTACTTCCAAATGGAAGTTAAGTTTATTGTGTTTCTGCGTATTAACAGCAGGAGAAACATTAACTTAATCAATACTTCCAATAGGTAATATAGACAATGTTGTTTCTGCGTATTTACAGCAGTAGAAACATTGTCGTAGCTAATGTTGGTTCTGTGTATATTTACAGCAGTATAAACATTGGCTGAGTTAATGTTGGTTCTGCGTCTTGACAACAGTTGAAACATTAACTCAAATATTCCTAAGTGTTATTTGAGGGTTCTTGGGAACGAGCAAAATAGTTGCTTGTGGAAAGAACACTCAAATGGTCATTTGAGAGTTTCTGAGGAACAAGCAAAAGTTTGTTTGTTCATAAGAACTCTCAAATGGTTTGAGAGTTTCTGTGGAAACAAGCAAAAGCATGCTTATCCATAAGAACTCTCAAACAGTTTGTGTGTTCTGGGAAACACACAAACAGGCCAAAACCCTCATGGGCCTGACATGAGAACACTCAAATCCATTGGATTTGAGAGTTCTTGTCACTTGCCTATAAATAGGGGTGTGTGTTTTGTGTATTCTCAACAAGAGTGTAGAGAGAGAAATGAGCAAAACCTAGAGAGAGAAACCTAAGAACACGCACGGTTGATCTTGTGGGTGGTACTCGACTCACGCACGAACCGCAAACACACACTCGGTTTGGATAGCTCTTAGACTTAGATTACCACGTTGGTTGGTAAAGTTTGTCCGGAGAGCCGTTTCACTATAGTAACCAAATACGAGTGTTTATATTCACGCAAAAGATATATATATATATATATATATATATAGATATAAAATATATATATAAAAGTATATATATATATATATATATATATCATAAAAGGTAGATATAGAAACCGTGGGTTATCTCGAGGAATTCCGCACCTCGACATATCCTTAAGTCAATCTCGGTTAGGTAAGACCCGGGGGACTTACAACTGGTATTAGAGCCATAGGTTATCAACAACCTTGGTTCGAGATTGATCACGGTTTGGGTATCCCACTTTTTGCGTGTTTTTAGGTGGAGAAGTGTTTTCGGGTTCGTTTGAAATAAAGGTTCAAACTGGACACCAAAATAAGACATATCTCATTCCTAAAATCATTTTCTCAAGTTTTCTTTGATCAAGGAACAATATCGGGTTCGGGATCTAAGAAATTGTAAGAAAATTGTGTTTGCGTGTTCTTGGTACTGTACCATTTGCGTGTTTCTGTACAATCCCCAGATCTGCGCGTTTCTCAAATTTTGCGTGTTTCTTTCAGAGTTCTTGAGGTTTTGAGAGTTCTTGAGGCTTTGAGAGTTCTTGAGGCTTTGAGAGTTCTTGAGGCTTTGAGAGTTCTTGTAGTTTGCTTGTTTAGTACACTTTTGCTCGTTTCATTTGAGTGTTCCTGTTTTTGCGTGTTCTTGTGTATTTGAGTGTTTATAAGTTAAACTTCATACACAATGGCAGCAAACTATCTTAACCAATTAATACTAATGGACCATGAGACCGGTAAGGGTAATTCACCACCTAAACTGATGATCATTAACCAATACTTTTCTTGGAAAGGTCGATTCGAATCCTTTATGCAATTCACGGATATTAGAATGTGGACTTGTATGACTGAAGGATATAGTGCCCCAACATATGAGGACAGTGGTGTTAACAAAGTTTATGCTTACCAAGATATGACTGAATCTAATAAAAAATTGTATGAGGCAGAGAAAAAGGCACTATCATGTTTAAAAATGTCATTGCCACAAGAAATATTACATTTATTTAATGGATTCAATACATCAAAAGAACTTTGGTTAGCATTAAAAAATCATTGTGAAGGGGATGAAACACTTAAAAAGAATCGTAGAGACCTTCTAAAGCATCAGTATAATGTATTTAATGGGTTAAGAAGTAAAAACTTAGATCAACTAATTACAAGGTATTATCATTTGCTAGTAGAGTTGCAAGCATTTGAAGTTACCTATTCTGAGGAAGAAAAAGTCGAGAAATTTTTGAGTTCCTTGCCGGAAAAGTGGAGTAATTATATTACCACTTTGCAGGAAAAAGCAGATTTCTCTGATATGTCTTTGACTCAAATAGTTGCTAAGTTTAGGGGACAAGAAATGAAACTAAAAAGGAGGGAAGCAGGATATAATAATGCTCAGATTCCCTAGCTTTATTACGGTAGGCCTACGATCAATGTAAGTCCAGGTTCCCCTGAAGGAATGTTAGATCCATATTTACTGGACTCGCTCCAGACTCGACTACTAGAGCCTTACTGAAGATCTATCCAGAAATCATATTTACTGGACCTACTCCAGACTTGGAAACTGGAGTCCCTCTAAAGATTTGTTCAGAAATAATGGAAGACCAGTGAGCAAATACTTGTATAGGAAATCTGGAGTATTCTCCAGATTAGCTCACTGGACTTCACCCCAGTCCAGATCTATTCTACTGAAGACGTTCTCACTGAAGTCAAAGACTGAAGTTAGAATAAAGAAGACTGACAAATGGCGGAGTCCACTGGAAGTCTTACCAGATCTGAACACTGGAGGATTGTCAGTGTTCTAGACCTTACAAGTCTGAACACTGATATCGAGGAATTGACTTTTGCCTTTACACACTTTCCAAAGTACGTTCCACTTGTTCTTTACTAAAGTACCTACGTGTGTGAAGGTGGTTGGTTAAAAGAATAAAGTCATATTGATGTGACTTTATCCTTGTACCTTAACCAATGCATTTAATGATCTTGTCGGTTCATTAAATGCATGCAACTATATTTGTACCGCACAGTTTCACTGGTTAAATTGTTTGCCTATAATTACAAAGTCATTTCTTTGTTAAAATTTCTTTTAGCATTAAAGGTGAATTTGTCTAAATACTCTCGATCTTAAACAGGGATACTTCATAACTTTAAGTATCTCGATCTAAAAGAGTTATTTGGCAAATATAGATCACTTGTAATTCATAGGTTGTTAGGATACTTACATATTTGTATTATCTTGATTCCGCACAACCTTGTATTTTATTTAACATCATAAATAAAATACACTTGAAAATATTACATTGTGTTCCACCTTTATTTTATTGCTTTTAGTCTTGTATTACTTTGTTTATATACTTGCATTTATATTCAAGTAATACTAGTCCATTCTAGTGATTATTAGACTTGTTGTATTTTACACTTCTGGGTTAACCATCTCGTGCTAGGGACTTTACATTTGGTATCAGAGCAGAAGGCTAAACATTGCCTAGATCTGCTTCTTTGATGGCCACCCCAGAAAATACACAAGGAAGTTTTAATTTTGGTCCCGATCCTAATGTTAATGTTAATGATCAAAATACTGACCCACCTATTGTTAATAACACTAATCCACCACCTCCTGCTTCTCCACATGTGCATGTTCCTAAATTCAGTGGGAACAGTGATGAATTTGGTACGTGGAAGGCTAGGATGATATTACATATCACTGGTATTGAGAGAAATATGATGAAAATTTTAAATGAAGGACCTTATGTCCCCACATCACCTCTCAATGCTCTTCTTGATCCAACTGGATCTAGAAGGGGCAGGGAAAAGAGGGAGGAACATTGGTCTGAAGAGGAGAGGAGATTGGTAAATCTAGATACTTTTCTCAAAAACATGATCCCCGGGGCTGTTCCTGAAACCCTAATTCCTACATTAGTTATTTTTCCCAGTGCTAAAACCATGTGGGATGAACTAATGAACCAGTTTGAAGGAGGAGATGACACCATTGTCACCAGAAAAGTCTCCTTAAACAAGAGGTATGAGTCATTTTTTGCTCAGCCTAATGAGTCTCTCACTGGTACTTACACCAGATTTATGAGTATCATAAACCAGTTGAGAGGTCTTGGGGTTGAAAAAGACAAGGATATACTTCTGGAGAAATTTTGTGATATTCTACCCATTAAATGGTCTCACATGATCCTGGTCTTACGACAAGGTAAAATTCTGCACACACACACTCTCTCAACTTTATATGGAGCTTTCAGGTACACTAAAGAAAATCAAGCTCAGAGAGTGGTGGCAGAACAAGATGCTTATAACCATGCCTCCAGTAGTCCTACTGTGGTTAGTCATACTGAACCACAAAGTACAACACTGATATCTTCCGAGAATGTATTTTCTATGAAGAAGATGGTGTCTGAACTCAAGGATTCTGGAGAAGCCAGTTAAATCTCTCCAGATTGTGATGAATCTGATAATGATGACCTTGTTGCTATGATTGCTAAAACGTTTAACCGTTTCAAAGCAAGAGCAAATAGGCCATCTGGACAATTTGCATCTAGTTCTTCAACTGATAAGACCAATCTGACATGCTTTAAGTGTGGTAGAAAAGGTCAATTCATGAAAGATTGCAAGTCCAGTCAGTTTGTCTCACAGCCTGGTCCTTTTTCTTCAAATAAAAAGCCTGATGATAGCTATAAATCTAAATACAAAAAGCTTAAGGCTCAGATTGCTCTCATGGCACAACAAATGGAAAATAATAATAAGTGCATGATTGCAACAACTGAAGAAAAATGGGTTCCTTCTGATGATTCATCTGCTGATGAAGAAGAAGAAAGAGATTGCTGTTACATGGCTCTGGCAGACGAAGAGCACCTGGTGAAGGAAGATGTCACATCTGGACGATGGGTGGACATTGTTATCAAGAAGGTTAGTGATTATGATACTGCAACTGACCAAGAATTAAAACTGGACATTGCTGAAGCTCTTAATTCTGATTTGATATTTGTAGAAACTGTTAGATCTGATTGTGTAAATGGTCTAGAAACAGATTTTTCTGAGATAACTGTTTTAAAATCAAAATTAAAGGAACTTCAATATATTGAACTGGCATTTCAAGCCCAGGTTCTGGTAACTGAACAATTGATTCAAGAAAAACAAGATCTTGAGATCATTTTAGAAAAGGAAAAACTGGTCATTAAATCATGGCTTGAAACCAGAAAGCCATATGATGCTGGAGTCAATCAATTTCCTGCTCAAAAACGTGCATATTTAGATGGAAATACTCATGTTGCATCATTAATACCAGTAATTGACCATTTACCAGAGGGATTCAGGCCCGTTACTGTTTATGATGAGCCTGTAACTCCCAAGGCCAATATTTTCCCAATTCAATCCCCAGAGGTTAAGACTGGAGCATTCCAGATGATTGCTCCAGTTAAAAAGGTCAATCTAAAGAAACCTTTGCCTCAGACCAATCCCCTACCTAAGCCTACAACTGGAAAGGCTCAGGTTTCATCTGTTGAAAATGTTTTGTCAAGGTTAGAGAGCCAGATTAAACTACTGACTCGTCAATTTCAAAGTTTTAATGCAAGATTAAACTTTATTAAGGGTACTTCATCTGGCCTTAGACAAAATACCAAACCTTTTGCAAAGAAAGATAAATTTATTTCTCCAGTTGAGAAAAAGAAAAAGGTTTCAAAACTATCAACCCCAGTGGTCTTTTCAACTAAGACCACTGTTGAAGAAAGTGAACTAAACCAGATTGCTCCAGGGACCTATAAGGGAGGGTCCAGTGAACCCATCAGTCGATGGGTTCCCAAATCTAACTGATAATATCTGGTGGATGTGCAGGGCGATCATAAGAAATATATCTGGTATCTTGACAGTGCAGCTGGCAGGACGATGACCGGATGTAAGTCCATGCTGGAGGAGTTCACCATTTCTGATGGACCCTCCATTACTTTTGGAAATGATGGTTGTGGAAAGACTAAGGGATACGGTGTTCTGAACAATGGACAAGTCAAGTTCAGACGAGTTGCATTTGTTAATGGTTTGAAATATAACCTGATCAGTGTAAGTCAACTGTGTGACGATGGCTATCAAGTTCTATTCAATATTGCTCAGGGCATTGTATTCAACAAGGACTGGAAGGTAGTATTGATTGCTCCCAGAAAAGGAAATGTGTACGTGATGGATATGGAAAGCTCCCCTTCAGAGCAGTGTTTTTATACTCAAGCTGACGAAGATACAAACTGGCTATGGCACAAAAGGTTATCCCATTTAAATTTCAAAAATATAAATAAGTTGTCTAGAAAACAACTGGCAGATGGGATACCTTCAGTTTCTTTCAAAAAGGAAAGGCCATGTCCAGGATGTGAGATGGGTAAGCAGAAACGTACCAGTTTCAAAGCAAGACAGAATTTCAGCATATCTGAACCTCTTCACATGCTTCATATGGACCTATTTGGTCTAGTGAATGTTCAGACTCGTGCTGGTAAAAGATACACCCTGGTAATCGTAGATGAATTTTCCAGATATTGTTGGGTTATCTTTCTCAGGTCTAAAAGTGAAGCTGCTGCTGAAATCATCAGTCTTATCAAGCAAATTGAGCTCAAGTACAGTCGAAAGGTGTATCAGTTAAGAAGTGACAATGGAACAGAATTCCAAAATGCAACTCTGGAGTCATTCTGTACTGACACTGGCATCTCCCAGAATTTCTCATCAGCCCGCTTTCCAGAACAAAATGGAGTGGTGGAAAGGAAGAATCGAACGCTGATAGAAGCTGCCAGGAGTATGCTTGCTGAATCTGGTCTGTCTACCAGTTTCTGGGCTGAAGCAATTGCTACTGCTTGCCACACCCAGAATTGGTCAGTCTATGTGAAGCGATACAAAAAGACAGCCTATGAAGTCTTAAGAAATAGAAAAACCAAATATTGGTTATTTTCACGTTTTTGGATGTCCAGTTTACATCCTGAATGACTCCAGTCAGTTAGGCAAATTTGATGCCAAAGCTGATGAAGGGTATTTCTTAGGCTATTCAGCCATTCGCAAGGCCTTCAGAGTCTACAACAAGAGACTGGAGAAGGTCCATGAGTCAATTCATGTCACATTTGATGAATCAAATGCTGCAATCAATAAACAGCCAACCCTTGATACTCCCCCAGTAACTCCAATTGTCTTCTGTAAATCTGATCCTATCAACTACAATAAAGATTCAGAAGATGAAGTTTCTAGTCATCCTGATCTGGAACCTATTCAGAAAAAGAAACTCTCCAGTGGTACTCCATTCTATCCTTCTATTATTTTCAAACTACCCTCTGAAATTAATATTGGATCAGATGTTCGTACTACTCCCCTAGTATCAGTGTCAGTTGAGAGTATACCAGAAATGTCTTTATATGAAGAATTCTAAACTGAACCAGTACTTCAAGAAATGCCTTCAATGGAAGAATTTCATGATGCAAATCGTGATTTAAATGACTCAGATGAAGATGCAGAAGTAGTCTGGGAAGATTCTCCTCCTGAAGCAACACCAGAGAAGACTCAACTGAATTCTTGCACTGATATTGTTGTCAGTAACAATCCTGGTCAGTACTCCAGATGGACAAAAGCTCATCCTATCGATCAGATCATAGGTGACTCCAGTCGAGGAGTTCAGACCAGAAGAGCCTCCAGTAATCAATGCCTATAAGTTAGTTTTCTATCATTGATAGAACCTAAGAAGATTGACGAGGCTATGTGTAACACCCATTTCGTAAAAATATGGATTTCCAAAAATTTTCGCCTAACGGCGTTAATAGAGCGGAAACAGTTTATGAAAAACCTCAACTAAAGAAAAACAGTTGAGAAACATTGGTGGTCTTACTAATAGCATCAAATCAGTAATAAAAGAAATCCATAAGATTGCCCAACATAAAGCAATCATAACATAGTCATTACATAAGTTCCATAAAAGGAAATCATTAACATTAAGTCTATGCGAAGCTATTGGGTAAACTAAAGCCAGCTTGATCATCTACCCATCTCTCGCCAAAGCTTCACACGACATCTCACTGCTTAACCTGAGGGGTGTCAACACATAAGAAGAAACAAGTGTTAGCTATAAAGCTAAGTAAGATAACACCAGGTTTAAGCAAAACATTTCATCCATTAAACACGTCACTTTAAAACATTACGTCATTTGATTTAGGCATTTATATCACCACATAACGTATCCATATCACATATAAGCATAGAGTCTATGACCCTAAGTGTGCCTAATCAATTTCGTCATTTCATCTCATCTCATTAGGTTGTGACTAGGTCACCGTTAAGTTGTAACCGAAGTTACCGTTAAGGAAAGACAATGTCGATCCATGAGTAGCACGTTATGTTCATAACATTAGGTGGGTCATCAGGCCACCCGAACTACTCGCCACATATGACTTGTTGCAAGGAGCCACCCGAGCAACCATTTTAACGTACCCTCCCACATACGGGCACTACGTACTCTCCCACATGCGAGCACGACGTACTCTCCCACATACGAGCACGGTTTATACGTACCTATTACCACAGCCAGGCACGGGTTATGCATAACACTCATCATCTAATTAGCTCGAGCATTTACCACATTTAGTTTAGGTTTCCACATTAATCCTAAACTAATCCACATCTATCATCTTTTCACGTTAGGGCCCTTAAAACGTGCACATGTCATGGCAACCTAAAAAGGTCTAGTGTTCTAGATGAACAAGCCACATATACATGCACATATCATCATTACATCATATCATTAACCACCATTCATCATAACATATCATATCGTTAAACATATCATCACATATCATATCATAAACGTATTTACGGGGAAGCATTTTAGGCATAGGCATCGTCATCTTTAATCCCCGAATACCTCCCATATCAACCCAACCACAATATGGGTTATACATTACCGTTTTGGAGGTTATAGTTTATGAAACCATTTTTGTTGCACCCTCAGCGTGACAAAAGTAGTGTATCTTACCTGGTAGTAGAATGTGCGCGCAACAAAAGCTAACAGTGCTTAATAGTAATCCCCAACACCTATCGTACATTAATATATGAAATATAAGTCATTTGGGATCTTAAATGGACTTGCAAACGAAATTAGTTTTGTTCTTACGAACTTAACTATCCTCAAACGAACTTAGGCCATCAAAAACGGACTTAGCTCACCCTTTTAAACGAATTTACAACCCAACGAAGTTTAACTTCGTTTGCCAAACGAAGATAATTTTGATCAAACGAATTTAGATCATTAGAAAACGAATTTAGCTTACTTTGGTGCAAAACGAATTTAAGCTTTCATAAAACGAATTTAGGCTTTACACTTCAAACGAAATTGGCTGCTTAAACCATCAAACGAACTTAAACTTCGTTTTACAAACGAATTTAGATCCCTCAAACGAACTTAAAGTTCGTTTTGAACCTTAGCTGAACCAGAAAACGAATTTCATCTTATTTTCGTCCAGAAATCATAAAACGACTTTGTTCTTCATTTTTCCAGAAATCGATCGACTTAGGCTTCACCCAAAACATGTTTTTGACATAATTGAACATCTCTTGATCATAAAGATCGATTATAAACTCGTTTGATGTCGTTTTGATCATTAATTTGCTTAAACATATTATGAACCCTAATTTATTAAAACTCCTTTGTAAAATCAGATTTGATTCAAATAGAAACATCTTTAGATCTGAAATATAGCCAACGAATCATTGATTACCTGTAGCAAACAGTGGCTGATCCGATTCAATACAAAAACACTTGATTTGATTGACCAAAACTTGGAGATTTTCTTACGAAATCAAGAAGGGTTTTGGAGAGGCTGTATGTGTGTTTAAGATTAGGGAAAATGGCTGAAACTAATCAGAGATTAGGCTACCCTAATCACAATTTTCGTTTTTAACTTTACACCTTTGGCAAAACTAGTCCCTGGACTTCATATCGACTTTATTTTGCTTAAAACACCTATTGGGGATACATATAACACACCAAAGCACTTTCGCACACTACATAGGCCTTTTACACATCATTAAGTCTACTTTATTGTCACTCATTAAAGATAATTAAATCTCACATATAGGGCACATAAACATATAAACACACATTTTACCACATAACATATCACGGATTTAGAATTTGACCTAACGACGTTAGTCAACAGAAACGATTAAGTTTTGGGATGTTACAATTACCTCCCCCTTTAGAGGATTCCGTCCCCGGAATCACTTCATCATCAAAAAGGTAGGGATAGGTCTCCCGCATTACAGACTCGGTCTCCCAAGTCATACTTTCGCCGTGATTGTGTTTCCACTTAATGAGAACTAGATCGATAGTCTTTCGTCGTAACTTCTTTTGTTTCCTTCCCATTATAGCAACAGGTTCATCAACAATCTGCTTGTTTGGATCAATACTTACGTCCTCGAGTGGAATGACATCCGCTTCATTTGCATAGCATTTACGTAGATAACACACATGAAATGTGTTGTGAATTCCATGAAGTTATGGAGGTAATTCCAGTTGAAATGCCTGTTCATTAACCTTTTTAATGATCTTAAAAGGTCCAATGAATCTAGGGCTTAGCTTTCCTCGTTTGCCAAATCGTAATACACCTTTCCAAGGCGACACCTTGAGTAAAACCATTTCACCTTCTTTAAAATCAAACGGCCTCCTTTTCTTATTGGCATATGACTTTTGCCTTTCGCGAGCAATACGCAAGGCTTTCTTTGCAACATTAACTTTATCAGCCGTAATTTGTACTACTTCAGGTCCAGCAAATTGCTTTTCCCCGGCTCCAACCAACAACTAGGAGTCCGACACTTTCTACCATATAACATCTCATAAGGTGGCATTCCAATGCTCGCGTGATAACTATTGTTATACGCAAACTCAACAAGAGGTAGGTGTTTATCACACGAACCACCATAATCCATTACACATGCTCTGAGCATATCTTCAAGCGTTTGAATAGTCCTTCACTTTGCCCATCAGTCTGCGGGTGATAGGCTGTGCTCAGACGAACTTGAGTACCAAATTCCCGTTAAAAACTCTTCCAAAAGTTGGAAACGAATCGAGCATCACGATCGGACACAATCGATATCGGAACACCATGTTTAGTAACCACTTCTTTAATATACAATGTAGCGAAATTCTCCATAGGAGCATTCTCACGAACTGGAGGAAATGGGCACTCTTCGTTAATTGATCGACAATAACCCATATCATATCGTGACCACGAGGCGTCCTCGGAAGTTTGGTTACAAAATCCATTGTAATGCGATCCCATTTCCATTCAGGGATCTCGAGTTGCTGAAACTTCCCGTAAGGCTTTTGGTGTTCAGCTTTTACTTTAGCACATGTCAAACACTTCTGTACGTACATCATCACATCGTTTTTAATACTGGGCCACCAATAAATCGGCTTCAAGTCCGCATGCATCTTTGTGGCACCAGGGTGTACAGAATACTTAGTCTTGTGAGCTTCATCCATTACTAACTCACGATTGCCTCCATAGAGAGGAACCCATATTCTACCTTTGTAAGTTCGAAGGCCACGACTATTTTCTTCCATTTGGAGTCTGTTCTTCTTCTTTTTCCCAATAGACTCCGCTTTCACATTATCATCCTTAACGCTTCGATTTGAGCTAATCGAATAGGTTCCAGTAAATTCGACTCAATCTTTGTAATCATCGCACATAATCTACTCTCGCATATCCTTTGCGGCTCAAGGCATCAGCAACCACATTAGCTTTGCCTGGGTGATATTTAATCTCACAATCATAATCCTTTAATAACTCCATCCACCGTCGTTGTCTAACATTCATGTCCTTCTGAGTAAACACATACTGTAAGCTCTTTATGATCCGTGTATAGGGTACACTTTGTACCATACAGATAATGTCGCCACAATTTCAGAGCCAAAACAACAGCAGCCAACTCAAGATCATGAGTAGGATAATTCCGCTCATGTGGCTTCAGCTGTCGAGAGGCGTAAGCGATAACTTTGTCTCGTTGCATTAGTACACACCCTAACCCGTGATGGATGCGTCACTATAGACCACTAAATCATCGGTTCCTTCGGGTAAAGCTAGAACCGGAGCTTCACACAACTTCTTTTTCAACGTCGTGAAGGCTTCTCTTGAGCATCGGTCCACACAAACTTCACACCTTTCTTCGTTAATTCAGTCATTGGCTTGGCAATGCGCGAGAAATCTTGAATAAAACGTCGATAATAGCCAGCCAAAACGAGAAAACTCTTAATTTCAGTAGGAGACTTAGGCTGCTCCCACTTCGACACCGCTTCTATCTTCGAAGGATCTACCTTTATACCATCAGAGGAGACGACATGGCCGAGGAAATGAACTTCCTTTAACCAGAACTCGCACTTGGAGAACTTAGCATATAGCTTTTTCTCTCTGAGGACTTGAAGGACAGCTCTCAAATGCTCTATATGTTCCTCTTCCGACTTTGAATACACAAGGATGTCGTCGATAAAAACAATAACGAAATGATCCAAAAAGGTCGACAGACACGGTTCATTAAATCCATGAACTTCGCTGGAGCATTTGTCAAACCGAATGGCATGACAAGGAACTCATAGTGACCATAACGAGTTCGGAACGCTGTTTTGGCTACACTTTCTTCTTCAACCTTTAATTGATGATAGCCAGACCGTAAGTCAATCTTTGAAAAACAGGAAGCACCTTGAAGTTGATCGAACAAATCATCAATGCAAGGGAGTGGATATTTATTCTTCACCGTTCTTTTATTC
>CM067172.1:82601348-82623647 GCA_034093135.1 Erigeron breviscapus | reverse complement strand
AATGTGCCTACTGATATATCTTTCCCAATATATACCGCTCCTTCACCAACTGGGCAATTCTCACTTGCTCGAGAAATGCCCCCACCACCGTCGTCGTTGTTCACACCTGAGCATTCTCAGCATGAACAACACTTTGATTTTCCAGTCCTTTCTTCATCCACCACTCCTATTATATCTTCAACTGCTGGTTTGACAACTGGGGAGACTTCCTTAAGTTTGCCTCCTCCAGTTGCTCCAGTAGTAACTGCTGCTGGTCCAGTGACACCTTCTCCTTCGTCACTGGACAGTCAAGTTATCTCACTTCAAGCCGATCTCCAAAACCTTCTAACCAGGGTGGAGGAGATTCAGAAGACACTTGACAAAAACACCAAGTCATTTTCCAGATACCACAAGGATCACCTGACAAACATCAAAGTGGTTGATCTGGGGATAAACAAGTTTCATCTAATGAAGACTTGGTGTTTAAAAAGCTAAATGAGTTGGTCACTGGCTGCAACAATCTGGCTGGTACTTTAAAGGAAGCCTTTGACCTAACTCACTCAAGGTTACAACCTCAATCTCCAACTTGCTGGGAAACACTGTTAGAACTTCAGAAGTTGATTTGAAAGAGATTGAAAGGCAGGTTAAGGAATTGATTGAAAAACCTGGCCTTGATGTAACTGGACTTGGAGAGCAGTTGATGACTTCTGTTGGTCAGAAAATAGAGGATACGCTGGGTGCTAGAGAAGCACAATTGGTTGAAAGGGTGATATCTGAGATCACCAAGCTGGCCACTCCTCGGGTTGATCTGGCCCCACTCACCAGTGAGATCAACCAGTTGAGAGGCAGCATTGAAAGTTTGAACACCCAGGTATCTCTACATACTCAATCATTAGATAGACTGACAACTGAAGTAGAAAATCTGAAGAAGAAGGACGATGAAGTGAAGGATAAGGTTGTCTCCGGTTTGGATGAAGACTCCAAAATTTTAAATGAACTAAAAACTGGTCAAGAACAAGTTAGTGCAAATGTCTTGACTCAGTCAAAGGAGACGAACCATTTATGGAGGTCCTTCAGGATGATGTGTGGGATCTTTAAGGAGTGTAAGGACATGCAGTCATGGCAGCCTCTTGACCGGTTGCCATCTCACCCCTCTGAATGGGAAGGTATTCGGGTAGGTCTAGATGCTGCCAAGGGGGAAAGCAGTGCAGTCCTTCCACCAGTTGCACCTAGAAGGACTCCATCTGGAAGAGAATTGATTTTGGCTACCAATACTGAAGCTGGTGAGCAAAGAGTTGGTGGATCTGGTGATGATGGTGATAGGGGGAATGTTGTTTTGGATAAGGGAAAAGGTTTAGCTGGTGATGCATCTGCCCAGCCGGCCACTGATGTAATGTTGGAAACTGGCAATGCTGATATACTCCCTCCAGTTTCAGATAGTGATAGCAGAAGACTGTCCAGACTTGGTAATGATATTAAAGAAAGAAAGAAGATGAAACAAAGAAACCAAGCTGAAGCCAGGGCACATCTTGAGCAGATCAAGTTGCTTGATATGAGTGATGCCAATCTGTTGGGTATCACTAAGGAGGAGTATGTTAGGATTAAGAATGATCCTAGGATAGTTGACCAGTTGAATGAAATGCTTGATGTAGAACTGGACAGACACTATCCTGAGGATGAAGCTGAATTCGATGCCAGAAGCTTGAACATTTCAGTGGAGAAGGCCAAGGAAATTAGGGCCAGTGGGATTCTTAAACGTATTGCAAATGTTAAGAAGGTTGTGAAGAAGGTTTTGAATCCACCAAGAAGGATTCCACAACCAAGAAGACCACTGACAAGAGATGCAAGAGATGCTGACCTTAGCACATTTGTTGAACCAACTGGCGAGGTGTCAAATGAAGACATCAAGTCCGCTGTACTGGCTGCTGGTGCTGGGAGTATAAAAATTACAAATGAATCTGAAGCTAGAAGCTACTACTCCCAGATCATGTCAACCAGAAGACATAGTGGTACTATCAATGGTGTAAATGTAACAATCAATCCAGGCACCAAAGTTTTTCAAGTCGAAGTTAGTTATACCAGGGGGCCACTGGTTAAAACTGACAATCCTGGTGCTATGCAATATGGGTTCAGCGAATGGGTGGAGATGGTGAATGTTTTGGATGCGAAGGCACAAAAGAATAGGTTTGAGAAAGCATGGGTAAACTTTCTAAGGGGAAAAATTCAACATAAAGAAAATCTTGAGCAAAAGTTGAATATTGATCCTGAAGATACTCAGCCTATCTCTTCAGTTGCCAAGAGAAGAAGAACTGGCGAAGGGCCATCTCATTAAGTTCTTTCTTCAGTTATCTACTTGTAATTTGTATTTACATTCTGTAACTTGTATAATTCCATTTCCTTGTATAAATGAAGTTACCAGTTTGTAACCACAAGGTAGATAATAGATTAAAATCTAACAAACCTAAAAGAAAAACCTAAGGCATTTATTGATCTATAAAAATGCCTTAGAAACTTAGATAGATTTAAATTGAACAAGTCTCTATAGTTCACACTTGTATAGATACAAGAACTAGAAAAAGACTTAGACTATATTTCTAGACAAATAGGGGGAATTTGTTAGGACCAGTTCACCTGGTAAACTGGTCAGTCTCCAGTTGCATCTGGAGACCCAGTGAAACTGTCCAGTCTCCAGTTGCATCTGGAGACCTTAATGATTTGTCGAGAAATATATTGAAGTCCAGTTGCACCGTACAGTTAACGCAACTGAAGACTTCCTCCAGTTGAGAACTGACCAAGTTGAAGAAGCATTCCAGTTGAAGTCAAAGACAACAAATGGAAGATAGAGAATGGCAATGGCAGCGAAGCCCAGTTGACATTCTAGTCAGTTACAAACTGGAGACCATCAGTGGAAAGCCCTTACAAAGTTTTACACTGATTACGAGGAATTGACTTTTATGCTTTATGTACCTTTACCCGGATAATAAGCCTTATCTTATTATTTAAGTAATAAAAGGTACATAAAGGTGGTTAATTAAAGTTGCTTTATCATGCGACTTTACACTGCTTTTTAAGGAATTAAATGCTATTCCTTAAATGCTCTCAACCACATTTGTACGGCCAAAGTTAACATCCCAATGTTAACTTTGCCTATAAATACAAGTCATTGCACAACAAGAATATCACTTCTTCGAATACACTTCGATAGAATTCACACTTTGCATACCTGCAATATTCTTGGTGAACTTGTGCAATATTCTCTCAATCGCTAAAAGGAACATTTCACAACTTTAAGTGTTTCGATTGTCTTGAGAAATTCCGAGTGTAGATCAATTGTAATTCATAGGTTGTTAGGATATTTACATTCGTGTATTATCTTGGTTCCGCAACAACCTTGTAATTTGTTTAATATCAATAAATAAATTACACATTGAAAATTACATATTGTCTCATCAAGTTACTTTACAAGTTATTTGTATTATTGCATTGTTTTTTACTTATTGTCATTTATATAAGTAATCTATCTAGAACTTGGTATATACACACTGCAACTGGTCGTCTCCAGTTCAGTGCATATATTGCAAAGTAACTCCACCATCGACATAGAGGTGTCTTCAGGTAGTGCCATCTATTGAGTTGGGACTTACAGGTACTGTATTTTGGAGAAGCCAGTCTTGGCAAAAATCATCGATTGATGTTCCCCATTCACTAGTACCAATCATCTGGTTTTGCCATGCGTCCATGATTATATTGAGTTCTTCTTATCTACATAAAGTTTTGGTCAGACAATTGACATAACAAATACATAAGAAACATTATCAACAATATTATTCTGATTTAAAAACACATTCTGGACAACTTAAGATTTGATTTATAAAAATATTATAACAGATTCCAAATATTTCTATAAAATCCCTCTTGATTTCAAGAATTAGGAGTTCTGTCAGAGCTCGACCCTGACATGTTACTTCCCCAGCAGCATCTCTTTTTTCTCTTAAGAGGTGGAATATTGGGATTTTCTTTTTCTTCTTCAGATGACATGGCAAAAATGGACTTCTCCCTTTGAGAGAGATTATCTTTGTCTTGCTGAGCTAGGGCTCTTGCAAACTTTTCATCTTCTTTTATTTGACGATTCACAAGGATAGATTCCTCCTCTTCTAAAAATTTAGATAAGAGTTTTGCTAACTTTTCATCTTCAGAAGTTTGTTTCTCAAAAAGGTGGACATCTTCGTCTACCATCGCCTTGTAATCTTCAAAGGAAATACCTAACATCACAGCCTCCTGCTTAATCCTTTTGACCCTATTTGTTTCAAGATCTTCAAGATCCTCTTGAGTCATTGGCCTTTTGCCTTTTGGATCGCTCGAAGAGGCACCAAAATTTTTCATTATCTTATGATAAATCGGTGGAACAATATTGTTAATTAAGCAAACATGAATTAAAAGATAAAAGTGTTATATAAACATATAAATAGATAGTATATTATCCAAGATGAGAAAGAAAGAGCACAAAAATGTAGCTTACCAAAGAGAAAGTCGAGATCTGTTAGAACACAAGCTGACTGTGAACGGAATAGCTAAAAACAAATTAGCAGATGAAGAACTAAGTAAATAAAAGAGATAGAGAAAGAAGATTTAGTGTGCATTCTTCCTTAAGAAAACGCGTTTCTATATAGAGGATGAAAAGGGAAATGTAACCTGAAAGAACGGACAGGTGTCCATAAACTACAGAAATTTTAATCATTGCTACGGTAATTAGTAATTACCGAATTATTTTTTTTTCTAAAGATAAAATTTCTAAACTTTATCATCCCTTTAACCAAGGTTGAAAAGAGCTGAACAGTTTACTCAAAAGCATATACTATGTTGAGAAAATCCTCAACTTAATTAATAGCTTAATGAATAGACTGTCTTCCACACATCACTATTTTTCTTCACTGCTTCTTTTTCAAGAACCATATCAATTGCTAATTCATCTTTTTGAACCCTAGATGAATTTTGATCCAAACTATTGTTTCAGGAGTGATCTAGGTAATATTTGTTTCTTTGACCCATGGATCGCCTTTAATGATTGAATTTAAGAAAATGAGACAAATGTTATCAACAAAAATATGTCGACTTTTCCAACTGGATAATAGTAGTGTCTTGGTAAAAGAACTTCAAATTTGAAAATAAGAATTATTTGAAAGGCTAAAATTATGATGGGCGATCAACGATTAAAATAGACAAATGAACTTGGTATAAAAATCTATCAAGACAAATATGGGAAATTCTTTTAACTGGGGAATTTCCCTAATCGACAACAATCCCCAAAAGAGAGCGAAGAAAGTTGTATTTCATTATTCGTACAATACAAGTGAAACTTGTTACATTATTTAAGCGGAAATACAACAATTAGGGATACAACATATTTAAAAACCATACAAAGAAACATATATATATATATATATATATATATATATATATATATATATATATATATATATATATATATATATATATATATATATATATATATATATATATATATATATATATATATATATATATATATATATATATATATATATATATATATATATATATATATATATATATATATATATATATATATATATATATATATATATATATATATATATATATATATATATATATATATATATATATATATATATATATATATATATATATATATATATATATATATATATATATATATATATATATATATATATATATATATATATATATATATATATATATATATATATATATATATATATATATATATATATATATATATATATATATATATATATATATATATATATATATATATATATATATATATATATATATATATATATATATATATATATATATATATATATATATATATATATATATATATATATATATATATATATATATATATATATATATATATATATATATATATATATATATATATATATATATATATATATATATATATATATATATATATATATATATATATATATATATATATATATATATATATATATATATATATATATATATATATATATATATATATATATATATATATATATATATATATATATATATATATATATATATATATATATATATATATATATATATATATATATATATATATATATATATATATATATATATATATATATATATATATATATATATATATATATATATATATATATATATATATATATATATATATATATATATATATATATATATATATATATATATATATATATATATATATATATATATATATATATATATATATATATATATATATATATATATATATATATATATATATATATATATATATATATATATATATATATATATATATATATATATATATATATATATATATATATATATATATATATATATATATATATATATATATATATATATATATATATATATATATATATATATATATATATATATATATATATATATATATATATATATATATATATATATATATATATATATATATATATATATATATATATATATATATATATATATATATATATATATATATATATATATATATATATATATATATATATATATATATATATATATATATATATATATATATATATATATATATATATATATATATATATATATATATATATATATATATATATATATATATATATATATATATATATATATATATATATATATATATATATATATATATATATATATATATATATATATATATATATATATATATATATATATATATATATATATATATATATATATATATATATATATATATATATATATATATATATATATATATATATATATATATATATATATATATATATATATATATATATATATATATATATATATATATATATATATATATATATATATATATATATATATATATATATATATATATATATATATATATATATATATATATATATATATATATATATATATATATATATATATATATATATATATATATATATATATATATATATATATATATATATATATATATATATATATATATATATATATATATATATATATATATATATATATATATATATATATATATATATATATATATATATATATATATATATATATATATATATATATATATATATATATATATATATATATATATATATATATATATATATATATATATATATATATATATATATATATATATATATATATATATTTTCTGTAACAATTTAAAAGAACAAATTAAATACTTGAGTTCTTTTATATAATATATGTTGATATATATAGTTCCAAATATTGAACGTGCGTGATATCATTATTTATCTTTCACAAAAATATTTAGAAATAACTTATAGAATAAAAGAAAATAAAAATATTTATCTTATAACATTTTACGATTTACGGATAATTCGTAAACATCTAATTGTATACAAATATACAATTACGAATCAACAATATGTCTTTACAATTTGATAAAAGACGACTAATGAAGGATATAAAAATCATAAGTTATTATGTCTAAAGCCTTAGTAGAATCATATTTAAAGTTTGACAATATAACGTCAACTATTTAGATTAAATCACGGGTTAAACATTTAGCAAACAACGTTTAGTAGGATATAATGATTAACAGCATCCGTGATTTTTCCTTGTCTGCTTTCTATTCTCTTTTGACAAAGCACACCAATTATTATAAGTTAAGTATTATTATATTAACATTTGCTTTATGTGATTCATTTATGTATTCTCTTTCTGCATAATTCTCGTGACTAAAAACAGAAATTTAACTCAATCATATGTTATTATTATAATATATATATAATAAGAGCACACACCTACACAACACACACTCTCTCACGACTCTCACCCTCTAGCTCTCAAATAAACACACTCACACACATAAACATACACATATATGTATATATAGATATATGCAAGTATAGATAAATAAGAAGCCTCACAAGCTCCATGTCTCTCGGCTTTCTTCTTCACCAGACCACCCTTGTGCTACTGTTTTTAGAACCAGTACCACAACTAGCAAGCTGCTATATATATATATATATATTATATATATATATATATATATATATATGTACATGCATAGATAGAGATATGGGTATATGAAATATCATGGTTTTCCTTCTCCTTCAAAGCTCACGATCACCACCAAGAGCTACAACTGTTGCTGCTTGCTGATTAACCCACGGTTACTACCACCACTCCTGCCACTGCTACTTGTTATTTACTGCTGGTTACCATCACCATCACCAAACCAGGGCTGCTGCTCGCTGCCACTGTTTCTGTTCGGTCATCATCACCATAACCACCGAATTGTTTACAAACTACTGCTGCTATTCGTTATTGCTTTTGCCACGAACCACCACCATTCGAACTACTATCACCTTGTTGTTCCTGCCGCTGCTGTTCTTAAACTAATACTACTGCTCACTGCTTGCTACTGTTGTTCGTAACACACCACCACCGTCCCTCTCCATGTTCTTGCAACAACCACCACAAGCCGCTGCTGTTGATACCATTATGGCTGCTACTGTTGCGACCGTTTTCTGCCATTACCACGCCATGCTCTACAGTGAAGAAGGTTCATCTAATTCCTTTCCATGTTTACTTGCATGTTTAAAAACCTTAAACGTTTTTGTTTCGTAATCTAGCTCGTCACCACAAAACCGCCACGAACTGCCATCATCAACCACCTAGAATAATCATTAAACATATTTTTTTATCACTTATAAGTTTCCCATAACGAATTTGAAACATGAAATACAAACTTGAAATCTAACCGTTAACACCGTTAGATTTTCTGACACTTTCAGTCCTAAACCGTTAGATTTTGACAGTTTCAGTCCTGAACCGTTAAATTGTTTGCAGTTTTAGTCCTTCATCCGTCAGTTTCTTACTAAACTGATAATTCTATTAAAATGGGTTATTCTATACAGTTTCCTTTACTGAAGGCTAATACGTTTGGGATATTCGGGTACATTTCAGACTGTTACATACCTTCTACTGTCTGACAGGCATTTCAGGTGAGTTTCGTAAACCCTCCCTACTCAATTGAGATTCGGGCTGAAAAGTGTACATGTTTGTTTAACTGTTGATTGTTGATTTGATTGATTGTATGATTGAATTGTTGATGTGGACATGTTAGCGCATTGTTTACTATGTAAGTCGCACCGTTAGCGCATTATTCATTATATAAGTCGCACCGTTAGTGCATTATTTATTATATAAGTCGCACCGTTAGCGCATTGTTAATTATTAACTATGTAAGCCGCACCGTTGTTGAATGTTATTGATTGTTATGGAATGTTGTTGAACGTTATATGGAATCGTTGTTGTTGGACGTTGACTTGTATTGAATTGTGATAATGTGAAACCTTATAGGTTTTCCTTGATGTGATTAGTTCTCCTAATCCTCACTTATTGTTAACGGTTGTTATCCGACACGGTTATTCCTTGTTACTTGTCCCTACGAACTCACCAACTTTATGTTGACGCTCTTTAGTACACTTTTTAGGTAATCAAGTTAATCAGAGACAAAATGGATGATTGCATGCTTACTTGCTAGGATTGGACTAGCTTTGGACTTTCTGGATCCATGATCCTTACTTCCCTTTTATGGGTTACTTTTAGGATCAACTACTATTGATTGAATTGCCTTTTATTATTGATTGAACATGTATTTCGATGAATGTTGATGATTGTATACGTTTGTACAAGTTTAAGGATTGTTTCAATCCTATGTTTTCATATAGTTTGACTCTACATAATTTCCATGTCGTGCTATGCTTTTCTAAGTGATACCCCATGATTCCGCCATGTTGGGGTGTTACACACACACTTTAAAGACTCACTTAAGATTCAGGTCTAATCTACGTGTCAAAACGAAGTTACGATTTAAAAGTATAAACGTTTTGAAAACTGATTGGGTTGCGCCGCAACACCCTGTTGCGCCGCAACTCGACCCTTTCGTTGCGCCGCAACACCCTTCGTTGCGCCGCAACTTATCCTTCTGTTTTCTGGTTGCGCCGCAACTAGGCGTTGCGCCGCAACTCCCCTTCGACCTGCACTTTTACAAAAATCATTTTCATCCCCAATTCGACCCCAAACGACTCCAGGTCTATAATACAGATTCAATACACCATAATCCTTCATATTTAGACCATCACAAAGCATTTCAATCATTAATTACACCATATATGGCTTTAATCCATCAAAACCACCATTAATCTTCATTAAACGATTCTCCCATAACCCCACTAAGATCCCTAATGACTTATACAATTAAAAGGATCTGAAATCAATGAGATGTTACCTTCTATACACGTAGATCACACTAGGGCTGCAAAACACTTGACAAAACACACCCGAATCACACGTAGGAAAGCTTTTCGGCTTGCAATTGATGGAGGAATGCTATGGGGCGGCTTAGGGCTTGTTTAGAGAATGTATTGGCTGCAAATAATGATCTAATGACACCCTCTAATTCCCTAATCCCGTTTTTAGTTTTCCTCATATGTCAAAATTAACCCCCAAGCTTCCTAATCCTTCATTACTAGTCAAAAACTACCCTAAGGACCACATACAACATAAATACTTCTTTAGATGCCACTACATAGGCGTTTAACTACATTATATACACACAAATCCTGCATTATACATTTTAGGCTTTCAAACCTCACACACAATCACACTTTAACTACATATATGCATTAAATCTAATATAGACTTAACGACACACTATGTTGACTTAACGACATTAGTCAACTGTTAAATAAAAAGTTTGGGATGTTACAATTACCTCCCCTTAAGAGGATTCCGTCCCCGGAATCTCATCAGAAAGGAACAACTCTGGATACTTTTCCTTCATTACTGCTTCAGTTTCCCACGTTAAGCTTTCTCCATGATTATGCTTCCACTTTATCAACTCTAAATCAATCACTTTCCGGCGTAGCTTCTTTTGCTTCCTTCCAAGTATCGCCACTGGTTCATCTACCATTCTCTTCATTGGGTCAATACTCACATCTTCAATAGGAATCACACTTGACTCCTCGGCTAAGCATTTCCTCAAGTAGGATACATGAAAGGTGTTGTGAATTCCATCCAATTCTGGAGGCAATTCCAACTGATATGCTAGATCCTTAATGCGTTTCAAGATTTTGAAAGGTCCAATGAAACGTGGACTCAACTTTCCCTTCTTTCCAAATCGGATGACTCCTTTCCATGGTGAGACTTTCAGCATCACTAAATCTCCAACATTGAACTCAATCGGTCTCCTTTTCTTATCTGCATATGTTTTCTGTCTTTCTCTAGCCACACGTAAAGCTTCTTTAGCCACATTAACTTTTTCAGAGGTGATTTCAATGATTTCGGGACCGGTTAATTGCTTCTCACCGGGCTCCATCCAACAACTTGGAGTCCTACATCTTCTTCCATATAGCATCTCAAATGGTGGCATTCAATACTTGCATGGTGACTATTGTTGTAAGCAAACTCAATCAACTTCAAATGATCATCCCATGCTCCACCATACTCTAGTACACACGTCCTCAACATGTCCTCCAATGTTTGAATAGTTCTCTCACTTTGCCCATCGGTTTGAGGATGATAGGCGGTACTCAAATTTATTCTACTACCCAACTCCCGTTGAAGACCCTTCCAAAAGTTTGACACAAATCTCGAGTCTCGATCCGAAACAATAGATAAAGGAACTCCATGTTTCGCAACTACTTCATCAATGTATATCTTAGCCATCTTCGTTAAAGGCACATCTTGTCGGGTAGCTAGAAAATGGGCACTCTTCGTCAATCTATCTACAATCACCCATATCATATCATTTCCTCTCGGCGTTTTCGGTAGCTTCGTTACAAAGTCCATGGTGATATGATCCCATTTCCACTCCGGAATCTCTAATTGATGTAACAATCCATACGGCTTTTTATGGTCGGTTTTCACTCGTGCACAAGTCAAACATTTTGCTACAAAATGAGCTACTTCTCCTTTGATATCCGGCCACCAATAAATCGGTTTCAAATCTGCATACATCTTGGTAACACCGGGATGAACTGAGTACCTACTTCTATGAGCTTCTTCAAGGATCAATTCTCGATTACCACCAAGCAATGACACCCAAATTCGACCCTTGTATGTCTTAAACCCACGGCTATTTGTCTCCATCACAAGGCGTTTCTTCTTTCCAATACTCTCTTTATCAATATTATCCTTCATTAATGCCTTGTCTTGAGCTTCTTTAATACGGTCCAATAGTCCCGACTTTGCTTGAACTTGCATACTCATCAATTTGCAAGAAGAATTCTGCACCTTCCTACTTAGTGCATCCGCCACTACATTGGCTTTACCCGGATGGTATTTGATCTCGCAATCATAATCCTTAAGTAGTTCCATCCATCTTCTTTGTCTCACATTCATCTCCTTCTGATTGAACACATACTGTAGGCTCTTATGGTCGGTATACAAGGTACACTTAGTGCCATAAAGATAATGTCTCCATAACTTCAAAGCAAATACTACCGCCGCTAATTCAAGATCATGGGTCGGGTAATTCTTCTCATGCGGCTTCAACTGGCATGAAGCATAAGCAATCACCTTGTCCCTCTGCATAAGGACACAACCCAAACCCGTAATCGATGCATCACTATACACAACCAAATCATCAGTACCTTCAGGCACAACAAGTATAGGAGCTTCACACAACTTTGTCTTCAATGTTTGGAAAGCCTTCTCCTGTTTTTCGGTCCACTCATACTTTACTCCTTTCTTCGTTATTTCAGTCATTGGCTTAGCTATTCGGGAGAAATCCTGAATAAATCTTCGGTAGTAACCAGCTAAACCAAGGAAACTTTTGATCTCAGTAGGTGTCTTGGGCTGCTCCCACTTTGAAACAGCTTCAATCTTTGTAGGATCTACTTTTATACCTTCTGAAGAAATGACATGACCGAGAAATTGAACTTCTCGCAGCCAAAACTCACATTTGGAGAACTTAGCATACAACTTCTTCTCCCTCAACACCTCAAGGACGACCTTTAAGTGCTCACGGTGCTCAGCTTCAGACTTAGAGTAAATCAAAATATCGTCAATAAAAACAATCACAAAATGGTCTAGAAAGGGACGGCATACCCGATTCATTAAGTCCATAAACGCGGCTGGAGCATTAGTCAACCCAAAAGGCATGACAAGGAACTCATAATGTCCATATCGAGTCCGGAAAGCTGTCTTTGCTACATCTTCCTTCTTAACCTTCAATTGATGATAACCGGACCGCAAATCTATCTTAGAAAAATAGGAGGCACCATGAAGTTGATCGAAAAGATCATCAATTCGTGGGAGAGGATATTTATTCTTAACCGTTCGCTTGTTCAGCTCACGGTAGTCTATGCACATGCGCATCGAACCATCCTTCTTCTTTACAAACAGAACCGGAGCTCCCCAAGGAGAGGAACTAGGTTGTATGAAACCTTTGTCAAGTAACTCCTGAAGTTGGGACATTAACTCCTTCATTTCTGTAGGAGCTAATCGGTATGGTGCTTTTGCAATGGGTGTAGCACCGGGTATAAGATCAATCTGAAAAGTGACTTCACGATCGGGAGGAATACCGGGAAGATCATCGGGAAATACGTCAGGAAATTCAGAAACTACATCCACACTAGCAATAGAAGACTTCTCCTTTCTTGCATCAATGACATAAGCAAGGAAATGGCTCTTATTCTTTCGTATGCACTTAAGAGCCTTCATCATATTGATAATCTTTATCCCCCCTCTCTTCTTATCTCCATAAACTGTAATAACTTTACCATCGGGCGAAGAAAACCGAATAATCTTTTGTGAACACGAAATGGTAGCTTCATTCTGAGACAACCAATCCATTCCTATCACTACATCAAAACCGGCTAAAGTAGTAGGAAATAGTTGGACTGGAAATGAACGACCTTCAATCTCAATATCACAATCATCATAACCCACACGTATTTCACTAATCGTACCATTAGCAATTTCTACTTCTATCGAGCAATCTAAAGGGGTAGTGACTCTTTCTAGCTTAGGAGCAAATAAAGTAGACACAAATGACCTATTTGTACCAGAATCAAATAGAACAGAGGCAGGTTTTGAATTAACAAGAAAAGTACCACTTACTACCTCATCGTTGCTCCTTGCATCATCCACTGTCATCTGTAGGGCTCGAACCTTAGTTGCTGAAGTGGCTGCCTTCTTCCCGTCATTCTTCATTTGTGGGCAATCAGCAATAAGATGACCCGTTTCTTTACACTTGTAGCAACGTGCCTTGTCCTTACATTCAGTTGCAAGATGTCCCAACATACCACATTTGTGACACCTCCTTGTCTTATCCGTACATTGACCGTCATGAGAAGTCTTGCAAAAGGCACACCACGTACCACTCTTCTTCTTATCCTTGTCCCCACTTGAATTAGAACTTCCCCGGAACTTCTTATTATGATTGTTTGCATTCGAAGACCAATTAGATCTTCTTTTGAAACCCGACTTCTTGTCATCAACTTTCTCAACTACTTTTTCAGTTTTGAAGTCGTCGTCCAACCTCTTGGACTCCTTTATCGCCGCTGACAACGTCACATGTTGCCTACACAAACCTCGATAGTTGGCTGGGAGACCATCACAATAAGCTTCAACCTGGTCTTCAGCCCTGCGAACCAAATGCCCCACAAACTTAAGCTTCTCCATAAAAGAATGTGCATACTCCGTAATTGCACCAGGTTTGGCGACCAAAGATCTAAACTCCTTCTCAATAAGTCGCAACTCTCGGGTTCCTACATACTCTTCTAGAAACTTCTCCTTAAATGTACCCCAAGGCATCACAGCAAGTACCTCAGGGGTCATGGAAACGGTAGTAGCCCTCCACCAGTTACGGGCATTCTTCTTTAACATCCTACTAGCACACAACACCTTCATATCATCAGGACAGTAACAAGATGCAAACACTACCTCAATATCTTCAATCCACTCCATAGCACCCACTGCATTTTGGGTACCATCAAACTCCTTGGCACCACATTTCTGAAAGCTCTCATATTTAAAGTTGCTAATGCGAGGCGCATTCACAACTCTAGGTCCACCACCATTCACCCCATTAACACCTACTGCTGCAACAACATTCTCATGAGCATGTTGTGATCTCGCATTGATGGTTCAGCACCTTGGGAGGGATTAGAGTAATTCCCATCCGACTGCTCACCCCTTTGTTCACTCCCATTCCTTTCAGCATCTCTTTCTGCCCTCAATAGCGCTAACTCCTCTTCATTTCTCATCAGAAGAGCTCGGATAGCTCTCAACTCTTCATGTAATTCTGCTTGATTGGGAACTTGTTCAATCACCGGGTTTGCCCTATCAATTTCCGACCTTGTGGGCTGTGCACCCGGGAGTGGCCTTCGCGGAGGCCTTTGGTTAACTCCATCTCCAGCCCCATTCCCATTAGGAGGAACGCCACCACCATTTCCTCCTCCTCTCTGGCTACTAGCTCTAGTGTTTGCCATTATCTCTACAAGGCAACGACGACGGTTAGCAAGAGTTAAAGTGAGACTACATTTATCAAGGCCATACTTCATTTAGCTACATTATCACACATAATATTCAAGCCTTAAATTTACACTCTCACTCACTCCCCAACCCGTCCTATAGTACTTCATCTCAAAGCTAGGCACACCTACATAAGCCTAACTTATCCTACATCGGTTTAAGTCCAAAATCCTACGGTCAAAGTCGAATCTTGGTTCACTTAAACCATTTCTCTGATACCAACTTGTAACACCCGACATTTAAAAACATGGGTTTTCAAAAACTTTCACCTAACGGTGTTAAAAGATGCGGAAGAAAACTAAAAAGTTCAAAACCGATAAAAACTGTTCGGTTTCTGCATTTATTGGTGTTACATGCCATACCATAAAATAAGTCTAAATGAAAACCCAACGGTTGCCCAACACAAAACAACCGTCAACATAGTACTACATAAATTCTGCATAATATCAAAATGCAAATGGTGTCTAATGAGGTGTAGCATCTAAGGGTAGCTAAAGCCATCAGCATGCTATCTACCCGCTCCTCGCCCTCATGCCTCATCTATCCTTCAAGCTATACCTGAGGGAACCACACATTTCAAGAAACAAGTGTTAGCTAACGAATTAGCTAAGTAAGATATCACTAAAGTTATTAAGCTTTGTCCAATTAAAACATTTCTACTTTGTTGACAAAACATTAAGGCACAACCCACATAACACACACACATACAACCTGCATATCAACTTAGGATGAATCACCATAATTGTGCCTATCCTTCTTTTATATCACACATAATCACACGTATCTTCGTTAACTGCATATAAGTGTGCCATGCATCACACCCGACTAGATGATCAACCAAAAGGCTACTCATCGTAGGTCGTTAAGGAATGGCAAGCCAATCCCGGAGTAATCCGTATATGGAGGCGGGTCAGACCCCTCGTATTACTCGCCCTGCTTTAAATGACCATGTTGCAAGAAGCCACCCAAGCAACCTACGTTCACGCACTCGCCGGGCTAGGGCAAGTACGGGTTAAGCTTAACACTTCCCTGCATTATAAATTTACGAGCTCGGTTTCACACATTATTAGTTTAGGCATCACACAACCTAAACATAGTCACACATTTCCTTCATTTTGTTTGGGCCCTTAGACGTGCAAGTGGCATGGCAGCCTGGTAAATCTAGTGAACTAGGTGAACAAGTCACATAAGCATGCACACATCAAGAATCTACGTCATGTCTACATTTCAAGTATTACAAAATACTACATAAGTTGCATAACAATCGCTACATTACAACATACTTCATTTCACTACATTTGGGACTGCATATTAAGTCTCATGGTCAACTTCATATCCCACAATACCTCCCGTGTAACCCGAAATTCCCACATTTATCATAAGTTACCGTTAGGGAAGTTATAACAAGTAACCATTGCTTGTGGAACCCTCAGCGTGTCAAAAGTAGTGTATCTTACCTCGGCGTAGTCCACAATAATCAACAACTAGTCACTGTGTAAAGCAACTATGCTCGTCTACCTATAATTAGTAAACGATTATTAGACAAGCTACATACTCACGTCATTAAGGCCAATAACTAGACCCACACACTTTAAAGACTCACTTAAGATTCAGGTCTAATCTACGTGTCAAAACGAAGTTACGATTTAAAAGTATAAACATTTTGAAAACTGATTGGGTTGCGCCGCAACACCCTGTTGCGCCGCAACTCGACCCTTTCGTTGCGCCGCAACACCCTTCGTTGCGCCGCAACTTATCCTTCTGTTTTCTGGTTGCGCCGCAACTCCCCTTCGACCTGCACTTTTACAAAAATCGTTTTCATCCCCAATTCGACCCCAAACGACTCCAGGTCTATAATACAGATTCAATACACCATAATCCTTCATATTTAGACCATCACAAAGCATTTCAATCATTAATTACACCATATATGGCTTTAATCCATCAAAACCACCATTAATCTTCATTAAACGATTCTCCCATAACCCCACTAAGATCCCTAATGACTTATACAATTAAAAGGATCTGAAATCAATGAGATGTTACCTTCTATACACGTAGATCACACTAGGGCTGCAAAACACTTGACAAAACACACCTGAATCACACGTAGGAAAGCTTTTCGGCTTGCAATTGATGGAGGAATGCTATGGGGCGGCTTAGGGCTTGTTTAGAGAATGTATTGGCTGCAAATAATGATCTAATGACACCCTCTAATTCCCTAATCCCGTTTTTGGTTTTCCTCATATGTCAAAATTAACCCCCAAGCTTCCTAATCCTTCATTACTAGTCAAAAACTACCCTAAGGACCACATACAACATAAATACTTCTTTAGATGCCACTACATAGGCGTTTAACTACATTATATACACACAAATCCTGCATTATACATTTTAGGCTTTCAAACCTCACACACAATCACACTTTAACTACATATATGCATTAAATCTAATATAGACTTAACGACACACTATGTTGACTTAACGACATTAGTCAACTGTTAAATAAAAGTTTGGGATGTTACATATTACCTCAAGCTTTACACGACATTCCAGGCCACCGTCTCACACGGTACCCCCACCGTGCAGACGGTGACTCTGGATTTATTTTTTTTTATCTACAGCCACAAAAAATAAGAATTGCAATTATATCTAAATAAAAACTCCCTTCCCCAACTTAATGGTACATTGTCCCCAATGTACACCATAAATTAGAAATGAGTTAACGGCTCGACTAATTGCAAAAACGTCTTCTTTTTCACCCAAACCATCCTTCCCCAACTTAATTCTCAAGCATAGGTGCTGAGAATTATCCAACTTGTGTGATTATGCAACAAAACACTAAAACAACTAAACAAAAGTGCAACAAAATAAACATACCGAACATGAAGCTTGAAAAACGAACAAACAACGGGTTGCCTCCCGTGTAGCGCTAAGTTTATTGTCCTCAGCCCGACTGTAGGTCCCAACTCAATAGATGGTACCACTGAAGACACCTCTATGTCAATAGTGAGATTACTTTGCAATACACACACTGATCTGGAGACGACCAGTTGCAGTGTGTAGTATACCAGGTTAATCTGGAGAGTTACTTATAAGATGACAAATGTAAATAAGTAACGACAATGCAATAAGTAAATACTTGTAAAGTAAATTGGTGAGACAATATGTAATTTTCAAGTGTAATTTATTTATTAATGTTAAATAAATTACAAGGTTGTTGCGGAACCAAGATAATACAATAATGTAAATATCCTAACAACCTATGAAATACAATTGATCTAATACTTGGAAATTCTCTAAACAATCGAAACACTTAAAGTAGTGAAATGTTCCTTTTTGCAATTGAGAGAATATTGCACAAGTTCACCAAGAAATGTAAATGTCTGAATATGCAAAGTTGTTTCTTGGTTGTGCAAAGACCTCTATTTATAGATAAAGTTGTCATTGGGATTCCAACTTTATCGTACAAATATGGTTGAGAGCATTTAAGGAAGCAATACGACTTCCAATTAAATGTTGTATAAAGTATGACATAAAGTCACTTTATTCAACCTGCTTTATGTACTTTTGTACTTTAAACAAAGACAATTTCTATTGTCCGGTTAATAGCACATAAAGCATAAAGGTCTTCCTCGTAATCAGTGTAAAACTTTGTAAATGCTTTAAACTGATGTTCTCCAGTTTCTATCTGAATAGAATGTCAACTGGGCTTCGCTGCCATTGTCATTCTCTATCTTTCATTTGTTGTCTTCGACTTCAATTGGAATGTCTTCATATCTGGTCAGATCTCAACTGGAGGAAGTCTTCAGTTGTGTTAACTGTACGTTACAACTGGACTTCATATATTTCTGGACAATTTCTTCAGGTCTCCAGATGCAACTGGAGACTGGCCAGTTTATCAGTAAACTGGTCCTAACAAATTCCCCCTAATTGTCCTGAAATATTGCCAAGTCTTTTCAAGTTCTTGTATCTGTACAAGTATGAACTGGAAAGACTTGTTTGACTAAATCTATCTAAATTTTCCAAGGCATTTTTATAGATCATTAAATGCCTTGGGTATTTCTTTTAAGTTTGTTAGATTTAATCTGTTATCTATCCTGTTGTTACAATCTGGTAACTTCATTTATACAGGAAAATGAAATTTACATCAGTTACAAGAAAGTAAAATAAAATTACAAGATGATAACTGGAAGGAAAACTTATACAGATGGCCCTTCGCCAGTTTTCCTTCTCTTGGCAGCTGTAGAAATGGGTTGGTTGTCTTCAGGATCAAAGTTCAGTTTTTCTTCAACACTTTCCTTGAACTTGATAAGACTTTGAAGCACATGAATCCAACCTCTTTCCAACTTGTTCTTCTGCTGCCTAGCCTCCAACACATTCAACATCTCCACATGCTCAGAATGGCCATACCTATGAACATTAGGATCTTCAGTATAGCATAAAGGTCCATTGGAATACTTAACACCAACATAGAAACATTTTGTTCCTGGCTTGATCGAAATCTTTACATCAATGATCTTGCCAGGGTGATATCTCCGCTGTAGCACTTCACTTAGATATACCCTTGCCTCAGATTCATTTGCCAGTTTGATCTGGCCAGTGCTCAGTTTCTGTATTGCAGCTCGGATATCTTCAGTTGTGGGCTCATTTGGTTGCACCCAAGTCCTCAAATCTGCATCTCTTGGCAGTGGCTTTAGCTTTCCTTTGGACTTAGGTGGGTTAAGTACTCTTTTAACAACTTTCTGGACATTCTGAATTCTTCTTTCAATTCCAGATGCCCTCAACTCTCTAGCCTTCTCCACTGACACATTTATTGTTTTGGCATCAAGATTAACTTCATCATCTGGATAGTCTCTTTCCAGTTGAATATCGACCATTTCATTGACCATTCCAACTATTCTTGGGTCATTCTTTATGCCCTTGTATTGCTCCAGTGTGATGCCCAACAGATTGGCATCATTTATATCCAGCAAACCCAAACCTTGCTGTTGAACCCTTGAAGCTAGCAGATTGGCTTTTCTTTGTTTCTTTCTTTCTTTGATTGCATTGCCAATAGCTGCCAGTTTCCTGCTTTCAGATTCAGACACTGGAGGAAGTTGATCAGGATTACCAGTTTCAAGCACACTGGCATCAGTACCAGTTGCTTTTGTTTGTGTATCAGTGGCCAGCTCAATACGCTTTCCCTTGTCTATATTCCCCCTATCAACCACATCTTCAAATTGTTCAATAACTTGCCTACTAGCATCAGTACTAGTGGCCACAACAATTGCCTTATCACCTGGAGCTTCAACAGTTGAACTTGGTGCATGGACTGATCTTTCCCCCTTGGCAGCATCTAGTCCTTGACGAATAACATCAAAGTCAAACTGGCTAGATGGCAAGCGACCTAGAGGCTGCCATGATTGTAAGTCCTTGCACTCCTTGAACACTCCACAAATCATGCGAACTGTCCTCCACAAATGATTCACTTCTTTAGACCGAGTCAGAACATTGGCAGATGTTTGTTCCTGACTAGTCTTGATGGCATTCACGATAATGAAAATCGGGGAATTGACACAACTAAATTATCTATTCATTAACTAGATCACAAGTTCATAAGAGATTCTTCCAATAATTATTGATTTACAAGAATTTGAAATCAAAAGATAGATGGAATTCATTCAAAGTCATAAACAAGTAATCATTCATTCAAACCAAACAACATTAGATGCAAAACACTAATTAAGAATTAAACATCTAATCCAACTTGAATATAAGAAAAAAAAAAAAAAAAAAAAAAAAAAAAAAAAAAAAAAAAAAAAAAAAAAAAAAAAAAAAAAAAAAAAAAAAAAAAAAAAAAAAAAAAAAAAAAAAAAAAAAAAAAAAAAAAAAAAAAAAAAAAAAAAAAAAAAAAAAAAAAAAAAAAAAAAAAAAAAAAAAAAAAAAAAAAAAAAAAAAAAAAAAAAAAAAAAAAAAAAAAAAAAAAAAAAAAAAAAAAAAAAAAAAAAAAAAAAAAAAAAAAAAAAAAAAAAAAAAAAAAAAAAAAAAAAAAAAAAAAAAAAAAAAAAAAAAAAAAAAAAAAAAAAAAAAAAAAAAAAAAAAAAAAAAAAAAAAAAAAAAAAAAAAAAAAAAAAAAAAAAAAAAAAAAAAAAAAAAAAAAAAAAAAAAAAAAAAAAAAAAAAAAAAAAAAAAAAAAAAAAAAAAAAAAAAAAAAAAAAAAAAAAAAAAAAAAAAAAAAAAAAAAAAAAAAAAAAAAAAAAAAAAAAAAAAAAAAAAAAAAAAAAAAAAAAAAAAAAAAAAAAAAAAAAAAAAAAAAAAAAAAAAAAAAAAAAAAAAAAAAAAAAAAAAAAAAAAAAAAAAAAAAAAAAAAAAAAAAAAAAAAAAAAAAAAAAAAAAAAAAAAAAAAAAAAAAAAAAAAAAAAAAAAAAAAAAAAAAAAAAAAAAAAAAAAAAAAAAAAAAAAAAAAAAAAAAAAAAAAAAAAAAAAAAAAAAAAAAAAAAAAAAAAAAAAAAAAAAAAAAAAAAAAAAAAAAAAAAAAAAAAAAAAAAAAAAAAAAAAAAAAAAAAAAAAAAAAAAAAAAAAAAAAAAAAAAAAAAAAAAAAAAAAAAAAAAAAAAAAAAAAAAAAAAAAAAAAAAAAAAAAAAAAAAAAAAAAAAAAAAAAAAAAAAAAAAAAAAAAAAAAAAAAAAAAAAAAAA
>CM067172.1:82528848-82593848 GCA_034093135.1 Erigeron breviscapus | reverse complement strand
GGCTTACCCCCTATTAGTCTCATCATCTTTCTACTTTCTAATAGAGGCTTACCCCCTATTAGTCTCATCATCTTTCTACTTTCTAATAGAGGCTTACCCCCTATTAGTCTCATCATCTTTCTACTTTCTAATAGAGGCTTACCCCCTATTAGTCTCATCATCTTTCTACTTTCTAATAGAGGCTTACCCCCTATTAGTCTCATCATCTTTCTACTTTCTAATAGAGGCTTACCCCCTATTAGTCTCATCATCTTTCTACTTTCTAATAGAGGCTTACCCCCTATTAGTCTCATCATCTTTCTACTTTCTAATAGAGGCTTACCCCCTATTAGTCTCATCATCTTTCTACTTTCTAATAGAGGCTTACCCCCTATTAGTCTCATCATCTTTCTACTTTCTAATAGAGGCTTACCCCCTATTAGTCTCATCATCTTTCTACTTTCTAATAGAGGCTTACCCCCTATTAGTCTCATCATCTTTCTACTTTCTAATAGAGGCTTACCCCCTATTAGTCTCATCATCTTTCTACTTTCTAATAGAGGCTTACCCCCTATTAGTCTCATCATCTTTCTACTTTCTAATAGAGGCTTACCCCCTATTAGTCTCATCATCTTTCTACTTTCTAATAGAGGCTTACCCCCTATTAGTCTCATCATCTTTCTACTTTCTAATAGAGGCTTACCCCCTATTAGTCTCATCATCTTTCTACTTTCTAATAGAGGCTTACCCCCTATTAGTCTCATCATCTTTCTACTTTCTAATAGAGACTTACCCCCTATTAGTCTCATTATCTTTCTACTTTCTAATAGAGGCTCACCCTCTATTAGTCTCATCATCTTTCTACTTTCTAATAGAGGCTTACCCCCTATTAGTCTCATCATCTTTCTACTTTCTAATAGAGGCTTACCCCCTATTAGTCTCATCATCTTTCTACTTTCTAATAGAGGCTTACCCCCTATTAGTCTCATCATCTTTCTACTTTCTAATAGAGGCTTACCCCCTATTAGTCTCATCATCTTTCTACTTTCTAATAGAGGCTTACCCCCTATTAGTCTCATCATCTTTCTACTTTCTAATAGAGGCTTACCCCCTATTAGTCTCATCATCTTTCTACTTTCTAATAGAGGCTTACCCCCTATTAGTCTCATCATCTTTCTACTTTCTAATAGAGGCTTACCCCCTATTAGTCTCATCATCTTTCTACTTTCTAATAGAGGCTTACCCCCTATTAGTCTCATCATCTTTCTACTTTCTAATAGAGGCTTACCCCCTATTAGTCTCATCATCTTTCTACTTTCTAATAGAGGCTTACCCCCTATTAGTCTCATCATCTTTCTACTTTCTAATAGAGGCTTACCCCCTATTAGTCTCATCATCTTTCTACTTTCTAATAGAGGCTTACCCCCTATTAGTCTCATCATCTTTCTACTTTCTAATAGAGGCTTACCCCCTATTAGTCTCATCATCTTTCTACTTTCTAATAGAGGCTTACCCCCTATTAGTCTCATCATCTTTCTACTTTCTAATAGAGGCTTACCCCCTATTAGTCTCATCATCTTTCTACTTTCTAATAGAGGCTTACCCCCTATTAGTCTCATCATCTTTCTACTTTCTAATAGAGGCTTACCCCCTATTAGTCTCATCATCTTTCTACTTTCTAATAGAGGCTTACCCCCTATTAGTCTCATCATCTTTCTACTTTCTAATAGAGACTTACCCCCTATTAGTCTCATCATCTTTCTACTTTCTAATAGAGGCTCCCCTCTATTAGTCTCATCATCTTTCTACTTTCTAATAGAGGCTTACCCCTCTATTAGTCTCATCATCTTTCTACTTTCTAATAGAGGCTTACCCCCTATTAGTCTCATCATCTTTCTACTTTCTAATAGAGGCTTACCCCCTATTAGTCTCATCATCTTTCTACTTTCTAATAGAGGCTTACCCCCTATTAGTCTCATCATCTTTCTACTTTCTAATAGAGGCTTACCCCCTATTAGTCTCATTATCATAGGGTCATAGAGACTTGCTCTCTATGATCCTAAGCTTACTTACTCTTCGGGTCTCGACCCGATCAACAAGATTATAAAGTATGCATAAGTACTCACCTCGCGAGCTGCAACTAAATACTTTAAACTTGATTAACTCCAACACCTATTATTACACAAATAATTTACATGATCAACAACTTATCTTAGCTTCATACTTTCACAACTTAAAGAACATGTTCAATAATGTATTTGGCTAGGAATACCATTCTCAAAATACTCTTTACATTCTTTACATTTTCTAAATGATTCGATTACTCTTCTCAAATCATCACTCATAAAGCTTCACTTTTAATTAATAATATATATACATATACATACATTTTTAGTTTCATTTTACTAGCCAAACACACTAAAGAATCAATCTAGAAAGGCTTTGCTGATTAAAGGTTGCTTTTACAATTGATTTAATTATAACATTTCTAAAACCCCCAAATTAGTTTCTTAAGAACCCTATTTTTAATAACAAAAATATAATCCAATCATACCTTGGACCAAGATTAAAGTAGATTAAGCTTCATAATTGAACTCCTTGTCTTTTCTTGTTTTCTTTCCTTCTCTGCCGAAAACACAAACTACAATTTTGCCAAGCTTTGATTACTAGTATTACTAATATTATTTTCTCTTAATTTATAGTAATTTAATTCTTTGATAAAATCCCTTTTTCTCCTTTCTTTTGTCTCGCAGGAAACACCCCCACCAACATTACTTAATAAACTTTGAGTATTTTTGTTGATTGATTTGTAAGTTAATTAAATTTGTTGGATTTGGGGCTTTTAACTGATTCTAAATGTTTAAGGTGAGATTGAAATGAAATAGAGTGTGAAATGAAGTGGCACATGTTGATAAGGCTAGAAGGATGATTCATCAGCCAATCGAGTCTCCTAAAGCCACGTTTTTGTGTAATTATTATGGGTATAATACCCGCTAGCCATTAAGGTTCCTACTATACTTTTACCATACATCGATATTTTTTATAAAATATTTAGTTTAGAGATAAAACTATTGAATTTATTCATTAATTTATATTTTTGGGATTTGGGGTGTTACACTTTTCAGGTGAACAGGTTAATCAAAGACGTATTGGATGATTGATTGCTTGATTATGCTAGGATTGGACTTGGACTTGGACTTCATGGATCCGTGATTCATAGTTCCCGTTTATGGTTATGCTTAGGATCATTTACCATCTTTTGAACTATTCTTTTGTAAACGTTTGATGAGTGTGCTCCTTATGCATTTTTGTATGATTCCGGTACTTGTAATGATTGAATTGTAATGGATTGTCCAATCCTTTTTATGCATTTAGACTTGTCTCTACTTAATTTCCATGTCGTGCTGTGCTTAGTATGTAACCCTCATGATTCCGCCTTGTTGGGGTGTTACAGATAGAGTGAATAAACCGGCCATTTCTTGAAATCTCTATTTTGATTCAAAATCGTGGTGTTACGTGTATCCTCCCGTGTTCTGGTTTATGGAATAGATAAATTAAATCAAAAATAGATTTTTGTTCAAGAATGAATTTTTGTTGGAACTGTCCATATCCGGTTTATGATTCGAAACCATATCACATCCCGAATATGATGAACTGAGACGGTATTTTGTAAATACGTAATATATCTTATCATCCATCCAATCCTCAAAATAAATCAATATTTTTAGATATTTTATTTCATAAATATTATTAGATTTTTTAATATGTTCACTGCGTATTACGCGGGTTCATAATCTAGTTAACAAATAAAAGTGATGATTAGTAACACTTGAACGCAATACTCACTTTTCCTTCTTCTCTAATTTATCAATCAACATCACCACAACTAGTAGTCCACCGCCAATAATTACTTCTAGCAACCGGATTTTGATTATTTTTACAATATTTAACTTTTTAATTACAACTTAAGCTTCCCATGTATATCCTTTATTTTATTTTATTTTTATAACTAGAGTTGAAGCCCCGTGCGATGCACGACATAGTAAGCATATGTGTTTCACGTATTTGATAAAGTGTCATTGATTAGAAACGTCAATGAAATAGTTTATCTAATGATTGTATTGTGAAATTGAAGTTGATAAACAGAAAGTGTGCATGGTAGTGAAAGTGGTTTATGTACAAGGGATGAAAGGCATGGCAATGGTGGCTCTGATGGTTTTTTGGGAGGCAGAATAATTAGTAGTTACATGTGTTAAATTCTTATACTTTAAGCATATGTTTAATTAATAACGTTGTAAATATGGATTCTAAGTCGATCGTTTTATTAAAGTGAATCTGGATGATCGATTATGCATGCATACCGAAGATGTTCAAAGACTTGTAGATGAAAAGATTTCACTTTAAGATGCCATTTAACTCATTGATTAACTCCATAATTTGCCTTGTATCAATTAGTCGTTTTTATGACATACGTCCTCAATACAAATATATTACATCCAATGAAATTTCATAAAGCATATAAACTCTACTCAATACAACAAAATTATTAAGTTTAGATATAAAATGCCACCCCAAACTTGATAGATGAAATGAAGACTCTTACTCATAGAGAAACATCAACCCTCTTCATCATATCAATTTGAACTGACATATGAGGACAATAAAAGATTGTTAAATTACATGATTGGTAGACCTCATTTTGTTTTTAAAATTTATCACCTTGCTAAATATTGCTGGACATTGATAATGATAATAATTAATTTGAGTAATTGTATTTAAGATATAATTGAAACACACTTACATAGATGAGTTGTTTTGTTTATAAAATTGTACTTCAACATCTCCATATCATGTAAAAGAATGACTATATCAGAGAGGTTATTTGTTTTGAGTTTCTTCTTTGGCTTGGTTCAGAACATCAAAGAAACTATGGATTTCTAAATCCCACCATGATGTAGTAAAGAAAAAGAAATCAAGTCCCCAACAACTCTCTTAGCACCCACTATTTAACCGGTTGTAGGAGCATTAAAACACTTGTTAAAATGGTTACACTTGAATAATTACTTGTCACTTAATGCATCTCTAACTTAATGCCATTTACATGCTTCTGGAATTCTAAAACAGTTAACCAACATAACCTTTAGCCTATTTGCATTCCTCACGTAAATAACTAATGCATAAACTCCAACATTTAGTAAACACAATGTTTAATTAATTAAACCACATATATCATCAACCTTTATTAGCCTCATTAAAATTGTAATTATAATACATACACAAACATGTAAACCTCTAATCATCAAATTAACAATCACTTAATATTAAAGCATTGAATAGGATCATAAATTAAGCACTTAGAAAGCTTCATGCATCCAACTTTAGAATATATATATATATATATATATATATATATAATATTATTATATATATTAATAGATATAGATATATAGATATATAGATGAATATGGATATGGGTTTCCACTCTCTTCGAGCCCATTTGGCTGATTTTTACAAACATGCACTATCGTTATCAGTCCTATTGTTATTACAAATTTTGAATTTTTTACAAACTTTTCTAAAAAAATATCCATCATCATTTATAAACATAATAACTATATATTCATAACACCTTATTTAATTTTGGGATATTACACGTTTGTCGATGAGCAATCTTATATAATTTTTGATCTAAATATTCTTTTTTATTTTCTTTTGCCAATACTATATATTCATAACGCCTATTTATAACATAAGAAACCTATAAGTTATAGTCTAAATTTTTTTCTTTTTAGAATGAATTAAGAGCATGTACTTAGATTGTTTTTTGAAATATGTTTAAAACATGAGAGTTTTAGCTTATCATTTGAGGTCAGTGACTCCAAAGTTAATGATCAAACAAAGATTGGATGATGATATGGATTGTAGACTCATTATGCTTCTGAATTTTCTTAACTTATGTTGAAAAATCATGTTTTGCTTCATTTAATTTGGTTTAAATATGAAAAGATTTAAGTAAGTTGGCAAAACTATATAAAACTATATAGAAACACATTTAATGGATTTTAATTAATTTAAAAAGCTTTTCCCAAATTATACATGTGTAGTGATCAACACAAGTTTGTGTTAGAAAAACTCCATATATAAAAGATTACTTTATACCATACCTTGGTTAATGTCAATTCTTTTGATACAATTATATTGAAATGAAATGAAAGGAAATGAAACTCCATATATTGTTTTTGGTTAATGTCAACGTGATATGGAAGTTCTTTACTATGTATACCAATAAGGAATTTGTTTTTGGTAATACATAGATTTTATTGTTCGTACGGGTATTTGAACTTTAATAAAATCTAACACCTTTTTAAGTATGAGTCAAATATATTATATATCATATAAAAAGGATATATATTAATCCTTTTTGAGCAATTTCAGATGTAAAGTAAGTCTTTCTATGTTATTGGTGAGACTTATTAGTTAAATATACAACTATTTACTTTATTTTTTTATTTTTATTTTGTAAAAGATTGAAATAAATAAATATTTTTTAATAACCAGGTTTTTAGTCTAGGTCTAACCCCATCCCATTCAAAACCAAGATTAAATTGAAATCAGCATAGTTGCCTAGTTAGTACTCATATTATATATATTACAATTACCGTGACCTTATCTACAGTAGCCCCGTGCTGATGTCAGCATGAAGTCAGCAATTTTGTCTTATTCCAATTTTGTTTTTTTTTGTTTTTTTTCCCGATGGTATACTTTTACAGTTTCTTATTTTTACCACTTAACTTTTAGGTTTTATCAATTAACTTTGGATTTTAACTTTAATCATCAATTTTTATTTTATTTTTTACTTTCTATTTCTTATTTTAACGCTTCAAACTTATTTTTACCACCTAACTTTTGGATTTTTTAACTTTAGTCCAACTTTCTATATACAAACTTAATTATAGTTCTAACTTTAATCATCAATTTTTATTTTTTTACTTTCTATCTCTTATTTTAAGGCTTCTAACTTTTACCATCAAACTCTTGGTTTTGAACACCAATTTTTTTAGTTTCTACCCCTTATAGTAAACTTTAAATATCCAAACTTTTAGGTAATGTTGTATGTATATATGTTTGGATGACGCAACGTCGATCCCGGGCAACGCCCGGGGTCAAAAACTTGTTATTTACAATCTATGTAGCATGTATCGGTGTTTAATCCGATCCGATCCGATTCCTCACACAGAGAGAAACCAAACCAAACCAAACATGAGCAACAATAGTTAAAAAGTCAGTCAAGCATTACACCATTCTAACTTTACCACTGGTATAGATTAAAAAATCACAAAACCAAACAAAATAATAAAAATAAAAATAAAATAAACCTGTGCAGAACAAAGGAAGCCAGGCAAGCAGGTCTCTGTCTCTCCACCCCACCTTTGGACGTACGGTTTGCAGTTGTTTTACCCGACGATACTGTCAACAAGGGCACCCCGGTAATTTCACACAAACATTTAATCTTATCACACATTCAGTTTGACTAATAGAAAGTCAAAATAAAGTTGCTCTAGGGTTCTAATTTTTTTGTGAGCGTTTGGCGGGACTTTTTCCCCCTAAATTTTTATTGATATTTCCCGCCATGAATTCTATATAATGTTTTGAAAAACCCGCTTTTTTCCTTTCAATTCTCATATCTATCTATATAAATAAAACACACATGCAATTCATTACACCTTTCAATTTCATTTTACAAATATTTAGTAAAAAAGAATATAATAATAATAAAATAAATCAATTTATAATAAAAAATAAAAAATATTGTTAAATTTTTGTAAAGATATTTAGAAAATGGGAACTGCGAGTAAATTAGAATCTGAAGAAGGTGGTCCTGTTAAACTCAAACCATCAGGTCAGATTTTCATTATTATTATTATTAGTATAGATATAGATATTCATATGTATATATTTTGCTTAATTACTTATTTCATTTATTTATTTATTTTTGATTTTATTTGTGTAATGATTATACAGGGAGATAAACTGATTAAAGTGATGTATATGCATATATAGATACAGATATAGATATAGTCATATAGATAAATATAGAGTGAAATTATGAGATATATAGAGAGAAAGTTTGACCGAGGGTTTTCTATTTTTTACTTATAAATTTTGTAAAAATTAATTTAGCATTTGATTGAAGCAAATATTATTGGTGAGTTAAATTTAAAATCTAAGCTAGTTAAAATATTAACGGTTCCTTTTTATATTTATTTATTTTTATGTAAACGTAGATTTATGGTTGGATATTATTATTTATTGTATTTAAAGATTAGATTATTATGAAATATTTGGTTAAATTTTAGTTTGAATGCTTAGATTTAATGTTATTTGATCTTCTTAAGAAGTTACTTTTAGAGAATTTGTTTTTGGATGGTACATAATTTTAGGGATTGTATAAATTAAAATGCTTATCTACTTAATTGTTTAATCTCAACTTTCAAATTCTAATTACTTGTAAAATGATGAAAAGTTTTTCAAAAGTTGTTTGTAATTGTTGATCTGTTTGTTTATATTTATAAAAAAAATAAGAAATCTCAAACACCATTTTTTTGTGCCTTGCAAAGTGTGTTCAAAATGCAATAAGCTATATGTATCCTAAATATGTATGGCCAAGCTATGCGTTACGGGCATTCCAAATATTAATTAATTGTTCCCTGATAGTATTTCCATAAGTATTGGAAATGCGTTATAGCTGTCGAGTTGGACTAGATTTTTATGTTGTGGTGCATCAGTGTGGAGATTTAGTGGTAATCCATCGTATGTGTAATTCTGGCTGTTAGGGTTATGTAGTTAGTTTGCGTAAGTTGGGCGTTGACTTGAAATACTGGCAGGAGTTATCACGTGCTCTTTTTATTCCTATTTGTCTGTTGTTATTAAATGCACAATCGATCTTACCACTGGATTTTACGTTAGTCTTCCCGTTGACAACAAATAACATGCAGTTTATATTGGTTTGTTTGCATTTTGTCAGCATGGTTATGTTTTTTTCTTCTATGAATGGACATTTACATTGAGGATTACGTGTTACTTCTGTAAGTTTTGAGTTGTAGATGTTCAAGATTATATGGCTAATACTTGTATGTGGTATGAAGATTTTGTTCTGTTCAGCATCTTTGTTAACTGCATTTGTACTTCTTACTTCTTTCTAGTAATTAGTTGTAAATGAGTTATTGTACGGAACAAATGACAACATGAAGTTGGTTGAACATATAATGTATGTGTGTTTCTTGTGACATTTGCTGTTTTTTTTGTGTGAATTTTGTCAAATAAAGCTTGATTTGCCCAAAATGAAGTAGACCTTGTAGAAATTATAGATTAAATCATAAACAGGAATGATGGATGAATAGGTTGTTGCTAGTTTTCGTAACCAATAAAGTTGTCTATTCAGTAGATTAAACTTGTGTCATTGAGTAATGATATAGATTCCTAAAATATATAGGCCTAAAAAGTAAAAGCATGCTAAAGGGTTCAATAGATGACGTATGGGTTCCACTCATTCTTTCTCTTAATCTTCACCTTTGATTTGTTATGGGTGAACACTAGATTTTTAGGCATGCTTGTATGCCTATCAATTTAGTCACATTTATCATTTTTTAAGTCATTTAAAGATTATATATTTTACGTTAGTGCTATTCAAACTTTTACTTTTAGTTACAACTTTAAGATGCACGTATAAGTATGTTAGTAATTGTGGGATAATGCGGTGGATTTCATTTCACAAATAGATGTTAGTGATTGTGGAATAAGTGTAGTGTGAAACTACTTGACCATATCATGATCTGGGTCAATCTGTTGCCCAAGTTATTGAGTTAGACTACTACAGGTTTAATCAGCGTTGTTGGAGGCATGAGTTTGACAAACCCCGCTCATGTTTTGGCATAGGGGCTTTCACGAATGATGTTTTCTATTGTTATTTTTGTTGTGATTACGGCAAATATAATGCTGAGTTTGGTGTTGGTGAGTTGAGGGCTAGCGAAACAATGATGATGGTAGCTTGGTTAAAATTTGACGGTGAAGTGGGTTGATGATGATTCTTAATTGGGAAATACCATAAGGGGTTTTATTATTTTGTTGGTTTTATCAAATCTGCTTTTTTTTGGCTTATTTTGTTTTATTTCTTTTATCTTTTTCGCAAAAGAAAGCTAATTTTTTTTTTATAAAAACATGGGTAAGGAAAGTAGTAAGAAGTAAACAAGAGTTGTATCTTGTTGGATTAAATTAACACTTTAAATTCATCAAACTAGAAAAACTTGGACACTTATTCAAGTTTTTGAGTACTTGAGTGATAACACTAGTTTTCATTGACTAAAACATGAACATTGATCTATTTGTTAATGCCTCTATATTAAAAAATATGTATGTGTTTTTGTCATGGGGCAATCTGCGTTCCTTGCATGCAGAATGCCTTGGACAACAATGTATTTAACTTAGGTAAAATACAACTGCTTTACATATTGAAACTGCTCTTTATTGTCTCATCTAAATTATGTATCATATATTTAAATATATATTTACCTCTTTGTAGCTCTTTCTGTTTAACTTTTGGAGCTTATTGCTTGGATTGCAGAAATGAAGAAAAAAGGAAAACAAGCAAAAGCAACAGCTGAGGTGTCTGATGTTACAGTGGATGTCAAGGCAGCTACTAAACCTAGTGAAAAGCGAGGAAGATCTGGCAGCAGCGACAATGTTGTTGCTTCTAGGAAAATGCCAAAAAGAGCTGCCTCGTGTACTAATTTCAAGAGCAAGCCAGTTCGTCTGTCAGATAAGTCTGACACAATTGAGAACAAAAAGGTCCAAGTGGTGGAAGAAGAAATAGCAGCTTTAAGTTTGATACCTGGCCCAGATGACCCACGACCCAATAGAAGATTATCAGATTTTATCTTTCATGATGCAAATGGGAATCCACAACCCTTTGAAATGCTAGAAGTGGATGATGTATTCATCTCAGGCCTGATATTGCCACTGGAAAAAACATCTGAGAAAGAAAAGGAAAAGGGAGTTCGATGTGAAGGGTTTGGGCGAATAGAAGGCTGGTCAATATCTGGTTATGAAGACGGCTCTCCGGTCATTTGGGTCTCCACAGAACTTGCTGATTATGACTGTGTTAAGCCTGCAGCAACCTACAAGAAACTGTTCGGTCTTTTTTATGAAAAAGCCCATGCATGTGTTGAAGTCTACAAGCGATTGTCTAAATCATCTGGGGGAAACCCAGATTTAAGCCTAGATGAGTTACTTGCTGCACTTGTTCGTTCAATGAGTGGAAGTAAGAATTTTCCCCATGGGGCGTCTATTCGGGATTTGATCATTTCGTGGGGTGGGTTCATTTATGAGCAACTTGTCGGGCTGGATGATGCACCCAACAGCATTGATAAACCCTTTGTTGAATTAGATGTGCTTGCTGCACTGAGAGATGAAAGCAAGAAAAGCGAGGACCGTGTAAATGTTCCATATGGAGGATCCATGAATGCACCTTTGAAAATTGGAGATGGAAATAAAGTCAAACAATCAAATGGATCTGTGGCTGTTGCTGATGAAGATGAAGACATGAAGTTGGCTCGAGTTTTACAAGAACATGAAAATTGGCAATCAATGAGACAGAAGAAAAGGCAAAGACATGCTCCTTCATCAAGCAAGCTATACATTCAGATAAATGAAGATGAAATAGCAAATGACTATCCACTCCCTGCATATTACAAAACTACAGCTGAGGAAACAGATGAGTACATAATATTTGATGACTTCAATGAGGTTGGCTATGATCAGCTTCCAAGAAGCATGCTTCACAATTGGTCACTCTATAATTGTGACTCAAGGTTGATTTCACTTGAGCTTCTTCCTATGAAGCCATGTGTTGACATTGATGTTACAGTGTTTGGGTCAGGGATAATGACTGCTGATGATGGAAGTGGATTTTGCTTAGACAATGAAACTGGTAGCGGTTCAGGCTCTTCTGGTGCTCACAATGAAGATGGTATCCCTATTTATCTCAGCGCTATAAAGGAATGGATGATTGAATTTGGATCATCAATGGTTTTCATTTCAATTCGAACAGATATGGCCTGGTGAGTTCTAAGTCCAAATTTTGTTCACCGTACATGTACTATATATTCATGCTTAGCCTTCTCTTTCAAGTAGGGTGGATGTGTTGATTCAGACTCATTTACTTATTAATGGGAGGATTTGGGATGTGTTTTATTTCTAACAGGTCAAGCGGGTAAAACTAATATAATAGCTCAACGCCTCAACCTGGTCCAAAGTCAGTTAAATTTAATAGAACATGTTTGATCATATCTGACTGACAAATTATTATTACAAAGTCAACAAGTTTGGGTTTTGGATGGACCTGCACTGCCTCAAAATTATCCTTTTTATCTGGAACCATTTAAATGTTACTTGGTTTGCCTGATCTACCTATTTTATCTTTATTTCTAATCTATAGTGTCTCATTGTTTGTGGTTTGTCTGAATCTGCTTTTGAACATGCATATGTTTTTTACTGGTGTTTCAGGTATAGACTTGGAAGGCCGTCAAAGCAATATGCCCCGTGGTATAATACAGTTCTAAAAACAGCAAGACTTGCTATTGCCATTATCACTTTGCTAAAGGAGCAAACCCGTGCATCAAAGTTATCATTTGCTGAAGTCATTAAGAGAGTGTCAGATTTTGACAAGAGTAACCCTGCTCACATATCTTCAAACCCTGTAATTGTAGAGAGGTATGTGGTGGTTCATGGACAAATTATTTTGCAACAATTTGCAGAGTTTCCTGATGATACAATCAGGAGGTGTGCTTTTGTATCTGGTCTGGAGTCTAAAATGGAGGAAAGACATCATACCAAATGGTTAGTGAAGAAAAAAGCAATCTTGACAAAAACAGAAAATATGAACCCAAGAGCAGCGATGGGGCCTGTGATCTCAAAACGGAAAGCAATGCCTGCTACAACAACACGGTTTATTAATAGGATTTGGGGAGAGTTTTACTCAAATTACTCAAACGAAGAGATAAAAGAAGGTGATGCTCTTGATGTGAAGAAAGATGAAGAGGAAGATGAAGCAGAAGAGAATGAGCAGGAAGATTGTGAAGAACCTGAAGAAGAAAACACTCCTCCTGTAGTGGAACCTGAGAAACCTTCTTCTGCATCAAAGGAAAAGAAACCACGAGGCTCAAAAACTGACATCAGTTGGGTTGGGAAACCGGTTGGAAAGATGTCTGATGGGAATGCTCTTTACAAAGAGGCTGTTGTTCGGGGAGAGGTGGTTGCTTTAGGTGGTTCAGTAATAGTTGAAGATTCTATCTATTATGTAGAATACTTGTTTGAAGACTCTGATTCTAAAAAATTTGCTCATGGACGATTGATGTTAAGAGGTTGTGAAACTGTTCTTGGGAATATAGCAAATGAAAGGGAAGTGTTTTTAACTAATGATTGCATGGATCTTGAACTTGATGATGTTCTACAAACTGTGGTGGTGCAAATTAGAACACTGCCATGGGGTCATGAGCATCGAAAGGCTAATGCTAATTTTGATAAGATGGATAGCGCAAAGGCTGAAGACAGGAAAAATAAAGGTTTGCCTGTGGAGTTTTACTGTAAGAGCTTATATTGGCCTGAAAGAGGTGCTTTCTTTTCTCTTGAAACTGATAAAATGGGACAGGGAAATGGGATTTGTCATTCTTGTAAAATGATGGAAGATGAAAATAGAAAAGAGGTTTTTGAGGTGAACGAATCAAAGACAGGGTTTACGTACAAGTCAAGTGAGTACCATATTAATGATTTTCTGTATGTTGGTCCTCATCATTTTGACTCAGATGAGAGGGGTAATGGAACTTATAAGAGTGGGAGGAATGTAGGCCTTAAAGCATATGTCGTTTGCCAGCTGATGCAGATTGAATTCCCTGTAAACTCAAAACGTGTCGACCCGGGATCTGTAATGGTCCAAGTTAGAAGATTTTATAGACCAGAGGATTTGTCTGAGGACAAAGCCTACAGGTCTGACATTCAAGAGGTAAGGTTTAAATGCACAGGTCTATCTTTATAGCATCACTCAGTTAATTCTGTTTCTTTATGTTTGGATTGTGATGATGTAGTTTATTTTACAGATATTGAGTTGTAATTATATTTTCAGGTATATTACAGTGAAGAAGTGCATAAGTTGTCAGTAGCAGCATTAGAAGGAAAGTGTGAAGTTAAAAGGAAGAAAGACCTTTCTTTGCCGACCGGCACTTATATTGTAGATCATGCCTTCTTCTGTGAACGTCTCTATGATCCAGATAAGGGATCTCTCAAGCAGGTAGTTTCACTATACCATTTTGAGAAATCAGAGCCAACACAATGGGCTGGTTGAGTGATGGGCTGAAATGGGATGGGTTAACCTACAACACTATCTGTCCTCATTCTATCATAATAACTAGTGTGTCGGAGTATATACAAAAATTATAATATTTCAATGCTTTTAAATGCACTTTGGGTGACTTGACCCATTTTGAGTTGTGATAGATAAAACAAAATCCTAAATTGACTGATTTATCAGCAAATGGGTTACCTCTATGCAGAACACATTTTAAAATGTTCAACGACCTTTCAAGTTTACTTGTGATATCATTTGTCATTAATGATAGTTTATTTCCACAGCTGCCTGTTCATATTAAGCTTAGTCCCCCAAAGGAAAAATTGGTTAATGATGCAGCAATTAGAAAGAATAAAGGGAAGTCTAAAGAAGGAGAAGATGATTTGGATATGATTGACAACCAAGAAACTTCTGCTTCAAAGAGTTATTTAGCCACATTAGATATTTTTGCTGGTTGTGGTGGCTTATCTGAGGGCTTACAAAAAGCTGGTAACTACTGTTTGCTCTCTGTCCTATCTTACTTGCTTTTTACGAACCTTACTAACTTGTTAGTGTGTTTATTTACAGGGGCATCAGTAACCAAATGGGCAATTGAATATGAAGAACCTGCTGGGGATGCTTTTAAACTTAATCATCCTGAGGCATTGACATTTGTTCAGAATTGCAATGTCACACTAAGGTTCTACATTTTACTCTTGAAGGATTCCCATCTTTTTACATGTATACATTTCTAATAATTGTCTGAACTACAGGGCTATCATGACAGCATGCGGGGACGCTGATGACTGTATTTCAACTTCTGAGGCAGGAGAAATGGCTGCAAAGCTCGAGGACGAAGTGCTTAAAAATCTTCCTCGACCTGGACAAGTTGAGTTCATCAATGGTGGCCCTCCATGCCAGGTACTAATTTAAAGACAAGCATCTTTGAGCTCATGTTTTGATTACAACATGACATGGAAAGGTTGAGCCTGGTTGACTTGATAAACCTTTTTGTTTAGTTTTATAAATGAATTTTTTGTCGAGTTAAGCTGTTCCTTTTCTGCTATTTTTTTCCCCGACCCATTGTTGATTTAACCAACCACCCTTTCGGAATTAGATAGGTGGGAAATGTCACTTCTACTGAACTGCATGGTTTTTGTTCTGCTGATATTGTCTGAATTTGAGGTTTTCTTTTTCCTTATCTGCAGGGTTTTTCGGGTATGAATAGGTTCAATACAAGCACTTGGAGCAAGGTTCAATGCGAAATGATATTGGCATTTTTATCGTTTGCCGAGTACTTCCGTCCCAAATATTTTCTGCTTGAAAATGTTAGGAACTTTGTATCCTTCAACAAAGGGCAGACATTTCGTTTAGCTCTTGCTTCACTGCTTGCAATGGGTTATCAGGTACATGATTTTGTTCTAAATATGATTTTTATGAGTTAAGAAAGAAACATTGACTTTGTTCGTATTCGTACAAATAATGCGTTTTGTTAATACTAATCATAGGTGAGGTTTGGAATACTGGAGGCTGGAGCTTTTGGTGTATCCCAATCACGCAAACGGGCTTTCATCTGGGCAGCCTCTCCTGACGAAGTACTTCCCGAGTGGCCTGAGCCAATGCATGTTTTTGCCAGTCCAGAACTTAAAGTCACGCTGAATGGTAACAAACAATATGCTGCTGTCAGAAGTACTGCAACTGGTGCACCTTTCCGTGCAATAACTGTTAGAGACACCATTGGTGACCTCCCTCCTGTTAAAAATGGGGCTTCTGCCACAAGCATGGAGGTAATTTTACCATTATTTAGCTGCTCATTCTTTTTCTATTTTACTTCTGTAGAATGGGAAATTTTGTGACTTTGGGTTTTGGATGAGTCTGTTAAAGTTATACTTGGGGTGATTAAAAGAATCATATTTTTACAACAGTATTGAGATTGTCTGAATAAAAATGATATGGAGGGTTATATTTATGTTGACTTTTGACCTGTTTGCCTTATTCCCTGTTTCCGTTATGTTTCTGTTATTTAATCTGTTTGGGATAAAATATAACCTGAAGGTCTTGAAGTGACCCATTCTTGGGTAATTAACCAAATGTCTTGAAATAGCTACTCCACTCAAGCACTATCAATTTTTGTTTATGTACCCCTTCTCTGCTGTTGTATCTTACTCATCATGTTAATTTACAGTACCAAAATGAGCCTATCTCGTGGTTTCAAAAGAGAATCCGGGGAGATGCACCTTGTCTAATGGATCATATATCAAAGGAGATGAATGAGTTGAATGTGATAAGGTGTCAAAGAATTCCCAAACGCCCTGGTGCTGACTGGCGAGACCTTCCCGAAGAAAAGGTATTAAATATGTTTATATGAGTTTTTAAGTAGAATGGCAGTTGGGTTTGTGGCTCAATGTTTGACATGAAATTTTATTGTTGCAGGTTAAACTGTCAACTGGGCAAATGGTGGATCTTATACCCTGGTGTTTACCAAACACAGCTAAAAGGCATAACCAATGGAAGGGTCTATTTGGAAGGCTTGACTGGGAGGGGAACTTTCCAACTTCTATTACTGACCCACAGCCGATGGGTAAGGTTGGGATGTGCTTTCATCCTGACCAAGATCGCATTCTAACCGTCCGTGAATGTGCTCGATCACAGGTACATAAGCAACTCTAAGCAAGTTACTACTCCATGAGTCCATGTGTTGCAGTTGCTTTGTTTTATTTTCTGAGATGTGGTGTAATGGGCTTCTCGGGTGGGTTGGGTTGACATGGAAACATTTCTGGTCCAGGGTTATAACTTTTCGTAAACATTTAGTATGAAGTTTTCTACACTGAAAGTACAATTTGTAGGACTATCAACCTCTATAGCTGTTTTTGTTAATGTTTTGCATTTACCTGCTTGACCTGTTTGAAAAACATAACCTGAATAAGCCCCTTCATTTTAAGTGTGGCTCGAGCTTCTTCGAGTTGGGCATTTATGAGGTTGGGCTGAAGCTTATAAACCGAGCACGAGCTTATATCGAGTTTGTTGAGCCTACTATATCGGTGTATATTATGAATATACATGAAATTTTGAATTAGCTAATGATTTCATTGTTGGATTATGTAATTATCTATTGTTTGTATACAGGGTTTCCCTGATGGCTATAAGTTTTCTGGCAACATCCAACATAAACACAAGCAGATCGGAAATGCAGTCCCTCCTCCATTGGCGTATGCGTTGGGGAGGAAACTGAAGGAAGCAATAGAAGCAAAACATAAACAGTCAGTCGAGTGAAGCGTTATCGAGCCTTGTCTTTTAGGATCCCATTTTGGGTCTTTGTATTGGTGTTTAGCTATCAAAACCATGAGTCAGAACTTGTCCATGGTTAAATGTATATATAGTAAACCGAGGTAGGTTTTTCCTTTTCTTATTTTTTATTTATTAATGAATTTCATGGATAGTAAACAATTGGAGAAATTAAAACTGGTAAAAATGTTGATTTTAATCCGGCATCTTTAGCTACTTTACTCTTTGTAGAAGTATTACGAGTATTATGCATGCCTCTCTTCTATATAGAAATAGATAGATATAGAATTTGAAAAGGATAGAAAAATAAGTTATAAAATGAACAAATTAATAAAATTGATACCAATTAATTTTAAAGGTTTCTAAACAAATACAATAATTCTCAAATTTTTATTTATTACATGAAATTGTAATTTATCAGTAATGCATGTTCAGATGTTCATAATTTACTATCATTTTTATATATTTGAGTTGACGAGCCATATTATTCAAATCCTTATATTTGTGTTATTTGTGAGATATATGTTTTATATATTATTGTTTAGTTAATAAAAAATAAAGTGATAAGAAAGTGACGATGTATTATTGACAATGATGTGTCAGTTTTCTTGTTAGTTTAAAAGTGCTGTCGTTAATGTAATAAAAATGGACTAACAATGATATATCTCAGTAACTATTAAGGGAAACAAAGGATTTTCCACCCTCAAAACTTGAAGTTGATAATGTAAAATTTATTATCGGTCATCAAATTTTTGCTTTTATACCCTTTTGAAAAAAATTTCAAATTTTGCTAATGGATTCAAGAGAATAATCTAAATGATCCATAATTACACGGAGACTTAGTAGAGGTGTCTCTCTTTTTTCCTTTATATTGTTGGCTAGCTTTTGGTCCTATTTGTGCAGCCACTCTCTATTTGTTAAACTCCTATTTAATAAGACAATAAATAGTCATTCAACTTACACAAATGATAACTTCCTCTTACCACGTTCTCTCACAAAAAATACCCAAATCCCACATACCTACAAAATTAGGCTATTTGTATCATTATGACTAGACTATGTAATAAAGTAAATACATATATATATATACCAAGTAGTACATGAAACTATTCAAGTTTAACGGCTACTTGTATATTCGTACGTACACAGCCAATACAATTCAAAACACATATGTAATGTCCACTTGGATATACATGGTCAATTTCTTTGCCCCTGATCGATATCTACAAACCTAACCTTATAAGGTATAACTAATTAATCTGAATTATTGTGACTAACCACTCCTCATTAATACTAGTATTATAGTGAAGGCGGCATATGCATTGCTGGATATATATAACAATGCCTAACTAATCTGATCTATATGAGACTAACTACTATTTCTAACGTCAACTAGCTTGTACGTGACATATTTAATATTAATTCAAAATGAGAAAGCATGCATGCATGACAAAATGAATTCACATCACCACATGCAAATATATATGTATATATTATTATTGGGTACAATAATCAAAAGATAAGAATTACACGGACACTTCTAGGAAACCATTGTAATATAACTTGAACAAGCCCTATAAATATCACACCTATAGTCTCATTAGGGCTTATACCATATATCTACATTCATCTAAAAGCTTCAAAGCTAATAAGTTCTTGATATCTAGAGAAAAAAGCACATTAAGAAGTGTATAGAAAACAATAAAAATTCGATAAAGAATCAACACCCGGAGGTGTATACGTGTAACATGCTTAATAAGATTGCAAATTTGGTACTGGGAGAGAATGATGAGAGGAAGAAGACTACGACGGTGAAAGGAAAAGTGGTCTTGATGAAAAAGAACGTGCTCGATTTCAATGACTTTGGTGCATCGGTTCTGGATGGAGCTCATGAGTTGTTTGGTAAACATATATCTATTCAATTCATCAGTGCAATTCACGCTGATCATGAATCCTCAGGTTTGACTTTTTGAACAAACAATTTCTTATATATATGTGTTATATATCTGGTTAGAAATTTGAAGCTTGAAGACATTATCTTTGCTCTCTCTCTTTATATATGGTAAATAAAAGAACACTAATTTAAGCAAGTACTGCTTCCGTGCATAAAAATGTAGATAATTTTAGCTATAACTATGTACATGCAAAGGAGTATGAAGCAACCTTTGGATAGTCTATTATTATATTGTACAAGACAAAGTACCCGCGCGATGCAGCGTTAGTAGCGACAGGTGGTGGTGGTGGCGGCGAGGTGGTGGCGGCGGTGGCGGTGGTGGTGGTGGTGGCGGCGGTGGCGGTGGTGGTGGTGGTGGCGACGGTGGCGGTGGCGATTGGTGGTGGCGGCGATTGGTGGTGGTGGTGGCGGCAAGTATAGTGTAGGTTATATTAATATGGTGTACATTGTTAGAAAGTTGAAAAGTAGATTTGCTTTATAATATAGTATAGATTATGTCGTATTTAAACAAATGATCAGGTCATTCAAGCTTTATTACTTATCTCTAGTACAAAACTTGAACCCATAACCAATAATTGAGTCTAGCTAGCTAGGGGCCAAACATGAATTTATGTTTTGTTTAAGTTTGCACTAAACTGATACTAATACTAAATATAAAGTTTTATAGCTAGAAATTGTGGGTGAGCCGTGGTCACTCTTCGACTCCGTGGCTCCGCCACTGCATATATACCACTAGCTCCCAAGGCTTAAGGTTGCATTTGTTAAGTGAAAGACTTTTAAACTCCGCAATTTTGGCTTTAAATGACGCATAAATTTGCTCATATTAAATGAACGTGGTTTAGATATCATTGCCGAATTACCATGCTATGATGAGATAAATTTATAGACTAATAAACGGATAGGATTTACCGTCTAACCCGGATATATATTTTACAAAACGGCACTATAAAAATGTTACAATTATTACTTTTTGTTAACGTGAACAAATATCGCGCGTGTAAAACTATATTAAACTTTAATTCACACTTTTAATTGATGTCTACAAAAGTCTACACTTAAAAGTGTGTAAAAACTTATCCACACTAAACAGTAGTGTAGAGTTTCAAAAATCCATAATTTTATGTATAGACTTTCATATTTTATCTGCCACACTAATTATTAATTTGTCACATATTTAAATGTGAATATATGAGAAAAGAATGTATGAATATTTGGTTTATTTTTTATAGTGTGAGGCCCATTTCTTGTTTGTTACAAGTTACGAGTCATAAAATGTGGTGACTTACGATTAATCCCTTAATTATACAGTACAAGATAGTGACTTTGACCAGAAACATCTGACTTCAAATCCTCACCTCAGACAATTAGACAAATATGAAATTCAGTATATATGTCCCATATGTGTGAACGAATAATTAAGTAGCCAACTGTACGGAGCTAGTGGATGAATATAATTACAAGTTAAACATCAAATGTGTGCTTTCATATATGCTAACTACTCCTTATACATGCTTTTGTTTTATTATATAATTTGGAGTATAAAAAATACTTCGTAAATTCATTTATTTATTTTAAGTATCCATATACATTTGGTATTATTGACCGGGTACTCATCAAATATGAATAACGGAGTACGTAGTTGTTAGCATATGAAAGCTACTTTCATCTTTCGTAGTTTTAAAATCCAATCCGTTCATCTCATTATGCATAACGGATCGAGTATGTTTGCCATTATAAAAAACTAGTTAAAAATCTTTGAAACTAACAGCATGTATATGTTATACTAGCTCACTGCTATCCTACTTTGACTTTTAAAGTCTTTTTCTTTTAACATTGACCGTAAATATTATTTTATATGTCTAAATGATGAAACTTATATTATCAATGAAAAATAAATTAAAATTAAACTCAATTCATCCATATGTTTATATTAAATGTTATATAATTATGGTCAAAATATAAAGGAAAAAAACTTTGAAAGTAAAACTAGTACATTTAAAATAAAACAGAGAGAGTATTAGTAAGAGTATTAGTAATGGCAAATAGTGACCATAACTAATTATAAATTCGATTCAAATTAAGTGTCAATTTTTAATTATTGATATTTCAACTTTAAATATTGTTGTTTGAAAATTATACAAATAAAAATACTTAGTATATTTTTTGTTCAATCCATTCTTTATGCATCTTTTCATTGTATAGCATGTATATAAGTATAGGCACACCTTTTAATTTTAGACAAACGTACGTATATTTTTCTTATCAAATATAGGGAATTTATGTTGCAGAACAAAGGTTGAGGGGAAAGCTTGGAAAAGCAGCTATATTGGAAGACTGGATTAGCACCATTACGGTGACTGCTGGGGAATCAGCATATGAAGTCACATTTGATTGGGATGAAGAGATTGGCCTACCCGGAGCATTTCTTGTTCAAAATCTTCACCACAGTGAATTTTATCTAATGACATTGAATCTTGAAAATGTGCCTGGTCATGGTGAAGTCCATTTTGTTTGTAACTCATGGGTTTACCCTGCAGAAAACTACGATTACGATCGTATATTCTTCGCTAATAAGGTACCCTTAACACGACATTCGTATACGTTTAGTACATACCATTTCATGGTTTGATGTTAAAGTTATACGGAGTAGTTGTTAATTTTGAGTCATGTAATGATGGTATATATCTATAGGCGTATCTTCCTGGTGAGACCCCTGAACTACTACGTCCTTACCGAGAGGAAGAGATGGCAACCATGAGAGGAAATGGGACCGGGATGCTTAACGAATGGGACAGGGTTTACGACTATGCGTTGTATAACGACTTGGGAGATCCGGAGGACGAGGAGAAAGTGCGCCCAGTTATTGGAGGGTCGTCTGAGTACCCCTATCCTCGTAGAGGTAGAACCGGCAGACCACCAACCAAATCAGGTTAGCTAGGCTGAAGCATGTTCAAATTAGTCTATGATTCTGTTTCATTTTTAATATCCTGGTTTGACTTTTAAAGTTTTTTTTTTTTTACTTTGATTGTAAATATTTTTGTTTGTATTATATACTAGTCAATGAAAAACTCATTTAAACCCGATCCATTCATATACTTTATATCAAGTATTATATAACATAAACAAAAATGTTTACGGTCAAAGTTAAAAGAAAAAGATTTAAAAAGTCAAACTACAACATTTAAACTGGAATAAAGGGAGTATATTATAACAAGAGTATTTTTTTGAATTTTGATAGATCCAAAAACTGAGAGCAGGCTTAATCTTATTGAGAGTTTGAATATATATGTTCCAAGAGATGAGCGGTTTGGCCACTTAAGGATGTCTGATTTTCTCGGTCAAGGACTCGAAGCGATTCTTAAATTTCTGCTCCCTGAGTTTAAAGCTCTAGTTGATGACACCATAGATGAATTTGACTCATTTGAAGATATCTTGGAGCTTTACAACGGAGGAATTAAGCTTCCAGAAGGCCCGTCGCTTGACAAAATTCGAGAAAACATTCCTATACAAATACTTAAAGAACTTTTACGCTCAGACGGCGAGGGCCTTTTCAAATACTCGACTCCAGAAGTCATCAAAGGTACCCTCTATCTATATAAGTAGCATATCACTATATATAATCAAATCAGTATTTTGTTATCTTACAATGTTTCAATGTTCAGCTAATTTATCTGCTTGGAGCACCGACGAAGAATTTGCAAGAGAAATGTTGGCCGGAGTAAATCCTGTTTCGATTCAACTGTTGAGAGTAAGCTTTACCTTCTTTGAATTACCAAAAGGAAAACTAACCATTTAAGTAAAGTTATGTAACTTAATTATAGTTTCGTTAGCTTTCGTAACAAACAAATCGAGAATAGCCATGTTTGTTTTTAATTGACATTATATATACTTATTTTAGGAGTTTCCTCCAACTAGCAAGCTGGATGATAAACTTCATGGTAACCAAAACAGCTCAATAAGATCAAATCACATAAAGGAACATCTAGATGGTTTAAAAGTCGACGAGGTAATCTACTCCTAATTCCGCTCTAGTTGCTCATGTAGATTACTTGTAAGTAAATCTGGCACGTTAACTATCGTTCAAAATTGTCATACAGGCAATAAAAGCTAAAAGGTTGTTTATATTGGATCATCATGATCCAATTATGCCATATGTCAAGAGGATAAATGCAACTTCAACAAAAGTCTATGCCACAAGGACATTGCTCTTTCTGCAAAAAGATGGAACCTTAAAGCCAATAGCCATTGAGTTGAGCTTGCCTCATCCCGATGATGACAAATATGGCGCCGTTAGCAAAGTGTTCATCCCAGCTAAAGATGGAGTGGAAGCCACACTTTGGAATTTGGCTAAAACATATGTAGCCGTGAACGATTCTGGAGTTCATCAACTCATCAGTCACTGGTATATATATTTTCATTACTCATATATATATTCTGTACATGCAATAACCGCTCTTTCTACGTTTTTGGCATAATCCATAAGATTCAATTCATACTTTGTAGGTTGAATACGCATGCGGTCATTGAGCCATTTATTATAGCAACAAATAGGCAACTAAGTGTGATGCATCCCATTAACAAGCTTTTGCACCCTCATTTTCGTGATACAATGAATATCAACGCAACTTCTAGAAATATCTTGATCAATAGTAAAGGAATTTTAGAAAGGACCTTCTTTCCCGGAAAATATTCAATTGAGATGTCTTCCAAGATATACAAGGATTGGGTGTTCCCCAACCATGCTCTACCGACGGACCTGGTATTGAGGTATATATGCATCTTTTGGGTCTTTTTTAAAAGACAATATATCATACTTCTACTCCTAAACTACACGAATGCCTAGGATGCACCTAGGACTTCTGAAAACCCCCTCAATAATTCATCCCCACAAATGTGGAAAGTGAGACTCGATCCCAGATGGATCCTTCCAAGGTCAAATACCTTACCAATAGGCCACCAATCACATTGACTATCGATTAGCTTTTAAAGTTTTAATAAGAAGTTATATTTCCTATATTCCAAGAAAGAAGAGTGGTTGAATTAGTATTACCATAAAATATATTTTTATTATGATAATTTGCTCAAGTTAATTACTCTTATCATACAGGGGAATGGCTATTGAGGATTCTAACTCTCCTCATGGGCTTCGTTTAACGATTGAAGATTACCCATATGGCGTAGATGGACTTGAGATTTGGTCAGCTATTAAGTCATGGGTTGACGATTATTGTAAGTTTTACTACAAAAACGATGAGATGGTGCAAAATGACAATGAACTCCAATCATGGTGGAAGGAAGTGCGAGAGAAAGGACACGGTGACTTGAAAAACAAACCATGGTGGCCCGATATGAGTTCTGTTCAAGATGTGATTGATAATTGCACTATAATAATATGGGTGTCTTCTGCTCTTCATGCAGCAGTCAACTTTGGTCAATACCCGTACGCAGGTTATCCCCCTAATCGTCCAACACTAAGTCGTAGGCTTATGCCCGAACCAAATACTCCAGAGTATGATGAACTAAAAGAGGATCCTAAAAAGGCTTTTTTGAAAACTGTTACTCCACAATTGCAGTCACTTCTTAGTGTTTCTTTAATAGAAATATTGTCAAGGCATACATCAGATGAGATCTACCTCGGGCAACGAGAGTGCCCGAAGTGGACCATGGATGCAGAACCTTTAATGGCATTTGAAAAATTTGGCATTAAGTTGAAGGAAATTGAGCAGAAAATTGTGAAAATGAACAATGACGAGAAGCTGAAAAATAGACATGGACTTGTAAAGATACCATACACCTTACTTTACCCTAGTAGTGAAGAGGGACTTACTGGAAGAGGTATACCAAATAGTGTGTCTATATAAAATGGTATTTATCTAGTTCTGTACTTCTGTTAAGTAACTATTATGTATATTTTCGAATTAGTGTGAATCAATAAGTAACAAGTTGAACTTTTTCTTTTCTTTTATAGTCTGTGTTGTAATCAATAAATGTAATGTACGAAATTATTCAAGATATATTTTATGAACATTTCTATATGTTGTTCCTTGCTGATATTTTCTGGATTCTTGCTCTTACGAGTCAGCCCTCAGCCCATGTGATTTTGTGTTTCTTAACCTTCAAAGTTCAAACTAGGTCACTCGGACAGGCATGCATGTTGCTACGACTTGGTTTTCTTAACTTTGCATTTTTTTTGGATCCAGCTATAGGAACACCCCAATTCGTCATAAACACCCAAACACCCACCATACAAGAAGTATACATTGATACTTCGCGTATGGTACTTTGGCTTTTCTGGTCAAAGCGAGTATACTTGCCGTATGAGAGCATACTCGCGTATAGTGGGTGTTTATGCCGAATTGGTGAATGTATGTATAAATGTTTCTTTTTTCTTCTTCTTCATTTCTCTGTCCATGCCTATATTTTCTATGTAGTCTCACATACCTACCAACATATCGTAGCAACATTAATAATTTAGAGCCTGTTTGTATAAAAAATAAAAGGTATCTAATCCATGAAGTCAATTATAAATGTTTGTTTCTAACTTAACAAACAAAAAATACTCTATTGGCTAAATCAAAGCATACATTATTTATAAATTCAGTTATTTTATCTACTGAACACTTGTTTATTGCCATTTTTTGGGCACCGCGACTTCCACTTGGATCCCATCTTGAACACTATAATGGGCTCACATTTAATTTAGAATAAACCTAGCCAGCCCACTACAATGGGCTATATCCATTAAGCTTAAATTGAATAAATTTCTCGTCGGCCAGGTCTCCTAATTTTTCTCGTGGACACTAATAAGGCTTGCATAGTGGCGGACCGAATTTTCTCTTCTAATGGGCTTTGACAGTTTAAGTGGGCTTGGAATACTCCTAAGTCCTAAAGTCCTAATGTCGTTGTAATATTCTATCTTGCTAGTTTTAATAAAATCCTGCCACTTAAAAAAGAGTATTGCAGTATTGCACCATCAAAGCTGAAGGATATAACTAGCTTCTTTTTTTTAACCTCAAAATTTCCTATGTACCATATCTATATCTATATCTATACTATATTATAAAGCAAATTCATATTTGATTTTCAACATTAAACTTAAAGTTTCAATATCTATATCTATATCTATATCTATACTATATTATAAAGCAAATTTATGTTTGATTTTCAACATTGAACTTAAAATTTCAATATTGATTTTAAGTTTCAACATTTACTTCCCCAAAATGCCCCTCCTATCTATTTTATATTTACCTAAAATAACTATAATACCCTTTCTCTCTACTCAAATCTCAACCAATCATTTTTTTTCTCTCTCTTCCATAAATCATTTTATTCTTCTAATTCATTCAAAATCTTTTATCTCAAAAACCGTACATCGATAAATTATAAAAATTATATGGGTGTTCTTAAAATTTCATTCTCTTTCATTAGAGTGGTCATTCGATATACTTTCGACGAATTTTTAAATCCGAGGGCGGAGCCCGTTAGGTAGATCACCCCATCACCGTCACTGCCGCCGCCGCCATTACACCACCACCCCGCCATCACCTCCATCACCGCCGCAACGCGCGGGTACCGTTCTCGTATCTAAAGAATATTCTGAAAATTAAATCTCTTTTCCACTCTAGTAATGAGGTTAAGTGGCATGAGTGAGCTGCAATACGTTGTTGCATGTCTAAGTGTGTGAATACATTTTCAATTTATACTTCAAGCTCATAATTAGTTTGTATAAATAGTGGTGTTGAGACTAAAAACCGTGAAGAATATTTCAAGATTGAAATCAACTCATTATAATATACTCCATTTTATGCTTTTTGTAAATTCACTTCAATTACTCAATTGTGTGACAAATTTACATATATCTTATCACAACACTACTACAATACCAAACATGTAGATTTAAATGTAAAATAACCAATAAATTCTACTCTTATTCATCGATTAACATGTCAGCTTACTAGAATATCTGTTGGTATGTGATCACGTTACATAAACGCATGTCCGGTAATTATTTAAGCCTACGGGGTCACACAAAATGACACGTAAACTCTATGTTATTAATTAGTATATTAAAGTAATATATTAATTAATATGATCACGAAATGATTAATAAACGATCGTTAAAAGTTAAATACGTTTATTAATTAAAAGGAGAAGGATTTTAGTGAAAATTAGGAATTATGGATACTTCCTAATTATCCTAATGGGGCCGGGTTTACAATGGGTTTTGTAACCCAACACAAACTTGTCCACCAAGTTTAATAACCCTAATAATTGTCCTATATAAAGAGGTCATGGGTTAAGGGTTTTAAAGAGACAATTAGATTTGTAAAAACCAAAAACCCTCTCTTTTCCTCCTATCTTCCATTCGACCGAAATACCAAAAGGGTATTCGGTTTTGCTTCATTCGTAAATTCATATGGATCAAACATATAATTAATGCTAGTAATTAATTATGGGTTTTGTTTTGATAGTCGACAACATTTATTTTTGATTCATGGGGTTTTCGATATTAGGGAGATACACAACGGGTTTGTGAGTTTGTGATCGGGTACTAGCATACATCATAGGGGTGTCAAGTGTGCGATCGTAGAGGGGTTTTACTTTAAACCCTAAATAATAATAAACTTATTATTATTAAATATTATTGGAAGCTTTGCATAAGGTACACGTTTCGATTCTCTCTTTGTTAATTAATGTGATTACATATACGTTTCTTTCCGCTGCGTACTCGTGAATTGTTATAAGTTTATGTGCTCATATTCTAACAGTGGTATCAGAGCCAGTGATCCTGAGACCTGTGGGTTATGGGTTGGTTATTTTAATTAATGATTAAATAATTAAAAGAAGTTTTTTTCTTATTTTTTTTAATTAAAAATGATTATTAATTAAATAAATTAGGGTTTTATTTAATTAATTTTGACCTAATTCAATGGTGGATTGAAACCCTCGAGCAAGTTTTGAGATATGTGAATTGACATGATTTATTTGATATAAATTGCATGTTGTGTATCGTTTTTATTTAAAGTTGTTAAATAAAAGGTATAATCACAAGTGATTCATGCAAGATTACTTGTGATTATTACTATTATATAGAGATATAATTAGCAAAGCATGATAGTCCAATAATTAGGGTTTATTGTGTGACTATATGAATTTTTCGTGTGATTTTCTTGGTTTGCGACAGTTTCACTAAAAAATTCATATCTTTTAATCTGTAATGAGTTAGAAGTTGTCCTTTGGACAGTAGGTGCTCGACACATAGGGCTACAACTTTTTAGTTCTGGTCGAAAGCTGAATCGGATCACAAATAGGGCTAAACTGGTCGTGAAGCTGCTGGAAATTTCCAGTCAGCATGTTTATGTGTTTATGTGTTATTACTTGGTAATTAAGTAGTTTAATGGCTTACGCAATCAAGGTGACTTGATGTATGTGGTCCTCTTCTTCGGAAGGGGGAGCCGGGAATTAAACATATGCATGAACCATAGTGACCATGTTTAGGTGGCCTACCTTAACTTGTTACATGATTAAGTAGTTCGGTAATTAGTAAGTTTATTAATTATAAGGATGTATAAAGGTGATGCAAAAATTGTTTTCTTGGAAAAATATAAACTTGACTCAGAACTATCGAAATAGAGATTTCATTAATAAAATTAGAGTCTTACAACCTTGAGATACACCGGCTCACCCATTTGAACAAACTCTAAGAGAGGTATAAGCCGGAGTGCGCTAGCCTTCTAAAAGGGCGGGTTTTTAATTGCGTCCATCACAAACCTTTGCCCTTGCGCTTCTTTGTGCGTTCAAATGGAGCTACCGAGCTCTCTTGTGTTGTTAAGACTATACAAATGATTTTATTAAACATTATGTTATGAAGATTATGCATGAGTCTTCATACATAAAATTTTGATTCACATCAAATGCATTACCCATTTAAAGTTAAGTCATTGCCACCCACTTTGATTAGAACACTTGCCAGTGCTTTTCGCTCCTACGTGAGACCGTAGGTGAATTGTATCTCTTCAAGGTAGATTACCACTCCACCGTGAGACCGGTGGTGGACTATTTACATGTTCTTAATTGGGCGACTTAAAGCGAGTTAAGAGGTGAGATCCTTGACCCGTGGCATAAGATGGGACAAAACATGTTTACAAAACACTTAATACCCCTTTAAAGTGTTGTTGTAAGTCCCATAACTCTAGGAATTGCATGAATGCAATTATTGATCGTCGATTACCTTTTGAGTACCGTCATTTCTAGCAGATCAACTGATGAAATGATTGTATGTCAATTGGATCCTAGCCTTAATGAAATTAATTGTTAAATGAATTTAACAAGGGTAAATTACATTTCTTAAGGATTATTATCGAAAATACCGATAATTGAACTTGAATCTGTTTTGTAAAAGGCAACAAATCCTTCACAAAACATACACCAATCGACTTTCAGGTCGAAGCTAGAAAGGGAAAAACTTTCTGGACCAAACTTCAATGACTGGTTTCGTCAGCTAAGGATTGTTTTAAGAGCTGAAAGGAAATTGCAAGTCCTTGATGAGCAGAGACCCGTTGTTCCGGGTGCCAATGCTACTACTGAAGAATTGGCGGAATATGCTGCTGCATACGATAGACACAATGAGGTTGCTTGTTTGATGTTGGGAAGCATGAATGCTGACTTTCAAAAGCAATTTGAGCATTCATTTCCATGTGATATGCTTACTGAACTCAAGTCTTTGTACGAAAAGCAAGTCGGGGTGGAGTTGTTCGACCTAGTTGATCAACTTCAAGACTTGCGACACGAGCATGGAACATCGGTTAGTCCTCATGTACTCTAGTTGAAGAGGTACTTTGGGCAATTGGAAAGGTTATACTATGCTTATCATCTGCCTATTACTATTGGCATGAACCTAAAAAGGGGATTTTTTAGGAGTTCGTGCGCAATTATAATATGCATAGCATGAGTAAAACCACAGCTAAACTTCATGTCATGTTAATTGAGTATGAGAAAGAGCTTCCAAAGAAATCTGCTACACCCCAAGTTCTAATGATCAAGGGGGGGAAGGTTCAGAAAGCAAAACAACCGTAAGCTAAAGGGCAAGAACTTAGGTAAGAGAAAACAAGGTAGTGTTAAGTTTCAAAACCTTAAAAGACCCTTTCGGCAAAAGGAGCATACGGCTAAAATATCTAGCTGAGTTGAATGTGAAGAAGAAGCAAGCTGGTTCGGCAAGTGCTTCAAATATCTTCACAATTGAATTATATGTTGTTATACAAATAATAATTCAATAGCAAAAGAGTCAAGTTTAACTTGGACTCTACCTATCTTTGACATTGTCATCTTGTTTAAATTTTGAGCAAGAAACACATTTAAAGTCTTCAATGCGAAGAGATCTTACAATCAAATGATGAATCATTTGATAAATGCGTGTCTTTGACATTATCGTTAGCAAGAAACACATTGAAAGACTTCAAAATGAAGAGGTCTTACAATCAAATGATGAATCATTTGACAAATACGTGTTTTTGGAATTGTCATTAGAAAGGAAAGCATTAAAAGACTTCAATATGAAGGGATTTTACAAATGATGAATCATTTGGCAAATGCATTTCTTGAAGTTTCGGAAAGATGACAAGAATACCTTTTCCGCATAAAACAGGAGAGGGCTAAAGAACTACTTGGACTAATACATTCGGATGTATGTGGCCCATTTAGGCATGTGTCAAGGAAAGGTGCTAGCTACTTCGTCACTTTTACGGATGATTTCAGTCGTTATGGTTATGTTTATTTACTTAAGCATAAACATGAAGTGTTTGAAATATTCAAGGAATTTAAAAGTGAAGTGGAGAATCAACTCGGTAGAACCATCAAGATTCTTCGTTCGGATCGCGGTGGTGAATACTTAAGTCAAGAGTTTAAAGATTATCTCAAAGCTTGTGGAATTATTCAACAGCTTACTCCTCCATATACTCCTCAACATAATGGTGTTTCGGAGAAGAGGAATCGAACATTGTTGGAAATGGTTCGATCAATGATGAATCATACAACTCTTCCTTTTTCGTTTTGGGATTATGCCCTAGAGACTGCTGTTCGCATTCTCAATATGGTTCCAACCAAGAAGGTTGACAAGACACCGCATAAATTGTGGCATGAGAGTGTTCCCAAATTGTCTTACTTAAAGGTCTGGGGATGTGAGGCACTCGTGAAACGAGATACGCCTGACAAACTAGAATCTAGATCTGTTAAGTGCATCTTTGTAGGATACCCAAAGGAAACAATGGGTTACTACTTCTACTTTCCTAAGGAAAACACTGTCAAGGTACATCGATATGCTGAGTTCTTTGAAAAGAAACTCATATCTCAAGAGGACAGTGGGAGGATTGTTGAACTTGATGAAACTCAAGAAGATGTGTCAACTTCTGAAAGCACTAGAAATCTTCAACTTGGGGGGGGGGAATGTTCAAAGAGATGAATCTCAAGATGAACTACAAGTTGAAGATGAAGCGATTCCAATTCGTAGGTCCTCAAGGACAATACGTGCTCGTGAAAGATTAAATCTTATGATTGAGTCTGAAGAACACGTAGTAGGAGATTTGAATGAACCTCCTAATTTCAAAGCTGGATTATCGGATCCGGAGTCCGACAAATGGCTTGAAACTGCGAATGTGGAAATGAAATCCATGAAAGATAATCAAGTGTGGAGCTTGGTTGATCTTCCACCAAATGGTAGAACCGTTGGGTATAAATGGATCTTCAAGAAGAAGACCGACATGGATGGAAATGTACACACCTATAAAGCTTGTCTTGTGGCGAAAGGCTATACTCAACTTTATGGAGTTGACTATGAGGAGACCTTTTCTCCCGTTGCGGATATAAGAGCTAATAGGATCATCTTAGCCATAGCAGCGTACTATGACTATGAGATATGGCAAATGGATGTCAAAACTGCTTTCTTGAATGGTTTTCTAGACGAGGAAGTCTATATGGTACAACCAAAAGGTTTTGTCGATCCAAAACATCCCAACAAAGTGTGCAAACTTCAAAGGTCCATTTATGGATTGAAGCAAGCATCAAGGAGTTGGAATAAAAGGTTTGATGAGGAAATCAAAAGTTTGGTTTTGCTCAAAATCCTGATGAGCCATGTGTATATCGCAAAGCTAGTGGGAGTAATGTTACTTGGGTAAAGCAACATTCATACTTGGAATCAAGATCTATAGAGATAGAAGTAAACGGTTGTTTAGATTAAGTCAAAGATCTTGAAGAGATTCAAGATGGAGAATTCTAAGCGTAGTTATATACCGATGTAAGAAGGACTTAATTTATCTAGCAAGAACGGTGCTTCTACACCTGAAGAGGTAGAGCGTATGAAAAGAATTCCTTATGCTTCGGCTGTGGGATCTATCATGTATGCAGTAAGATGCACTAGACCTGATATTGCGTTCGCGCAAAATATAGTTAGCCACTATCAGCAAAATCCTGGAGAGGATCATTGGACTGCTGTGAAGAATATTCTTAAGTACATGCGAGCTACTAAAGAATTAGTCTTGGTGTATAGAGGAAATCCCGATGCAGAACTCAAAGTGAGTGGATACTGTGATGCTGGATTTCAGACTGATAAAGATGATACAAAATATCAGTCGGGATACGTCTTCATTTTAAATGAAGGCACGGTGGAATGCTATGAGCTAAAAGCAAACCACAGTTGCTATGTATGTGACAGAGTCTGAGTATATTGCCGCCTCAGAGAAGACACCATGAAAGTTGTCTGGATTAGAAAGTTTATTTTTGGATTTTAACGTGATGATCCTCAAATAACACACCTATGGATCTGTACTGTGATAATACGGGAGCTATTATCATTGCCAAACGAACCCGGAGTTCAGATAGGTGCCAGACATTGTCCTAGACGATATCATTTTGCAAGTGATGAAATCGTACTAGGAGAAATCAAGATACTCAAAGTTCACACAGATTATAACTTAGCTGATCCTTTTACAAAGGCATTGTCAAAGGAAAGCTCAATAAGAATGCCGAGGGCAGAGGTCTTAAATTAACTAGTTATCTCATGTAAATCTGTGATTGGTATTTGGATAATGGGACGGTTAAACAATTATTATTTCAATAAATGAATTCATATACTGGGTATGAGTGTTTTCATTTCATAATGATTGTGTCCTATATTTGCATGTTTAAATCCATGAATATTTTAAAGTATTCTAAACATCCATTGTCGATTAACTATATGGGAATATAGTTAAACTAAGGCAAATGTGAGAGATTGGTTGAAATATTAAGGGAATATTTAGAAGATGGTCTTGCCAAACTCACATGGTATTCAAAGAGATGAATATCAGATTTACCCCACTTAACGAATTGTCATTTTATGGATCGACGTCATTAAGTGAAATTCGTGAAATGGTTACTTTATTTATCCTTAGACTTGAGATACAAGCAGGTTATGCATGTGTGGATTGCATTTTCTAGATATAGTTCTAAACTGTCCTGAACAAGGTAGTAATAAAGAGCTATTTTCAGAAATGTAGTGAAACGACATGACTAACACGTGTAGTCAATATAGGATTTGTTCCTTCAATTTGCAACTGAATAATGATACCATTTGGGCCCCTCATTAATTAATTAAGATGTTTGTATGGCCATACCCAAATGAACTCAAGAGGATGTCTTGATTAATTTGGTAATCTTGATTAGTTGTAGAAATGAGAAACAGAATCGTTAAATTATGAAATGACATTGATCCATATTCATAATTAACAAGGTATCTGAAACAAAGGGATAATAAAGACTAAATCATTTCAAATGATACTTTAAGAAACTATACTTAAATATTTCCGGGAGCATTGGCGTGTTGCTAGACGCTAACCAATGTTATTGCCTTTATATAACATGCTCAAGTGGGAGCTGTTGGTATGTGATCACGTTACATAAACGCATGTCCGGTAATTATTTAAGCCTACGGGGTCACACAAAATGACACGTAAACTCTATGTTATTAATTAGTATATTAAAGTAATATATTAATTAATATGATCACGAAATGATTAATAAACGATCGTTAAAAGTTAAATACGTTTATTAATTAAAAGGAGAAGGATTTTAGTGAAAATTAGGAATTATGGATACTTCCTAATTATCCTAATGGGGCCGGGTTTACAATGGGTTTTGTAACCCAACACAAACTTGTCCACCAAGTTTAATAACCCTAATAATTGTCCTATATAAAGAGGTCATGGGTTAAGGGTTTTAAAGAGACAATTAGATTTGTAAAAACCAAAAACCCTCTCTTTTCCTCCTATCTTCCATTCGACCGAAATACCAAAAGGGTATTCGGTTTTGCTTCATTCGTAAATTCATATGGATCAAACATATAATTAATGCTAGTAATTAATTATGGGTTTTGTTTTGATAGTCGACAACATTTATTTTTGATTCATGGGGTTTTCGATATTAGGGAGATACACAACGGGTTTGTGAGTTTGTGATCGGGTACTAGCATACATCATAGGGGTGTCAAGTGTGCGATCGTAGAGGGGTTTTACTTTAAACCCTAAATAATAATAAACTTATTATTATTAAATATTATTGGAAGCTTTGCATAAGGTACACGTTTCGATTCTCTCTTTGTTAATTAATGTGATTACATATACGTTTCTTTCCGCTGCGTACTCGTGAATTGTTATAAGTTTATGTGCTCATATTCTAACAAATACTAGTACCATTTTATTAACAAAATGCTCATTGGTTTCTTAATTCATTACTTCAAATTAATTAAGCATGATCCAACCGGAGTGGATTGAAATCTTATGCTATACAGGATCAACGTGTTTTAGTTATTGAGATTGTAAAATATTACTGTAAGATCTTAAAATCAATATCTTTTACAAACTTGGTTACATGTTTATGATCGAACATATATAGATAGAGCTTTGGGTGACACATGTTACAAAAGAATTCAACTTTTTGCATGGAGCTGATTGAGGGTCCATATATGAAGGTACTGTTGATACTCTATAATTCAACATCTATCGTCATCAATAGTGAGTGAGTCTATTAGTGGAAGGGGCCTTCCAATGATATCATAATTGTGCCGGAGGCCCAGAATTCAAAACATGTTTGAGACATGTTTTATTCGTACAAATGTGTAACTCACTAATAAGTAGTACGAGTAGTAACTAATGGGGTGACTTTTTTTTGAACATTCAATACTTTTATTGATATAAAAGAAACCAGCGAGTCGCTAGATACAAGAGTAAAGAAAGTAGCAAGACGAAATAAAGCAGTTACAACATACAACAGGAGAGCATTACAGAGAAATTAAGTGACATTAGAAGCTAAAATTGTTCCACTTCGGCCATTGAATGTCTGGTGCTGGAGATCGGTTTGTGTACCATAAGAAACTAATGGTTGAAGATACGATCATTTCTTACTTTCCATATGACCCAACAATAGGCTAAGATGATAAGGTTCAGGAGTTTGGTTTTTTGTTTGTCGAGATGAAGCTCTTGGTGTAGAGTGAACAGTTCCCTAATGTTGGACGGTTTGCATATAGGGAGGCTGCACCACGACAGGATGAGTGACCAGAGGGAGTCGGCGAAGTGACAGTGAAGAAAAAGATGGTTGACAGTTTCACTTTGGGTGTCACAGATAGGGCAATTTTGCGAGGCAAGTGGTACGTTTCTCTTCAGAAGCTGGTCTTTTGTTGCTATTCGATTTAACTCGAGACGCCAACCCATTACATTTACTTTTAATGGGGCAAGGCGATTCCAAGGAAAGGTCCATGGATTGGGTCCATAGGAAGCAGCTTGAATGCGGGTCTTGATAGACTTGACAGTGAAACGACCAGAGGGATCGCCCGTCCATATCCATGAGTCTTCTGAGCTCGACAAGTTTAAGCCTGTAATCAGGGATAACATGTCTTCTAGCTGCTGGATTTCAGTTGCTGAGGAAGGTGGACGCGACCAACACCATTCCCATTGGGAGAAAAAACCATTCCCGGTACACCTGTCTCTAATGGAGCAAGCCTTATGTTTTTCGAGTTTGAAAAGATCAGGGAACCTTATGTAAAATGGGGTATCCCCAATCCACAAGTCTATCCAGTAGCGAATAATGGTGCCATTTCCTACTTTGCCTGCAATCATATGCTCCAAAGAAATATCAAAAGAATTCAAGTGGGAGTTCAATTTGGCAATTGTCTTCCAAACTCCCACTGAATCAGATTTTAAAGGAACCGGTGAACAATTTCTTCTTGAAAAATGTATGGAAGTTATTACACGTCCCCAAAGGCAATTGGGGTCTTGGCGGTAACGCCACCACCACTTTGATAGCAAAGATAGATTCGTAACATGTAAACTACCCAACCCGAGCCCACCCTCATTCACAGGTGCAATAACCTTATCCCAAGAGACCCAGGGAATTTTTTTTCTAGTGATTGACCCTCCCCAAAAAAATGATTTACGAATAGATTCTAGTTTTGAGATTACACATACCGGGGCTTTGTACAACGAGAAATAATGAGATGGGAGGCTGTCAAGCACCGACCGGATGAGAGTGATTCGACCGCCAAGAGAGAGAGTTGATGCCTTCCATTTTGAGAGACGATTTTCAAAGGCTTGAATCACAGGGGACCAGTTCCGAATAAAATTCATGTTTGCTCCAACTGTGAGGCCAAGGTAGGTTATGGGAAAAAGGCCATTCTTGCAATTGAGTAATCTGGTTGAGGTGGTTATGGAATCTGGTGATAGATTAATCCCATAAAAGCATGATTTGTGAAGATTAACCTTCAGGCCCGACACAAGATAGAAGATCCTCATTATTCTCGAGATGTTTGCAATATGGGTCGTCGACCAAGAGCCAAGTAAGATGGCATCGTCCGCATAAAGAAAATGGGATATGACAGGCCCATGGTTTGGCAGCTTAATGCCCGAAATAAGGCCAAGGTTGGAAGCCCGTTGGACCATATTCGAGAAGGCCTCCATAGTAATGATAAAAAGAAACGGGGAGAGTGGATCGCCTTGAGTCATACCTCGTTCACAGTTAAATTCAGAGGTGGGGCAGCCATTGACAAGAACATCAGATCTAGTGGAGGTGAGAATGCCATGAATCCATGTGAGCCATCGGTCGGGAAATTTCATTTGCTTCATAATGGACAAAAGAAAGTTCCAATTCACCGAATCAAAAGCCTTTTCAAAATCTAATTTCAAACAGAAGGCCTCTCTTTTACACTTCTTCAACCAGGTTATAATCTCATTTAGCATTAAAGGCCCATCGAGAATGTTTCTGTCGGGAAGATAGGCAGACTGGGTAGGCGATATGACCTTTTTGATCACTCGTTTGAGACGGTTTGCCAAGGTTTTGGATATTGTTTTTTTGATGCATCCAATCAAGGTTATGGGACGGTAGTCGTTGAGTGATTTCATGGAAGTGTTTTTCGGTATTAGAGTGATGTGCGAGGCACTGCATCCACGACTGATTGAACCGGTATTGTAAAAATCAAGCTTGATGTTAAAGAAGTCAAATTTTAGATTATCCCAGAATTTCTTAATAAATCTAAAATTGAATCCGTCAGGTCCGGGGGCTCGGTCACCATCACAGTCCCAAATTGCTTGAGTGACTTCTTGAAGGGTAAGGGGGCAATGAGAACACTGACATCGTCCTGAGAGAGGGTCTTCAGGCCCTGACATGTTAATCTGGGTCGAGTCTTAATGGGCTCTTTGAACTTGTTGTTAAAGAAAACTAGAGCTGCATTACGAATTGAAGGTGGGTCAATCCGCCATTCTCCATCAATTTCCAGTCCGTTGATCCGGTTTTTTGAGATTCTGTTGTTTATGTATCGGTGAAAGAAAGCTGAGTTTTCATCCCCGCTTTTGACCCATTTTGCCCGTGATTTCTGGTGAATGTCAAGGGTTTTTGCATGCTCAAGGGTTTGTACTTCTCTTTTGTTTCAGCCCATAGTGCAACTTCATCTTCAGTGTAGTCTCTGTGATCAAGGAATGCATCCAAAAATTCCAGTTGGCTGTAAAGGTCTGAACTTTGTTGGCTTTCTAAGGTGGTTGTGTTTCGGTTCCATTCTTTTAGATCGCTTTTCAATCGTTTTAGCTTTGCATTGAGAATCTGGTCTGGTCTCCCAATATAGAAACCAGAGGTGAGGCTGTTGATAATTACTTCATCAATGCCGGGTTTTGAGAGCCATGAGTTGAAGAAACGAAAAGGAGGCGGTCCAAAATCTAGGTTTGAGGTTGTTAGGATGAGGGGACGATGATCTGACAGAGAACGAGGTAGGGTGGTGAGTGCTGCCATAGGCCATGAATCCATAAAGCATGGCGAGACTAAAACTCTGTCTATCTTTCTCATCTTTTTTCCATTGTCACTGACATATGTGAACAAATTCCCTTGCATAGTGTATTCCATTAGCCCATTGTAGTGGATGAAGTTGTTGAATGCTAATGCACAGGAATCTATGAAACTGTACAGGCTTTATCGTTACGCGTTTTAATGAGGGATAGTTAGTTGGGTGATAGGTAATACCGTAATAGAAAGTTATAGGTCATAGGGGTGATCAGTGACGGGCTCTGTCCTTTAAAATTTTGAAGAAAAAAAAAAGGAAGAAGGAAAGATAAAATAGAAGAAAAGGGAAATGAGTGACTGGAATTTTTCCTCTTTTCGTTTTTAATAGGTGTCACCAAATTATCTTTTCTCATGACATAAAACGTTATACGTTCAAATATGAGTCAATTTATTTACATGTACTTTTTACATACGAGTTATATCTAACGTTATATGTTTTTATCAATTCTTTTGTTCTCATTATGAATTTTTACATTCAGATGAGTATACGTATGATCTAATACATAAATTAGAAAAATTTCTTACAGTTCTTAAAAAAAATTTCAAAATGGGACACGTATATCTTCTTTTGCTTTACAGATCGAAAAGAGACTTTCAAGAAAATTGAATTTTTTAGTAACATGCATCTTTAGTATCTTACTGATAGAAATTAGATTTTACTAGAGAAAAATGTATGTTCATTGCGTCATTCAAGTATGTAAAAGCAATGGCACTAAGCCGACCACTTACATTGTGTTCCCTTTGAGATCCTACCACATGCCCTTTCCACAATTAAAGGATCGATGTGACAAGAGAATGTATAATTGTAGAATTCTATGAATCTTATGGTGGATTTACTTATAAAGTTCCTTTTGAAACTTTGTAACACCTATAATATGTGCAAATTTGAAAGACTAGTTTAATGCAAAAGCTATATATATATATATATAAAGTTGACATATCATATCAAAAGTTTTAGTTGAAATAGCATCAGAGTTTATGTACCTCTTGTATACATTTTTTGTTTATGATTAAGATAGTGCAAATTATAATACATATTTACATGTGATTTCATAGATTAGAGTACAATAACATTTCTAACAGACTTTACATATGATCTGATAGAATTATGAAGCAGATTGTGTCTGATCAGTCTATAGATAAGCTACCAGGTGACCCATACTTCTCTCTGTTGAAACAGAGTTTTGAAACTCGGATTGATTAGGTACATTATCCATATATATGTCAATCAACTTCCCTTTTAAATTTATTATTTTGCTTTACATTTTTTCTTCAAAGTCTTACGAGTTTAATAACTCAGCGCACTGCGGAAAAAGTCATTCGTCTAGCATCAATCAGAATGTATAATGAACACCATCTTTCTGCATAGAGGGTCCATGAATTGCTTCTCTTTTAGCTAACATGGTGACCCAAATCTAATCTAACACTACATTGTATTCCCAAGATTGTGCTTAGGCCCAAAACCTATAACATGTTTGAGACATGTTTCTTTTGTATAAATTACCGTCAATCATATCATCTATTGAATTATTGACATACCTATTTTGATTCTAGTTAAAATAAAATAACTATGAACATCAATAATTCAGTATATGTCAATACTTCAATATATAACATGTTTGAGACATGTTTCTTTTGTATAAATTACCGTCAATCATATCATATATTAAATTATATGTAATAGATTTTAAAAATATATTAGAAACTTAAAATTTATACATAATTATTTAAAACAGTAACATAATACTCCAAATCTTGAAAATTAAACATAGTATTAATTGATAGATTCACGCTTCATCATCATTTTGCCTGTATGAATGTTGGAGAATTTGGACTTGACTCGGCTTATTGAGGAGTCAAGAGTTTATTTCGGGTACTCGGCCGACTATGGGGAAGTTTACAACCTTGATCATATGGTATCTATAATTATTATACAAAAAATTATAGCCCATGTTAAAAGTCTAGAAAAATAGGACACGCGAATTGACCAAACCACCCTTAATAAATTAAATCACCACCAACTCTTAATGTTAAATTACACCTTCAGTCCCTTATATTATAAAAAAATCCCTACTACCCCTTTAAGTCAAACACCTTTACGTCAATTGCTTACACCATTTGACGTTACCACCACCATCACCATTCGTTGTTTCCATCACACCGTCGTATTGTGTGGATAACATGCTAGTTCTTTTAAAGAAATGATGCAACAGTTGATAACTATAGTTTGTGTTATGCACTTCTGCTCTAAGTACTCGACGCAAGATTCACATTCGGATATGATATAATTTGCAAATTGCAATACCATCATATTTGACAAACCAGCTAGCATTGGTGGGCTGACTTTGATTACTATCACTTCTATATTGGTGGTCCAGAAGAAATGAAATTTGTTCCATCTACTTGGACTTTAAAAAGTGTTTCTATAATTAATATAGACCATAAATTTATTTTAATTTTAATTATTCAAAACATGTTACAAACTAGCTATCATCAATATAGTTTAGCTTATGTTATGTGTTTTACCGAATAACATTACCGGACGTTATATATAATTATCAACGTATGTTTAGATCAATACGATTACATATATAGAACTTTTCAAAATACTTTTATGTGATTAACTAGCTCATTTTATGTGTGTGTATATATATGAAATTCAATTTAGCATTTGCTAATTAAGCATATATATGGTCAATCATCTATATATATGTTTTTTTAAACCACACAATATGTATGATAGTTTTTTGTTACACAATAATAATAATAATATGAAACATTTTGAATAGCGTATGATTAATAAAAGAGAAATGATAAATCCTCCTAATTAAACCTCCTAAAAATCTTTCTAATATGTGACAAAATCAAAAATTGAGATTAAAAACGAACATATCATTTAGAAGGGTTAATCATTCTCCTTAAAAAAAATTATAACCCATGTTAAAAGTTAGAAAAAGGACACGCGAATTGACCAAACCACCCTTAATAAATTAAATCACCACCAACTCTTAATGTTAAATTACACCTTCAGTCCCTTATATTATAAAAAAATCCCTACTACCCCTTTAAGTCAAACACCTTTACGTCAATTGCTTACACCATTTGACGTTACCACCACCATCACCATTCGTTGTTTCCATCACACCGTCGTATTGTGTGGATAACATGCTAGTTCTTTTAAAGAAATGATGCAACAGTTGATAACTATAGTTTGTGTTATGCACTTCTGCTCTAAGTACTCGACGCAAGATTCACATTCGGATATGATATAATTTGCAAATTGCAATACCATCATATTTGACAAACCAGCTAGCATTGGTGGGCTGACTTTGATTACTATCACTTCTATATTGGTGGTCCAGAAGAAATGAAATTTGTTCCATCTACTTGGACTTTAAAAAGTGTTTCTATAATTAATATAGACCATAAATTTATTTTAATTTTAATTATTCAAAACATGTTACAAACTAGCTATCATCAATATAGTTTAGCTTATGTTATGTGTTTTACCGAATAACATTACCGGACGTTATATATAATTATCAACGTATGTTTAGATCAATACGATTACATATATAGAACTTTTCAAAATACTTTTATGTGATTAACTAGCTCATTTTATGTGTGTGTATATATATGAAATTCAATTTAGCATTTGCTAATTAAGCATATATATGGTCAATCATCTATATATATGTTTTTTTAAACCACACAATATGTATGATAGTTTTTTGTTACACAATAATAATAATAATATGAAACATTTTGAATAGCGTATGATTAATAAAAGAGAAATGATAAATCCTCCTAATTAAACCTCCTAAAAATCTTTCTAATATGTGACAAAATCAAAAATTGAGATTAAAAACGAACATATCATTTAGAAGGGTTAATCATTCTCCTTAAAAAAAATATATGTACGGATCGTTAAAAAAGGAAATATGGATTGTAATATTCCGCTAAGCATGCGTCGATACTTCCAAAGGTCAAAAGTAATTAAAACAAATTACGAGAAAATGACAAAGCACAAACTTGCTTTCTTGCTTTCACGGGTCACTATTAATCCCCCCCGAAAGTTTTCTCTTCACATAGTATTTTGAAAGCATCATGTTAGAGATCCATAAGAGCACTGATGGAATATTTTGTCAAAGATCACTTGCTACGGTTGATTTTCCCTTTTGGTCATACATGGATTGTTCACATGAGTGGTATCGTACAAACAAAAGACCTCACTGAGAAAGTTGTTATTAAATTCAAAACCAGATCATTTCGGGCACCACAAATCTTTGCATTCCTCATGTCACTAAACCTGGTTCATGCATCTTATAATAAAATAGAGTTAAATGCAAGAACGGTCCCCGTGGTTTGTCGATTTTTGCAACGGCAGTCCCTCTCTTGATTTTTTAGCAAGGGTGGTCCCTGAAGACATGTATCAGTTGCATCAGCAGTCCCTCTCTAACGGATCCGTTAATTAGTGCCGTTAAGTTTTCCATGTGAGTAGCACGTGAAGGGTATTAATGTCCTTTTACTTACACAAACATAGGGTGTTCCAAAGTATCCGTATCCGACCCTGTAATATGAAAATCAGATCTGATTTTATCTGAAAAGTCGGATATTCGAACTTCGGATATCCTAAATTTCGGATCCGGATAATGATTTTTGAAAATCTTGGGCATTTGAAAATATCCAAGAATATTCGAAAAGTTTGGATATTGAAATTCACTATGCGAAAGTTCGAATATCCAAAAATCGGATAGCTGAAAGTTAGATATCCCCCCAAAATTTCGAATATTCAAATTTCGGATAAATAATTTCAATATCCGAACATATTCGAAATTTTGGATATTCAAAGTTTTCGGATATTCGAAGTATCCGTATTTTAGAAGAAAAAAAAATATCCTAGATGTTTTCGTATTGAGACTAAGTTTCAGATATTTTCGTAAAGTTTAGAATATTTTCGGATATTGAAAATAATCTTTTTCGATATTTTTTTTGACATTTTCGGATATTTTCGGATATTCAAATTTCGGAATTCAAATTTCGGATATTCAAATTTCGGATATTCAAATTTCGGATATTCAAATTTCGGATATTCAAATTTTCGGATATTCAAATTCGGATATTCAAATTTTGGATATTCAAACTTTTTCAAAAGTCGCTATCCGAATTTAAGTCTGAAATATAGGATATCCGACTTTTCGAAGAAAACCGGATCAGATTTTTGGATAACAGGTTCGGATATGGATAGTTTTGAACATCCCTAGGTTTGTGTAGATGGAAAGACATTAATACCCCTCACGTGCTATTCACATGGGAAACTTAACGACATTAATTAACGGTTCCGTTAGAGAGGGACTGTCGTTGCAACTGAAACATGTCTTCAGGGACCATCATTGCTAAAATTTCAAGAGAGGGACTGCCTTTGCAACTGAAACATGTCTTCAGGGACCATCATTGCTAAAATTTCTAGAGAGGGACTGTCGTTGCAACTGAAACATGTCTTCAGGGACCATCATTGCTAAAATTTCTAGAGAGGGACTGTCGTTGCAACTGAAACATGTCTTCAGGGACCATCATTGCTAAAATTTCTAGAGAGGGACTGTCGTTGCAACTGAAACATGTCTTCAGGGACCATCATTGCTAAAATTTCTAGAGAGGGACTGCCTTTGCAAAAACTGACAAAACACAGAGACCATTCTTGCATTTAACTCATAAGAATAAAAATGACATATATGACACATTTCAAAAAGGTTTGTAAAAGCAAATGGTGATTTTTGAGGTCAAAAATCTTATAAGGGGGAAGTATTGTTACAATATAAAGTGTTTTAGTAGATAATATTGTGTTTTAATACTTTAGCTATAGAATAAATAAGTTTAGAATATTTTCGGATATTGAAAATAATCTTTTTCGATATTTTTTTTGACATTTCCGAATTTTAGAAAAAAAATATCCTAGATGTTTTCGTATTGAGACTAAGTTTCAGATATTTTCGTAAAGTTTAGAATATTTTCGGATATTGAAAATAATCTTTTTCGATATTTTTTTTGACATTTTCGGATTTAAGAAAAAAAATATCCTAGATGTTTTCGTATTGAGACTAAGTTTCAGATATTTTCGTAAAGTTTAGAATATTTTCGGATATTGAAAATAATCTTTTTCGATATTTTTTTTGACATTTTCGGATTTAAGAAAAAAAATATCCTAGATGTTTTCGTATTGAGACTAAGTTTCAGATATTTTCGTAAAGTTTAGAATATTTTCGGATATTGAAAATAATCTTTTTCGATATTTTTTTTGACATTTTCGGATTTAAGAAAAAAAATATCCTAGATGTTTTCGTATTGAGACTAAGTTTCAGATATTTTCGTAAAGTTTAGAATATTTTCGGATATTGAAAATAATCTTTTTCGATATTTTTTTTGACATTTTCGGATTTAAGAAAAAAAATATCCTAGATGTTTTCGTATTGAGACTAAGTTTCAGATATTTTCGTAAAGTTTAGAATATTTTCGGATATTGAAAATAATCTTTTTCGATATTTTTTTTGACATTTTCGGATTTAAGAAAAAAAATATTGAAATTCTTAAACTTTTTCAAAAGTCACTATCCGAATTTAAGTCTGAAATATAGGATATCCGACTTTTCAGAAGAAAACCGGATCAGATTTTTGGATAACAAGTTCGGATATGGATAGTTTTGAACATCCCTAGGTTTGTGTAGATGGAAAGACATTAATACCCCTCACGTGCTATTCACATGGAAGGACGAGCACTGCAATGACATCAGGCATATATGAGATCGAGCGAAAAAACAATGGAGGAGATAGGCTGGAGCGAATACTCAAGAGCAATCACTGCTCGATTTGCTCAGACATTCATTGAGGACGCCATGGGAGCTTTGAAAGCTTTGACTCAAACAGGTGATTATGATGATTATTGCGATGCTTTTGATGCTTTGTTAAATAAGGTGACTATTTGTGAAGAGTATGCTATTAGTTTGTTTGTTGAAGGACTTAGGCCTGAGATTAAGAGCATTGTTAGGATGTTTAAGCCAAAAACATTAAGAGAAACCTATTCCTTAGGTAAGCTGCAAAATCAGGCAACTCAACAGTTAGGAAGGTTTGGTGGATTTAGTAGCACTTATGGCTTTAAGAGTATGAATAATAGGACTAATACACTCACTAGTCATGCCAAACAGCCTCTTTTGCCCACTCCTTCCACTAGTAATACTTCCACAGCTTTAGTGCCTAAGAAGATCTCTAATAAGTTGATAGAGGAGAAGAGAGCCAGAGGTGAATGCTTTTATTGCAGTGAGAAGTTTGTAGCAGGCCACAATAAGGTTTGTAAAGGAAGAAAACAATTATTCCTCATAGAGGTGGAGGATTATGAGGAAACTGAGGAGGAAGTAGTTAGAGGAGATGAAATTGTGCCAGTGCAGCCTCATCTTCACTTAATGCCATAATGGGGATTCCCTCATTTCATACAATGCAAATCCAGGGAACTCATGGCACTAGGAATCTGCACATACTCATAGATAGTGGATCCACTCATAACTTTTTGAGCAGCACCATGGCTGCAAGGTTAAGGAGTGCCACAACTCAAATTTCAAATGTGTTGGTAGCCATACCTAATGGAAATAGTATGGACTGTGCTACTTTCTGTAGAGAATTTGAGTGGAATGCAAGGGAATTGGTATAAGGCAGATATGTTGGTGATAGAGTTGACCAATTATGATGTGGTCTTAGGTGTTCAATGGTTAGCTCCCTTGAATGATATTGTATGGAACTTCAATACTTTGACTATGAAGTTCAGCATAGATGGGAAGGATTTTGTGTTAAAAGGGATTCCTCAACAAGGAATGAGTATGTGTTCAATGGAGAAGATGACATCTTGTTGGCTAATCAGAGTAATGTGGCACAGGCTCAATTGTTTGCCATACATAATAGTATGCAAGATCAATGCTTGTTTCAACCACAGATAGATCAATTATAGTCTGATGACACAAAACAGGAAGAGTTAGAAGCATTATTGAGGAGTTATGCTGATATTTTTGAGTTTCCCAAAGGATTACCTCCAGTGAGAGAAATTGATCATAGGATTCATTTGAAAGAGGGAACTAAAGAGCTGAATCTAAAACCATATAGATATCCAAAATTGCAGAAGGATGTCATTGAGAAGATGACTCAGGAATTGTTAGATTCTGGAGTAATTAGAAGCAGTCAAAGCCCTTTTACAGCACCAGTAGTGCTAGTTAAGAAAAAAGATGGGAGTTGGAGAATGTGCATTGATTATAGAAGGCTGAATGAATCACACTTGTAAGGAGGTTTTAAGGAGATGTGCACAAGTCTTCTTTGATGATATACTAGTGTATAGTGGTAATTGGACTCAACACATGACAGATTTGGAGTCATTTTTAGGATTAATGAGGGTGAATAGCTTAAAGGCAAAACAGTCTAAATGCACCTTTGCAGGGGAAAGGGTTGAATACTTGGGCCATATAATCACAAAAGAGGGTGTATCTACTGATCCAGCAAAGATATAGGCTGTGCAAGAATGGCCAGTGCCTGTTACTGTCAAACAATTAAGAGGATTCCTAGGGTTGGCTGGTTATTATAGGAGATTTGGGAGGAATTTTGGAGTTATTGCTAAACGACTGACTGATTTGCTTAAGAAGGATGGGTTTGCTTGGAGCCAAACTGCACAATTGGCATTTGATAAGCTGAAACAGTCACTCATCACCCCACCAGTTCTGAAATTACCAAATTTTTCTCAACCTTTTGTCATAGAAACTGATGTCTCCTCTAAGGGAATTGGTGCAGTTTTGATGCAAGAAGGACACCCACTTGCATATATCAGTAAGTCCCTTTCAAGCAGGCAACAAGAGTGGTCAGTCTATGAAAAGGAACTGTTGGCCATTATTTTAGCAGTAAAACAGTGGCACCGTTACTTGGCAAATAACCATTTCTTGATTAAAACTGACCACAGAAGCCTCAAATATCTGTTAGAGCAGAAAATTGTCACACCTCTGCAACATAAATGGCTGGCTAAAATGATGGGATATGATTATGAAATCATATATAAGCAAGGGGTGGAAAATAGGGCTGCAGATGCATTATCCAGGCTTCATGGTGCAACTATCATGCAAATGGGGGTAAGCTCTTTAGATGATTTATTGTGGGATAAAATACAAAGTTCTTGGCAAAATGATGAAGAGTTGAAAGAGTTAATCCATAAATTGGAACAAGGTGAAGTAGTTCCAAACAAGTCTTGGGATGGCAAAGCACTAAAAAGGAAGGGGAAATTATTGATTGCTAAGGATCCAGTTTTGAGAAAGGAAATATTGGCTTACTGTCATTCTTCTCCAGTTGGTGGACACACTCTGGTATAGTTCCTACATTGATGAAATTAAAGGAACTATTTTATTGGAAAAAATGCTCTAAAGATGTTAAGAGTTTTGTCAAAGAATGCTCAGTGTGCCAAAGATCCAAGTATGAAACAGTTGCTTCTCCAGGGTTGTTACAACCATTGCCAATCCCTCAGTCCATCTTCTCTGACATAGCCATGGATTTCATATCTGGACTGCCAAAAGTTAATGGAAAGGATACTGTCTTGGTTGTAGTAGACAGACTTACAAAATATGGCCATTTTCTTCCATTGAGTCATCCTTATACAACAGCTATTGGCCGCTGTGGCCAAGGTCTTCCTTGATAATATTTACAAGCTCCATGGCTGTCCATCTACCATTGTGAGTGACAGAGATCCAATTTTCGTCAGTCAATTCTGGAAGGAATTTATGAGACTCCAAGGAGTAGAATTGACCATGTCATCTGCCTACCATCCACAAACTGATGGGCATACAAAGGTTTAAAATAGATGTTTGGAAGGCTATCTCAGAAGTATGTGCATGGACTCACCTCTGCACCGGTTGAAATGGTTACCCCTAGCTCAGTGGTGGTATAACTGTACTTGACATTCTTCCATCAAAATGAGTCCTCGTGAAGCTTTATATGGGGTTAAACCAAATTTGCATATCCCTTATATACCTGGGGATACTGCTGTAGCTGCAGTTGAAGAGTTACACAGGGACAGGGAAGCAATGATTCAAAAGATGAAATCTAATTTGGAAGTTGCAAGAAACAGAATGAAGCAGCAGGCTGATCATTATAGGAGTGACAGGAAATTTGCAGCAGGGGATTGGGTCTTTGTGAAACTGCATCCATTTGCTCAACAGTCTTTGAAGTCCCATCATAACAGAAAACTCTCTCCAAAATACTTTGGCCCATTTCTGATTATAAAAAAATTTGGGAAGGTGGCTTACCAGTTGGACCTACCTTCATCTGCCCAGATTCATAATACATTTCATGTATCATTGTTGAAGAGAGCTCATGGTCCTCTTCCTCAAAGTGTTCCCCTGCCATCTGGTCCAAGGTTTTTACTGCAACCCAGAGCTGTACTGGATAAACGTGTGATTAAGAAGCAGGGCAAGGCTGCAGTTCAGGTATTGATTCATTGGGATGGGTTATCAGTGGAGGAAGCTTCTTGGGAGGTTCTTGCTGAAATGAAGATCAGGTTCCCTAATTTTGATTTTTGAGGTCAAAAATCTTATAAGGGGGAAGTATTGTTACAATATAAAGTGTTTTAGTAGATAATATTGTGTTTTAATACTTTAGCTATAGAATAAATAAGTTTAGAAGTTGAGGGACTATTGTTGTAATTCTGGTAGTTAGGAGCGGTTACTGTACAATGGCTATATATAAAGCCTAATTGATTCATAATACAGACAGATACAGATTACAAATATATTTCTCTCCCAAATTCTCTAAATTCTGAATTCCATCTCTATCACATGGAGTGAAAAAAATGAATATAAAAAGTGATTGTGATCGTTTGTTTGATGAGATTATGAGTTTAGCAAAGCATATGAGCCATTTGGTATGGCAGGTTTCACATTAGGCTTTGGATTTACCATGAAAAGTAAGGTTTTGGCTAAAGTGGTTCGATCCACTACTTAGGTTGCGTTTGTTTAAAACCTAATGATTTTAATAGAATAAGTAATTATGGTGTGATATTTGGACATTTTATAACTACAAAAAAATTAACTAAAAAATCACAAAAATACTACTTAAACTTAACATTTTAACCAGACAACACTTAATAAATAGATTACAAACAAGCCTAAGTCACGTAGAATTTCACATAGCTACTATCTTGAGTTTCATTAATATATTTATCACATACATAAATATATTAGGTTCTGATACAAATAAAATAAGTATTAAAAATAAAGAAAAAACTATTATTTCTTATTTACTGAAAAACATTTTGAATTATGGAAATATCTATGCATCGATGTATATAATTGTGTTATATGAGTCCTAGTGCATCAATTTTATCACGATTTAATGGTCATGATCATTTTTATTTGTTTTACTTTAACACTTATTTTACAATAATCAGCTCACTATCTGATTATAATGTAGTAATCGTGAATATCAAGTCATATCAGAATCCTGACACTGATTTCTTACTAAAATTACATTTCTATATTAAATCTAACTATATAATATTTTAGCATGTAGTTAACATGTGATAAATACTCATTTCATGACTAAATACTCATCTCAACCGCTTATACTAAATGTCATTTGTAGTTAAATTATATATGCGGATAATTTAACTAATACTATTATTGATGAAATCTCAAAAGGAAAAAAAGGAAAGAATAAATAAAATTTGAATGTCTAGGAAATTACATAGTCGAAGTTTTGATCCATAACAATTTATTTGGACGGTTTGCTTTGCACAATAGTTTACTATGATTATGATTATTGCCATTGACTAAAAAGCCCATCTCGTAAATACTTGACTATTTCCCACCTCCTTTTCGTCTCCACCCGATTGACAAAAATAAAAAAATAAAAAGTAAAAAAAGTCGCTGATTATAAATTGTGGAGTAGTCTTTTGATATGGGCCGCGGTCTATCACAAGCGATAAGACCCGCATGATATGGGTTAATAAGATTTTAATCATCTGACTTTCACACAATTTAATTATTTCACAATTTTTCTCTTGAAACAACATAATTTTAACTTTGAAAGAATAATCATTTAACTAACTTTTTGAATAATAAAATAATTAAGTTTAGTTGCCATACCGTCTTTACAGCTTAACTTTTAGTTGTGTTAGTATTTTAATCTCTTAAACCTCCATCTATCTAAACTAGCTAGGTTGAAAATAGTCGACTCGAAATTACTCACGAACCCATCAACTCATTTGTTGACTTGAAACTAACCCTCTAACTTGCCAAACCGTTAGACTGTGTCTGTGTGACGCGCAATAAACCCTCCAACTCGACAATTTGTTATTAATCTGGTTGAGTTCAGGCTACGGGTTCATGCGGAGTTTTTCAAGTTGATTTCAATATCATATTGGGTTGGGGTTTAGTTGATGGTTTGAAAATATCTAAACCAAACTTGACCTAATATCATGTAGAATTTCCGAATTTTGAGCTAAGTTGACTCGTCAATTATATGTACGTTTTGATTAACTAATTTAGTTAATAATATATGATCGAGTTTATTTTGACCCAAATTTATGTTCAAGGTGCAATGTTGTAGCACCCGTGAGTTTGACTTATTTGACTATGTTTGACTTTTGTTGACTGTGTGATTAATTGTAACACTCGTGGTGTTGGACCCATTGACTTTCGTTAATTATGTATGTAACATTTGCCTTTTCTTTTCGGATTCATCTTTCATGTGTATAACTCGTGTTGACTCAACGTGAAAGACGATTTGATTGGGGTGAGAAACAAGAACACGCATTTCAATTGTTGAAAGACAAGTTGTGTGATACACCCATTCTAAGCTTGCCCGATGGAGCCGATGATTTTGTTGTCTATTGTGATTTTGGGTTGTGTCTTAATGCAACGGGGTAAAGTGATTGCTTATGCATCTAGGCAATTGAAGGTGCATGAGAAGAACTACCCGACTCATGACTTGGAGTTGGGAGCGGTGGTGTTTGCCTTGAAATGTTGGAGGCATTACTTGTATGGCACCAAGAGTGTGATCTATACCGATCATAAAAGCCTTCAACACATTTTCGACCAAAGCGGATTAAATATGAGGCAACGAAGATGGCTTGAACTTTTTAGTGATTACGATTGCGTTATTCGGTATCATCCGGGTAAAGCAAATGTAGTAGCCGATGCCTTGAGCCGGAAAGAACGTATAAATCCAAGACGAATTAAAGCCATGAGCCTTGTCGTGCAAAGGAGTGTTCGTGACTCCATCATTGAAGCACAAAGGTTGGCAACTAGGCCGGAAAACTTCATCAATGAAGCATTACACTGCTTAGAAGAACAATTTGATAGAAAGAATGATGACGGTTTATACTTTGTTGAACGATTGTGGATTCCCGTTCTTGGCGGGTGGCGGTTGAAATTGATGAATGAAGCTCATAAGTCGGCCTACTCGGTTCCTCCGGGTTCCGACAAGATGTATTTTGGCTTGAGAGACTTGTATTGGTGGTCGGGAATGAAGAAAGACATTGCTAGATACGTTAGTGAATGCATCACATGTTTGCAAGTAAAAGCTGACCACAAGAAACCACCCGGTTTGCTAGTTCAACCGGTAACACCGGAGTGGAAATGGGAAGATATTGCCATGGACTTCATCACGAAGTTACCTAGAACAAGTAGTGGTCGGGACACCATTTGGGTGATAATTGACCGGTTGACTAAGTCGGCTCACTTCTTAGCCATCCGGGAAGATGATACACCATGGCACGCTTGTACATCAAAGAAGTGATATCCAAACATGGAGTGCCGATTTCCATATTAACCGATCGGGATGCCCGATTTACTTCAAAGTTTTGGAAGGCGTTCCAAAAAGCAATGGGTACTCAACTTAACATGAGTACGACGTTCCATCCTCAAACCGATGGTCAAAGTGAAAGGACGATTCAAACGCTTGAAGACATGTTACGAGCTTGTGCCATCGAATTTGGTGGCAATTGGGATGTACATTTACCGCTAGTCGAATTCTCCTATAATAATAGCTACCATGCTAGCATTCAAATGGCGTCGTTTAGAGCTTTATATGGGAGAGTATGTAGGTCACCTTTAGCTTGGGTGGAGATTGGTGAAAGTCAACTCATTGGACCCGAGATTGTCATTGAAACGACCAAAGTGATCTCACAAATTAAAGAAAAGTTGAGAGTGGCCCGAGAACGACAACTAAAGTATGCAAATGTTAGACGACGGCCCCTCGAATTTGAAGTCGGTGATTATGTGTTGCTTAAAGTGTCCCCGTGGAAAGGCGTGGTTCGGTTTGTGAAACGTGGCAAGTTGGGCCTGAGGTATATTGGCCCGTTTAAAATCCTTGAACGTATTGGCCCGGTGGCGTATCGATTGGAACTCCCACAAGACTTGAGTGGAGTTCATAATGTTTTCCATGTTTGTAATCTTAGGAAGTGTTTGGCCGATCCAACACTTCACGTGCCTCTTGAAGAAATTCGTGTCGATAAAACGCTAAAATTCGTGGAGGAGCCGATAGAGATTCTAGACCGGCAAACTAGAAAGCTTAAGAACACTCGATATACACTCGGTATACACTCGTTAAAGTGAGATGGCAAGCTAGACGTGGACCCGAGTTTACTTGGGAACGTGAAGATTCTATGAAAGCCAAATACCCTCATTTGTTTAGCGACTAGGGTTTTGATCGAATTTCGGGACGAAATTCCTTTGACGGGGGAATGATGTTGTGAGTCCCTCGATAGCTACGGATCGCTCTCGAGATCGTCTATTGTTATGTCGTGAGTGCGGAATCCTCACGAGATAACTAGTTTGATTAGTTATCGTGTATATTGCTAATTATATCAATATAATCGGCCGTATGAGATCTATATTCGTTTTCTATAAGCTAGAAACGAACTTAGTCGTCTAAGGGTGTGTAAACTGAACAGAAGAACCTCAATTTAGGGTTTCCAATCGTTTATATATGTTTCAAATCGATATTGGGCTTGCTGGGCTTTGTTCCTACGAACTTAGCAGCCCAGCCCATAAAACGAAGATTATCTTCGTTAGTACAACTTACCAACAACATCTATTCCTTGCTATTTTCCAAGTACTACATGTACAAGGAACCTAGCATATATTATGTTTGTACTTGTATAAAACACATAACAAACATCATATATAAACATATATATAACACCAAAACATGTAATCAATCATTACTAAAACACGAAGTCCATAATCTATCAATTACATATAAATGAATAAGACACAATCAAATCTAAGTTGCTGTTGTCACATCAACATGCATCAACAAACTCCCCCTTGACAGCAGCATCTTCGATTTCATTAGTCTTCAAAAATCTTCATCATCCATCAAATAACAATCGTTTGCTATTTGCATGGATATTTTCATGTAAGCAAACTTGGAGAATCTTACGATATCGATCTTCTTCATTCTTCCAAAATGGTAAAAATGAGCATTCAGTATCGTATAATTTTCTCTGATCATTTCTTGAGAAATTCACCAACTGCATTGGATCATACATCCTTCTCAACAACATCTTCTTCTTTGAGTCTGCATACATCTTGGCTTCACCAGAATTTCGATCAATCTCATGTAGTGGATCATCTTCTCTGAGAGGTACAGGATAATCATTTGGATTAAAAGGTCTTGTCAAGTTTATTTCCCAGTGAAAAGGAATCAATGCATCATCAATCCTAGCATATATTATGTTTGTACTTGTATAAAACACATAACAAACATCATATATAAACATATATATAACACCAAAACATGTAATCAATCATTACTAAAACACGAAGTCCATAATCTATCAATTACATATAAATGAATAAGACACAATCAAATCTAAGTTGCTGTTGTCACATCAACATGCATCAACAAACTCCCCCTTGACAGCAGCATCTTCGATTTCATTAGTCTTCAAAAATCTTCATCATCCATCAAATAACAATCGTTTGCTATTTGCATGGATATTTTCATGTAAGCAAACTTGGAGAATCTTACGATATCGATCTTCTTCATTCTTCCAAAATGGTAAAAATGAGCATTCAGTATCGTATAATTTTCTCTGATCATTTCTTGAGAAATTCACCAACTGCATTGGATCATACATCCTTCTCAACAACATCTTCTTCTTTGAGTCTGCATACATCTTGGCTTCACCAGAATTTCGATCAATTTCCCAATTATCCATCTTATTCAAGACATCTTGTGCCCATTTCTTGGCAGGGACTTTGATCATACATTTGATATCACGTTGAATATACTCAACGCTTTTATCTGGCTTAACCACCTTCTTCTTTCATCTTGGTTCAATATGAAACTTTGGTTTCTCAGAGTCTTTCATATTCGATCTCAACCTGAAATCTTCATGAAGATTCTTACAAACCACATCAGCAAGACCATAACCACTTGGATTGATAATCCAGTTGTTTCCAAGTTCGTGTAAATCTTCTTCACATAAACTTCTGAAGTGTCTCTCACGCCATGCCAAATACTGACAACCTTCTGGTCTTTTAAGAATGAACAGCTTCAATTCTTCATCATAAAACCAACTCCAGATTATTGTCTTGTATTTTGCAGCATCTTTATCTGAGATGTGAGTCCAATACATGATGGGTTTCATAGTATCCCATTTGACTATATATTCATTTATTCTTTGTCCAGGCACAAGTCGATCAATCTCATGTAGTGGATCATCTTCTCTGAGAGGTACAGGATAATCATTTGGATTAAAAGGTCTTGTCAAGTTTATTTCCCAGTGAAAAGGAATCAATGCATCATCGATCCTAGCATATACCACAAAGTTTAAAACTTTAGCGGAGCTACTAATTGACGCTTGAAGCATTCTTTCCTTAACTTCATTCCTCTTTATCTCTAACTCTTTTCTTTCAGTCAAAGATGGGTCTTCAGGAGTTGAATCCCAAACATCATCAAACCCATAAGGTTTCTTGAATATATTTAAATCCGGTTCAGGAACAAACTCACCCTCCTCAAGTTCATCACCATCAAAAAGCAATTCTGTATCATCTGTATCATCTATTAAGATTACACAAGATAAACACCAAAATACAATGAATAATCATGATAATAATAATAAAGATAAAATATAATTGCATTGAAATAAGATAGATTACATTTACATGTCGTAAACTTATTACATGCAACCTAATATACACTTTATCTAATCTTTATCATAATCATAAGTTGAATCAGAATCAGAATCAGATTCCAAGGCTGTTTGCCTATGAATCTGTAATTCTTTTTCTCTTTCAGTTTCTGCTTCTTGCTGTTTATCTAACAGATTATCAAATACAGAATGAAAAGCATTTTCTTCAGTATTACAGTCATGTCCAAATTTTGCCTTAACTTCACGCTTTAATCGTTCAGTTTCAGCTTCAACCTGATCATCACTTAAATAATCAACCGATTTCGAAGAATTACCTGAGTCAAGTGCTTCAATAACTTCAGCCTCTCGAGGAGCACTTGATCCACCCGCACCAGAAGTACCAGTCTGGGCAGTATCTCTTCCTGTCTCCCCCTGAGTCTCAACCCCTTTTCCTTTGTCAGAAACTGGGCGAGAATCACTCCTATTACCAGCATCAGCATTATCAGCATCATCATCATCATTCTGACGTCTTGGCTGAACTGCTGATAATCTGCAGACTTCTTCAGGAACATCTCCCCCTTGATTCTTGACCCAGTTGATTAAATAGGTCAAAGTACCTCAAACATTCGTAAGATCAGACTCTAACGTATCAACACGAGCCTGAAGAACATCGATACGCCTAACTAGGGAGTAATCTGAAGGAATAGGAGGAAAAGTAGGCAATCTGGGCAATATCGGTATAGCAGGAGGCAACAGTGGACGCAACTGTACACTACCGGCAACTGAAACAACCGGTGCTGTAGAGACAGCAGGAATAGTAGCAGCAGCAGCTGGAGATTCTGAAGTAGGCTCAGAAATGCGTGCATGCTTAGCTCTTCGATAAGTAAGAGGAGCATCCATTGTCCTCTTGGATCCAACATTACTTGTACCTTCATGTAATGGACTTGATGCCATATTTCTATGTTCCAATTCTTCTTGATAATCAGGTACAGCTTCTTGTTCAGCACCAACATCCTGTTCAACATGAACTGATTGAGCCGTATCAAAAGGAACAGGAGAAGAATGACATGCCTTACTCCGACGCTCTCGGCGTAAATCACCAGATACATCTTCCCGAGAAAAATGATAAGAATGATCACTTCCTGAAGCAGCAGCAGCTGTAGATTCTGAAGTAGGCTTAGAAATACGTGCATGCTTAGCTCTTCGATAAGTAAGAGGAGCATCCATTGTCCTCTTGGATCCAACATTACTTGTACCTTCATGTAATGGACTTGATGCCATATTTCTATGTTCCAATTCTTCTTGATAATCAGGTACAGCTTCTTGTTCAGCACCAACATCCTGTTCAACATGAACTGATTGAGCCGTATCAGAAGGAACAGGTGAAGAATGACATGCCTTACTCCGACGCTCTCGGCGTAAATCACCAGAGACATCTTCCCGAGAAAAATGATAAGAATGATCACTTCCTGAAGCAGCAGGTACATCATGAGACATCTTAGTTCGATGCTCATTACTTGAATCAGCAGCGACACTATCATATTCATCTGTGTCTGCTTCAACAACATCATCACCTCCATCATTTCCACTATCAGAGTCATCAGAATCAGTAGCAGAACTATCATCTGAACTCTCTTCATCCTCATGATCAGAATTGTCTTCATCATCCACTAACATATCATCCTCAAAACGAGATCGATAATTTGGATTAATCAAATGACCAAACAATGGTGGATCAGTAAGACCAGCCACATTGCTAGTATTAGCTTCTAAATCAGCAAATAAACGTAATGGCCAAGCATGAGGTACATAGCGAGGACCTTGATCAAATACCAAGTTCGGACAAAAATGTCTAACTATTGCCATCACAAAGCGAGGATATAAGAGAAACCTATTTCTCGGTTTGGCATTGATTTGACCAATAAACTCATGATAGAAATATGTTGAAAACGGATAAGGTCGATTATAGACCAAAGCAACCATCTGTGAAGAAATCTGAGCAGAAAGTTGATCAAATCCAGCCTTACGATTGCTCAGACTTACTAACAAAACGTAAGCAAGATATCTCCAACGTCCTTGAAATCCACTTTTATCAAAAGGAAGCTTTATTTGACCAACATATCCCATTATCTGAAAACACCTACGAATAAAGTCAAAATCATAAGCTAATTCTACTGCTTCGTCTGATTCGTCACCCAAGTGCAGAATTTCACGAAGTATCGCAGCATTAAAATCAAAAGTGATTCCTTCGACAGTTGCTCGAACAAAGCTACGACCATTAACCATTACTTGATGAGCAGTCCTCCAGAAGTCATCAATATACTGCCTAATCAATCTAGGCGAATCACAGAATGCAAAAGAAAGCCTAGAACGTGCAATAAAATCAAACATCTCACGATAGCGTTCACAATTATGCTGATCTGGATCCAGATTTAAGGCCAGATTGTGCTTCTTAACGAACTGACGTGGAGCAAGAGCCATATCTGCAAATCAAATCATATTGAAAAACAATGATAGGATTAGCACAAGAATTGAATTGCAGTCAAAAATGAACTTAATCAATAATCTCATAAGTTGGGACAGTACAAAATTAGTCTTTAAGTTCGTAAGTGAAGAATGTACGAAGATAGATTTTAAGTTCGTTAGTTAGGAATGAACGAAGATAGACTTTAAGTTCGTAAGTGAAGAATGTACGAAGATAGATTTTAAGTTCGTTAGTTAGGAGTGAACGAAGATAGACCTTAAATTCGTTAGATGACAATAAACGAAAATAGGTGTTAAGTTCGTTGGATAACAATGAACGAAAATAGCTTTGAAACATGACTAAGTTCGTTTGATAGCTTTGAACAATTTTGTACTTAGAAAAGTTTTCCAAGATTCGTCATCACGAAACTTTCCACTATGCGACCCTTTGACCTAATCCTGTACATAGCAACAACTCGTTAAAAGCAACTTGTTCATGCCTTGTACCAAAAAGTACCACCATCTAAAATCATCATTATAATGTAAGTATTTTACAAACATTACAATCTTGAATAGAAACAAAACCCCATGATCTAAAATCAACCATTAACAAACCTGAAGATAATCAATGAACATATTAACATCGTTACCAACCACGACCATGATACGGAGAGCATTTCTCTACTCATTGAGATGCTTGACGGCAAACCATCTTGAAACACTTAAGTCCCATATAAGATGCTGTCTACAAAACTAACAAACAATGAATAGTCCAAAAATCCAATGAAGAACTTTGTAAAGTTTCCGACTTCATGTCATAAGTTAAGGTACGAAAAGCAAAAGGACAAGTATCAACATTGATTATTTTCACCAAATACATGAAATCTAAAGTAAATAAATACTTCAAAGACAGGTTCATGTATTCTTCCTTCACGTGCTCATATTTGCATCACAATATTGTCATTTCACACCAAAAATCCCGTCTCCACGATATCATCTGTATGAAGAACACTATATTGCAATAAAGATCAGCACTCCAACTTTATCTTCTTAACCTGAACACTGCACACTTACCAAAAACTCATTAACGCAACAAGATCAAAGGCACAGTAATGCAGAAAATTCAAGTGAAAACACACCAAATTAGGATTAATCAATTACGAAAAACTCAAGATTCTAATAAAAGATCAAGGGAGGTCATTCCATTATCAACCCTAAAATGTCACCAAGTTATTAATTAGATTCATAACTTGTAAAAACTGAAACTTGTGAGATTTCAAATAACATTGACTTGTCACATAAGATTTAAAAGATCATTTTCTAAACTTAAACAAATTAATGTCCATATCAGAAAATCTTCTTTTGAGCTAATCACATAACCTCATCAAGAATTCAAATGAATGAATTCAGCAAAACATATACTCAACAGAATTTAAGTAGAATCTCTCGTGCAATAAGAACTTACGAAAATACTTATTTTGACTCAATAAAATAGAAAAATAAATTAGAATAAAAAATACAGAATAATAAACTAGTCTATATACAATAGTTATCTTAATTTATTCATTATTCACATGTGACTAGGGTACTGCAGATCAGATCAGAATAGCATTTACATAAGCCTACTAGCGAGACATAATTCTCTTATTATTAGTTATGAACAGTGATCCAAAAACGATTACCAATATGTTTATCCTCTTAAACACTCGGTACTTCCAGTCTCCTTTTTGGTTTGTGGCACTTTCGTATTACTTGAGCCAAGGACAGTCACCATGTAACCTAGTAAGTTACTCATGCCACAATTTTAGTTTGCGAACTTATGTGCCCCATATTCAGATACACTCTCACAATCGAAACAAGCACTAAGATTAAGACATTTGGTGAGTATAGTGAGAAAGTCTTTAAGAATCAAGTCAACGGTGACAGGTCGGTGATTCCTCACACGCAAAGCGACTTAACTTGACTCACGTACGGAAATATACTTAACATTGCATAATGCCAAGTACTTGCATATTTGTGACATTAATTTTATATTAAAGCACTTATGAGAACCCGTGACTTTCTATGAGACCCGTGTAGCGAACTTTCTGACAACCTATCCCAAGTTGGAAACTTTAGGTAGGCTAGGTATACAAAGACACCCCAAGGACTTACTTGTTCGAATCTCAAAGGCCACATTAGTTTCATATTTTCAACAGATTTATTTGATATTTGAATAACTTGTCACAAATATACATCCGAAAAAGCAATACATACACATATATGTACCCGAGACCTTCTATATAAAGACCAAATATACATAATTATAATGCAAGATCTTTCATAAGATTTAAAGGACTTGTCTATTTTAAGAACAAGCATTCTCAGCCATATATCTGAATACGTTTCCCATAAGAACATTGTATACATTTAAGTTCAGATTAAAAGGAAACCTTGGTACTTTGTGCCTATCGATACATCATATAATGGTATCACTGAACTGAGCATTTTAAAGTACAGTTAAGTAGGCTTAAAAGCTAAAGTATCGTCACGTCTAATCTTATAGTGCAGTAACCTTAGTTAATTAATTTTTTTTTTTTTTTTTTATTTTTTTTATTGACACTATCTATATACGACTTAAACTACTAAGACGCGAAAAGAAAAATTAAGTTCTTTGAGAGAAACTACTCGGCATTCTTCATACCATTGAGTTGATATAACAACTCATGACGAGGTCTATCAAAAGCTTTAGTATAAAGATCAGCAAGATTATCATCAGTAATAACCTTTTCTAAATGAATAAGCTTTTTCTCAAAACAATCACGTAAAAAATGATGCTTTATATCTATGTGCTTGGTGACTTTAAAGTTTTTCGGATTCTTAGTAATATCTATGGTAGACTTATTATCAATACAAATAGGAGAGTATGAGATATCCATACCATAGTCGCGCAATTGTTGCTGTATCCAAAGTACCTGAGAACAACATTGACCAGCAGCTATGTATTCTGCTTCACAGGTAGACTGTGCAACAGATGTCTGCTTTTTGCACTGCCACGATATAATTCTCCCCCCTAAAAGTTGACATCCACCTGACGTTGATTTCCTATCCGAACTGCAGCCACCATAATCCGAATCAGTATAAGCTTTGAATTCAAAGGAACCATGCATGGGATACCAAAGCCCTAGACGAGGCTTGGCCTTCACATAATGAAGAATCCTTTTCGCAGCTTTCAAATGTGACTCTTTCGGATTAGCCTGATATCTAGCACATATACAAACAACAAAGGTAATGTCTGGACGTGAAGCCGTCAGATACATCAAGGAACCGATGATAGCCCGATATTGAGTTGCATCAACTTCTGGATCATTAGTCTTATCAGGACACAGCCCATGATTAGTCTGAATGGGAGTAATTGCATCTTTAGCATCGGTCATTCGAAACCTGGTAAGAAGATCTTGAACATACTTGCTCTGATGAATAAAGAACCCATCCTTCAGTTGATCCACCTGAAGTCCAAGGAAGAAAGTTAATTCCCCCATAGCACTCATTTCGAACTTAGCCTTCATGCTATGCTCAAATTCCTTGCACATATTTTCATCAGATGAACCAAAAATAATATCATCTACGTAAACCTGTACAAGCAAATAGTCCTTCCCTTTCCATTTGATAAATAACGTGCTGTCAATAGAACCTCTAGTAAAACCATTTTCATGCAGATGAGTAGACAGTTTTTCATACCATGATCGAGGAGCCTGATGTAAACCATATAGAGCCTTATCAAGACGATATACTCTATTAGGGAAATCTGGATCCTCAAATCCCTGAGGTTGATCTACATACACTTCTTCTCTAATTTCTCCATACAAGAAGGCACTTTTAATGTCAAGTTGATACACCTTTATACCTTTATAACTAGCAAATGCCAGAAATAATCGAATAGCTTCTAGTCTAGCTACAGGTGCAAAAGTCTCATCGTAATCAAAGCCTTCTTGTTGCTCAAATCCTCTAACCACCAACCGAGCCTTATTGCGAGTGACTACACCTTTGTCATCCTTTTTACAACGAAAAACCCATCGCGTAGATAAAGGAGATTCACCATGAGGTAAGTCAACTAACTTCCATACATCAAGCTTCCTAAACTGAGCCAATTCTTCTTGCATCGCCTCAACCCATGACGGATCTTTAAGAGCCATTCCCACATTTTTAGGCTCAACCTGAGAGATGAAGCAAAAGTACAAGTACCAAGTAATTGCCCCAGAATCCTTAACTTCAGCAAACATACTTGACAAATTTTTCCTATTATGATTTCTCGTGCGAACAGAGGAAGAAGCATCACCAATGATTTGCTCTACTGGATGATCCTTGTTGACTCTTGTTTGAGGAACCGTGTCTACTGTAAGATCATTTCCCAAGTTAGTCTGCACATGTTGCTCTGGAGTTTTAGGCTCCTCCTGATTTTCACCTTCCGTGTCGTCAGTATCATAGAAAGGATCATCAGGTAGAGGTATATGTAAAGGATCAGTAGGATCTTTAGGAGCAGTCTCTAAGGTAGAATCTGGTTCCTTGGTCCCACTTGATTCTCCAGATTTGGAAGCAGGCTTAACGAGTGGCGAGGAAACCGGAGAAGAAACAGGAACAGGTCCACCTTCAAGTGGATCATGAAGAGTAACTACATCTTCCACAATCGGAACACCTGTAAAAGAAACAGGACCACGAAAAGAGGTGAAGACACCATCATAATCGAAGTCATTAGCAGACCAATGTGTACAGCAGGTTTATGACTGACAATAACCACATTTGTACCAAAATTAACTTTGCCAGTTTTCTGATTGTACACACACCGAATTGGTGTACTAGGTATATAACCTAAAAAGAAACCCTCCTCAGATTTAGGATCAAATTTTCCCTGAGGAAGTACTTTAAGAAAAGTACAAGGAACACCAAACGGCTCAACATTTTGTAAATTGGGCTTTGTGTTGTGCAAAAGTTCATAACAAGTTTTCTTGAACCGTTTAACTGTTAAAACCCGATTTAAAATGTGACAAGCTGTATTCACCGCCTCCCCCCAGAAAGTAACAGGAAGCCCTGAATCAGCAAGCATTGTCCTAGCTGTTTCTATCAAAGTCCTGTTTTTCCTTTCAGCTACTCCATTCTGCTGTGGCTCATACGGTGCACTAAATTGATGTTGAATACCCTTGGTCAAGCAAAAAACCGTAAGAGTATTGTTCTTGAACTCAGTGCCATTGTCACTCCTGATTCTCTTAACTTTAACTTCATGGATATTCTCAACTTGTCTAACAAAATCCATAAACCGGTTAGCGGTCTCGTCCTTTGTCTTCAAGAAAAATACCCATGAGTACCTTGAGTAATCATCAGTGATCACCAAACAGTAGAACATCCCTCCAATGCTTCTTACGTTCACAGGACCAAAGAGATCCATATGAAGTAGTTCGAATGGTTTGGATATAGTGTTGTGCACCTTTAGTTTATGAGGATTCTTGTGTTGCTTTCCTTTCAAACACGGTACACATTTATCTTCCATCCCAAACTTCTTAACTGGAACACCGTCAACTAAACCAAGATTAACAAGTTCATTCATCTTCCGAAAGTTGATATGTCCCATTCTACGATGCCAGAGGAGAGATTCAGATTCATTTGCTTTGCTCAACAAACAGAGGGGCTCCGTTGGATTATCAACACCTAAAACTAAGCCATAGATGTCTCTCTTCCTAGGAGCTCTGAGCATAATCCAATCTTCTGGAATAACAAAACCCGGCTTCAAGATGAATGCCTCCTTTTCTGTGAAATGAACATTGTTGCCCTTGTCACAAATCTGTGAGACACTCATTAGATTATGAGTTAGTTGTTCCACATAGTTTACTCTTTCTAGAGTAAGTTGTCCATTGACGACATCTCCCTGACCGGTGATGTTGCCGCCCTTGGATCCAGCAAAACAAACATACGACCCATTTATACCAGTAAAATTGGACAAGAGTTTTCTGTCCCCTGTCATGTGCCTGGAGCATCCACTGTCAAGGTACCATAAATGGATTGGTTTCCTAGGAACTCCCTGCACATAAAATGAGAGAAATTAGTTTTCATTGGGGACCCAAACCTTCTGAGGTTTGGGTCGTCCCTTCTCATCCCTTAGAATCAGTTCAGTCCAATACCCATTGCTAGAAGCCGTGGGTGGAACATGATTCTCATCTCGTCTTCTCACAGGAGGAGACTTCTGAACTCTCGATGGAGAAGTTCTAGGAGAATGAGGGCCATAAGAAGATCGAACACTAGAATGAATTTGGTCATAGAATGAATTTTGACTTTTAGGAACAGAACAATCAGGTCGTGGAGGTGTTTGAAAACGATTTGAAATCCTATGAACATTTCCCGAGGAACCTTTCAGTGGAGATTCACGTCGTTGAGGTATAGTAAACGGTTTTGGAGAAGATTGTACTTTAG